>PVLA01002327.1:0-50391 GCA_004027455.1 Hydrochoerus hydrochaeris | reverse complement strand
GCTACTGAAATTGAAAACGTAATTAAAAACTTACCAACAAAGAAAAGCCCAGGTCCTGATGGATTCACAGCTGAATTCTACAAGAAATTTAGAGAAGATTTGATGCCAATACTCCTTAAACTCTTCAATGAAATTGAGAAAAAATCAATCCTCCCTGAATCATCCCTGGAGGCAAGTATTACTCTGATTCCAAAACCAGAGAAAGATCTAATGAAAAAGGAGAACTATAGACCAATCTCACTAATGAACACTGATGCAAAGATTTTCAATAAAATACTGGCAAATAAAATGCAGCAAATCATCAAGAAGGTTATACATCATGACCAAGTGGGGTTCATTCCAGGAATGCAAGGATGGTTTAACATATGCAAATCAATAAATGTAATACACCACATCAACAAAGCCAAAAACAAAAACCACATGGTCATCTCAATAGATGCAGAAAAAGCTTTTGCCAAAATCCAACACATGTTCATGATAAAAACTCAGAAACTCAGAATACATAGTGTCTACCTCAACCTTATAAAGTCCATCTATGACAAACATTATACTAAATGGACAAAATTATACAGCCAACATTATACTAAATGGACAAAAACTGAAAGCTTTCACTTTAAAATCAAGAACAAGACAAGGATGTCCACTATCACCACTCCTTTTCAATATAGTTCTGGAAACACTAGCCAGGGCAATCAGACAAGAGAGAAAAATAAAAGGAATAAAGATAGCAAAGGAAGAAGTTAAATTATCACTATTTGCAGATGACATGATTCTCTATATAGAAGACTCAAAAAATTCCATTAAAAGACTACTAGAGGTAATAAGTTCAGCAATGTAGCTGGATACAAAGTCAATGCTTAAAAATCAATAGCATTCCTATACACAAACAAAAAAATTCAATGAGAGAGAAATTATGGAAATATAGCCCTTTACAATAACATCTAAAAAAATGAAATACTTAGGAATCAACCTAACTAAAAATATAAAATATTTATATGCTGAAAATTATACTACACTGAAAAAGGAGACTGGAGATGATAGTAGAAAATGGAAGGATATTACTTGCTCTTGGCTAGGAAGAACCAACATTGTGAAAAAGACCATACTCCCAAAATTGTTATATAGATTTAATGCAATCCCAATCAAAATACCATTGATGTACCTCACTGATCTAGAGAAAACATTCCTAAAATTCTTTTGGAAAGAGAAGAAACCTAGACTAGAAAAGGCAATTCTGGGCAACAAAGGCAAGGCAGGAGGCATCTCAATTCATGACTTAAATCTATACTACAAAGCCACAGTGATAAAATCAGAATGGTACTGGCAAAGAAGTAGACTTGAGATTAATGGATCAGATTGGAAGAGGTAAGCACAACTACAAAGACACTCAGCCACCTGATGTTTGACAAACAGGTTGAATATGTTCACTGGAAGAAGGACAGCCTCTTTAATAAACGGTTTTGGAAAAACTGGCTTTCCACATGCCGAAGACTGAAACTAGATCCATGCATATCACCATGCACAAAACTAAAGTCTAAATGGATCAAAGACCTCAATATTAAAACAGAAACTAGTAATCCACTGGAAAAGAAGGTAGGTAAATGTCTCGGAGACATAGAGTTAGGCAATGAATTTAGGAACAAAACTCAAACTGCACGGGAAACACTTCAAAGAATCAACAACTGGGATCTCATATTATTGAAAAGTTTCTGCACTTCAAAAGAAATCACCAACAGAGTGAAAAGAAAACCCACAGAGTGGGAAAGAATTTTAGCCAGAAACCCCTCAGACAAAGGACTTATGTCCAAAACATATAAAGAATTGAAAAACATCAAGCTCCCCAAATTCCAAGACCCTCTCCAAAAATGGGCATCGGAGATGAACACACAGTTCTCAGAGAAAGATATACAAATGGAAATTAATACATGAAGAAATGTTCACCATCACTGGTCATTTGAGAAATGTAAATTAAAACAACATTGAGACTTCACCCCACTCCGGAAAGAATAGCTGCCATCAAGAAATCAACTGACAACAAATGTTGGCATGGCTGCGGGGAAAAACAAACACTGCTCCATTTTTGGTGGGAATGTAGACTGGTGCAGTCACTATGGAAATCCATATGGAGAATTCTCAGAAGAATGGAATTGGAAGTTCCATTCAATCCAGCTATTCCCCTACTGGGTATTTTCCCAGAAGAACTGACAAGTTCATATTACAGTGATATATGTGCACCCATGTTCATATCAGCACAATTTGTAATAGCTAAATCTTGGAAACAACCAAAATGCCCATCAACTGCAGAGTGGATGAAAAGGATGTGGTAGTTTTACACAATGGAATATTACTCAGCTATAAAAAGGATGATCATGAGGCCTTCATAGGTAAATGGAGACAACTTGAGACTATCCTCATTAGTGAAATAAGTAAGAATCATATTTATAAATATCACATTGTGTCTCTAGCATAAAATGTGATAAGAATTATAGGAGTAATAAAATCCAAATGTGTAATTGCTATTGTAAAAAAGAGGAAAAGAAAGGGCTCTAAGGGATATAACTGCAAGTGTGTTTGAGTGTGTAAAATAGATGACCATATTGTTGAATCTTTGTTGGATCTTTGAGCAAAACTGTTTGCAGTCTCACTATTTGAATGTCTGCTATGTATCCATTAATTTTGTAACTTGAACAGCTACAAAAAAAAGTCACATCACATTTATTCATAAAAGATGTCTTGTTTAGAAATAGAGTTTCTTCTCAGTTTATGAACAGCTCTGTTTGTAAACAATTCGTTTTGCAAGCAAAAGTATTTGGAAAGAAAGTTTGGCCACAAACTCCACATAGGGACCCAAACATGAGCACAACCATTTTCACCATACAGGGAAAATTCAAGTATCTATCTTCCCCAAAATCATAAAAAAATTGGGTTTGTACACTGAGTTACACTGTGTAAAGAAAAGAGAAAGAAAGAGGGATAGAGGGAAACAGGAGGAAAAAGGATTGAAAAGAAAAAAAGGACTTGAGCCACAGGTTAACTTGAACATATATAAGTTTTTACAGGCAAAATGATTATTTTATCAAAATCACTTCGTAGGGCATTTTCAATAAAAGACAAATACTATAATTTGCTCTAAAAATTTGAAGAGATCGTGTTCCTCCCTAGCATTATACAACTTCCCTAGTTCTCTCTAAATTGACACTACAACTAACGTTGGAACTTTACAGACATGCTTGGCCTTCCTTGTCCTGGTTCTCTTCCAGGATTAAGGTGAAATGTCGACCCTCGGAAAGCTCTTTCTCACGGTGAAATTTAAAAAAATTCACCAGGTCACATCTCCCTGATCTATTCTTTCCATGATTTTCTAATTTACAGCATTGTTATAAGTTTTTGTTTTAATTGAGTAGGATAGGAGCTCAGAAAGAAAATTTTCTTAGTAACGGCTGGACTACCTTGAGCTGAGAGTTCAACATAATTAATTGACACAATCTATTTTCTGAATCAATTCGAAGGAGACAGTCTTTCCATTAGCTTACTTTCCAGTGCTTCCAGCACTTCCTGATGGCAGGAAACAGGAGCGTCCTTCTAAGTAGGAAAAGGGATGCAGGGCGAGCAGAGAAAAACCTTGTGTCCTGAGAGAGTATAAACCTCTAATCACAAATCTTAGTGTTAGAAACTTTATTTTCATTTTCTGTCAAATAAGCTGTGATGCTTAACTGCTATTTCTGTGTAAAAAGAATTCATGCTTATTTCCTCTGAGTTGACTTTAAAATATTTGTTTGAGCATAGTCTATTTGTGAGAGGATTCCAATATTTAGTATTGTACTTACAATAAAAGAAAACATCAGAGTTTGTATTGTTATAGCTTTAATTTCAATATCAAGCATATAAATTATTTTGACGTAGGGATACCCAGACATCAGTGAAAGAAGAGCATTAAGGTGTGTTGATTAAATTGTTATACTGCAGTTCTCGAATTGACTCTTTGCAGTATAAATGGAAAATGAACACAATTTGTGAGTATTCGTGATAATTGCACAAAAGAAACTGGTCGAGTTTATAAAGCTGACTCTGTTCACAGCAAAAAAATAATGATAAAACATTTTAGATAACCAATTTGTGCCTATTCTTTATAATACCAGTTATTTTAAAACTCAAGTGTTTTAGTATTCCTGCCTAAAAGCATAAGAGAAGTTGCAGAAATAACAACTAATGCTATACTTTTTGAATGAAAGAATTCTTTCAAACAAAGCACTTACCATTCACCATAGAAATACAGAAGAATTTTGAAACTTCAAATAGAAGTCTATTTTAATGGAACAAAAATCACCCATGCATTTTCCTCGACAATAGGTACACATGATAAATACATTCTACTCTATTTATAGGTTGAATTATATCATAATTTATATCTTTCCATTTCATTTCTATAACTGCTTCTATGTTTTCTGTGTTTAAAATGTTCTATTTTTCTTTAAATACATGCTAAAATACCAGAATGCTGAATCATCTAAGAGAATATGATTTACATCATGTAGTATTTATATATAATGTATTTGTAGGAAAAAATGTTTTGAGAAAAAACAACCCAATACAAAGTCTTCTTGGGCTTAAAATACAAAATTGTGGAAAATTACCTGTGAGGAGTGACATTTCAAATATTAAGCCTATTTTTTTCCTCCTTCTACCTCTGATTTCTAGGTTTTAAACTACAGAATGCTTTTCTACTTCTTTCCCCCTACACATAAAAGAAATGCAAGTAAATGAAGCTAGATTGCATCGTCTGTCAATTTAGATAGCAAACACCTCACTAGAAAAAGGAGAAGAAAAGGCAACTAGGGAAGGCTGAGGCAGGCTACCAGGAGTGATGGTGTGGAGGAGTCCTCAGTGGAAAAGAATCCCGGGACCCAGAGGAAGGAGAAGGGCCGACTGTGAGTGTGAGCGCCCGTGTCACCTTCCAAAGTATCATCTTTAGAGCAGCTAAGTGTCCTTGGTTCTGACAGAGCTGTTGAAAAGTTTTAGCCTTGAAGAAGAGTACAAAGGAAAATATTCATTTCAGAGTAAAGTGGGACTGAACAAAGCCACAGGGGAAGATTTTCTCAGAAGGCCTCATAGTAGATGCACTACTGGTATATTTTAGACACAATTTGGGGCGCGTTTCTTTAGTTCCCTAGGTGCAGCCCCAGTTATGGCGTGTCATGCTCTCTTGCAGGTAATGTGAGATGGACCTTAGCTGTGTGATGAGAGCATGCTTAATTATCAGAAGTGCATCAAGGTAACTGTTACACAAAGAGAAGATTCAACAAACTAAAGAATAAGAATAAAATCAATGAGACCTCAAGATATTAAGATCTTGCAAAACCCTGAAATTTGATCAAAGTGTTTAAGGTGTGAGTAAATCCATGGGGGAATTTAAAAAAACAAAACAAAACAAAACATCAACCTGTTTGACCATTTTACATGGTCATGCTGGCCACCTTGAGGATAGTAGATTATTGGGGACCAAACACAAAGCCACAAAGATATGTTATTTTTAAATATCCAGTTGACAGATTAGTTCTTATGCCAAGTGACTGTTCTCTCTCTCCTCCCTCTCCATCATTTTCTCTCCTTCTCATTTGCAAAAAGATCTGTCTTTCTTTTTTCTATTGTCTAAACTTAGTTTACTCTTCATTTTCTTTATACTTTGATTTTCTCATGTAAGAGAAATCCCACAATATTTAAGCTCTGTGTCTGATTTATTTTATTTGACATTATGGATTCTAGATACTTTTATTTCTGTACAACTGAATCAAAAGTATTATTCTTTATAGCACAATAGTACTGCCTTGAATATAAATAAAATAATTTTCTTTATCCATTCATCTGCTGATGGACGTATAGGCAGCTTAGATATTATGAATTCTGCTGCTATAAGCAAAAGTATGTATGTATCACTATAATATAATGTCTTTAAATTTGGGGGAAGATATCTAGAAAGGGAATTACTGGATCAAATTGAATTTCTGTTGTTAATTTTTGGGGAAATTTTTATACTGAAGTCCGTAGTTGAAAAATAAATGTATTACATTTAAATTTCTAATCAAGTAATAGTGCCAGAATTTACTATTCAACTTCTGTGACAGTTAACTGATCAGGCCAATTAAAGTAAGAGATCCCCAGCTAAACTGAACCATAGTTCTGAGTGTGGCTAAAGGAATTTACAAAGACCCTCCCAGGGTGTGAGAACAGCAAGCAATTAGTTGTAACCTGAATGGAATAAAAGGGAAAGGAAGAAAGGCTCGCTTCTGTTTCTTTAAAGGAGCTTCTCTTTACCTTCAGCCTGGCAGTCATTTCCTGGCTTCCAGCACAGAACTTTTGACCACCTGATGTGGACTCACACAGGACACTACAGTAAGCCTGGGCCTTGAATGTAACCTTTGGATCTCCAGTGCTCAGACAACCCTTTTGTACTCTTCTACTCCTGACTATGCTGGTAACCACTGTAAACCAATCCTGCAATTTTTAACATATTTGAGTATCTTGCATTAAATCCATTTTAGTAGGAAGTTCAGATTGATGCAGATTTTGGTACTGGGACTGGCTCTAAAGAAAGAACTGTGAAGATGAAATTCATTAATGACTTTAAGAGTTCCTGGAATTGGCTCCCTAATTTGATGATACCTAAAGTCGTTATGCTATCTTCTGATAACATGGGAAAAACTGACCATTCTTAGTGCGAACTGTTTAAAGTAATATCCAGTGGAAACCAATTTGATTATCCCAATTCACCAGCTGTGAGATGCAACAAATTTAGTGACTCCATGTAGGGTATCTTTGAATATTTTTGGTAGAGTGGGAAATATAAAAATGCTGGCTGGTTGTACTTAGCATCTCTGCAGAGAATAGCAAAGGAAAATAATGATATCAACGCATGCATAGGAAATCTAATCCACAGTCTTCAAACTGTAAGGACAAATTTATAAAGAAAACAAGGTCTCAAAGTTTCAAATTCTCAGCTGCAGACATGCATAAAAAATTCTAAAAGTTTCTAAGTGTGTCCTGAAGGAGAATCTCCTTTCCTTCAGGTGCATGGTTAAGATTGCATACCCAAGCACATGCCCACAGAATTTGATTGGCTGAAATACAGTGTAAATTTAATGTTTAGACTCAAAAAGTATCTGACATAATGGTGAGGGCACAAACTGGAAAATTATGGTTGGAGGTGTTTGGGCGGATCCTGACAATTCTGAGAACTTTGAGCTAATGAGATTATTTTGGTAGAAAAAGTGATTTCCCCACCCCCAGTGGCTGAAGAGTCATCATCCCCAGCCCCTCTGGCACTGGCCCCTCCTCTTCTGTCTTAGGAAACTACATCCTCATGCTCCTCAAGGCCCACACATCCCACCCTTTTTACCTTTAGGCCTATACCCAGAAAAAAACACATAGAAGGCTCCTAAGGGTGAGGAACATAGTGTGATTCATGAAGATGCCCACTAGTCTCCTAAAGAATTTCTTAAATTTTCTACTTCTCAGAAACAGAGGCCTGATGAGCAAATGTGGGAGTGGATTTTACAGGTGCGGGGAGATGGCAATTTTACATTCCTGGATCAGGCTGAGTTAATGTTAATATAAGTACATTAATTAGGGATCCTGAAATTAATGTTGCTACTCATGGAATAAACATAAGCATTAATAGTTTATTAGGCTGGTTGACCAAAGGTAGATCAAAATATGATCCACTATGAATGAGTTAGAGAAATCTGATAGTCTCTGGTTTTCTGCAGGTAAGGGGATTTAACGGCTCAGAGAAACGGGAATGCTGACATGCATTTGGCATGTTAAACTTAATCCTCCGCACTGGGCTGATCTGGAAAATGTACCCTTCCTAAAACGTTGAGAAACAGATTCATGAGGGGACCACTGGCATCTCTGGAGAACCTGTCCTTTCTGTTTTCTGTATGCCAGAGCTAACAGTGGGGACCATGGCTCCTCAACTGGGAAATGTAAAAGCAATGGTTTTGATTGGATCCCAGAGTGGCAGAGTCAAGTGGTACCACTTAATAGCCAAAGACAAGTAGAACACACTTACTATCATGGATGGAAGATGAATAACAAGGATTGGAATGATCTGAAACTTGTAGTAGCTCTATTGTGTTGACTGATCAGCCATGGAGTTCCCAAATGTGAAATTGACAGAGATCCTACAAAATTTTTACTGTAGGTATATAATTTTTAAAAAAATTAAGGGCAAATGAATAAAAACCTACTTCAAATTGTAGTAATAGAGAATCATGGCCCCTTAAACAGTTCCCAGATTTGAGCCAGTTATAGATCCAGGACCCTTTGAATGAAGGTAGAGGTCAGGTTCCCTTGAGGAAGAATCCTGTTGCAAAAACAAAAATCTTTTCCTAACCTTCCTCAAAGGAGTTTAAGGTCATTTACTAGGGTAATTACACATTGAGGGAAGAGAGATGATCAGCCAGTTCATGGACTTCTAGATACAGGTGCTGAACTAATTGTGACTGTATCTAAAATGTCACAAGACCCTCCAGTAAGAGGAGAAGCCTATGGAAATGAGGCGATCATTAGAGTTTTAACTAAGGTCCAGATCACAGAGGGTCCCTCCCGTAAGTCCTCAAATCCATCTTATAGGTATTGCTTGTGTTCTAGAATATATAATTGGGATAGACAGACTTAGTACTTGACAGAATCTTCACTCTAGTACTTTAACCTGTAATGAAAGGGCTATTATGGTTAAAGAGGCCAAGTGGAAGTTGTTATAATTACCTTTTCCTGATAAAAAGACCAAAACCAATATTGCATCCATGGAGGGACTGATTGGTCATAACAGTGTCGCTATCAAGGACTTGAAAGATGCAGGTGTGGTGAGGTCCCATTATATCCCCATTTCACCTGTGTAGAAGATGGATTGGTCTTATGTAACAATGACAGATTACCGTAACTTAATCAAGTGGTGACTCTGATTGCAGTTACTTTACCAGAAACGGTGTCCTTGATTTCTTTCTTTTATTGGCATTTAAACATTTTTTTATTTTATTATTATATTTTAGATATACATAATAACATTCATCACAGGAATCTGTACCTTTACATGACATATGTTGCGTCTTTTTTTTTTCCAAATCTCTTCAATCCCACTTCCCCACAGAAGCTTGATTTCCATTTTTCCTTTATTATCTTTATTTCTTGTTTCTTCTGTCCTCCTCCCTTTCCCCTTCCTTGTTCTCCTTCTCATTTGAAAATTTTCTTCTTATTTCTCAATATCAATTATACATTTTGGTCCTTATTTACACTTTCAGTTTTTCACACCAGAGAAACAACATGATATTTAAATACGTGTGTACAATTTATTTCACTTATGAGTGTGGTCTCAAACCAGGCATGGTGACCCACTCCTATAATTCCAGAACTTGAGAAGATACCAAGAAAGGGAATATCTGGATCAAATGGATTCTCTAGTTTTAGTTTGTTGAGAAATCTCCACACTGATTTCCACAGTAGTTTCACCAGTCTCCACTCCCACAAACAGTGAAGAAGGGTTCTTTATTTCCCACATCCCTACCAGCATTTGTTATTGGTTGATCTGTTGATAACAGTCATTCTTTATGGAGCGAGATGAAATCTCAGCATTGCTTTAACTTGTATCTCTCAAAAGACAAGTGATGTTGAATATTTTTTCATATATTTGTTTGCCATTTCTACTACTTCATCTGAGAATGTGTCCTTGTTTGAGATGATAAGCCATTCCCTACTTGACATGCATCAATTAATTTGGCAAATGCCTTCTGATCTCTAACTATCCATAAGGACCATCAGAAACAATTTATATTAATACTCTGGCTCTGTGTCACAATTCAGTTCATGGGGATCTTCATTGCATTTCTGTCCAAGGTATCACACTGGTTCATTACACTGATGATATGACCATTTTAGTGGAGGGTAGCAATCATGCTGGATTAGTTAGTAAAGTATGTGAGAGTCAGAGGATGGGAAATAAACCCAACTAGGATTCAAGGTAACTTCTATGTCAGAGAAATTTCTAGGAGGCCAGTTGTGTGGGGCCTACAGAGATGTCCTTTTTAAGGTAAAGATAAGTTATTTCATTGGGCTTCCCCCATAACATAGAAGAGGCACATCTGGAAGACCTGTGTGGACTTTGGATAGTGTCAATGTTTTATTCCAGGCCCAGTCACTTACTGAGTGACTCTTAATACTGCTAGTTTTGAGTATGGCCCAGAAGAAGAAAAGGTTCTACAATAAATTCAGGCTCCTGCACAGGATATTCTACCAATAGGGCTGTATGATCCAGCAGACTGAATGATGTCCATGTAAGTGATAGGGAAGAATGCTGCTCAGATCTCTGGCCACAACAGGTGGATTACAGCACACACATTTAGGATTTTGGAGGAAAGCTCTGCCATCATCTGGAGATAACTTCCTTGTCTTTAAGTGATAGCACTTATCCTGCTATTGTGCCTTCATGGAAGGTGAATTTTTGACTGTAGAACATTAGGTTACCATGCAGTCTGAGTTTTCTGTCATGAACTGGATATTATCTGACCCTCCAAGTCATAAAGGTGGACATGCACAGCGACGATCCATCGTTAAGTGAAAAGGGTTTATATGTAATGGAGCCAGGGCAGGTTCAGAGAACACAAGAGAGTTACATGACTGAACAGCCCAGATGCCAGTGGCTTCTACTCCTGCTATACTGACTTTTGTCTCCGAGCAGTCCTGGAGTGTACCGTGTGATCACCTGTCAGGAGAAGGGAAGGCTAGGGCCTGGTTTATGATAATGCTATGTGTTATGTGAGCACCACCTGCAAGTGGACAACTGCAGTTTTATAGCCCCTTTCCACATCATTCCTGAAGGACAATGGTGAAGGGAATTCTTCACAGTGGCAGAATTTAGGGCAATTAGGATGGCAATACTATTTTTTCCTAGAATAAAAATTGGCCAGACATACAACTGTAGCCAGTAGTGTGGCCAAATCAAGAACCTGGAAAAAACATGACTTTTCAGAAGTGGCTAGATGGATAGAAATATGAAATATATTTTATAAGACACAGTTACACTGCCATCTAGGCAGCAATAACTTGCAGGATTGGGATGTCATTCTTTCATGCCTGTACATACTTTGAATCAATGCATTATTGAAGTTATGTATAATATATTTGTATAATTTTTCCATATTTCTTCATCAGTCAAAGTATGATATCTTTAACTCTGCTTTTTATATTTCCCCCTCAGTTTTATTTTATTGGATGTTAAGAGTTTTACCCTTAACTCTTATGTTTCATTTTTGTGTAATGGATATTTTTCAGTTCATTTATTTGTAAGTATATTAGTCTTCCCATTGCTAGAACAAAATACTAGACATCTACAGCTTAAAGGAAGTGGGTTAATTTGGCTCACAGTTTGGGGCTTTCAGTCCATGGACAGATGGCTGCCTCTAAGTCAAAAACAGCATGGGGGAAGGTGTGGGGTAGGTACACTGCTCACTTTAAGGCAGCCAGGTCACAGAGACAGAAAGGATAAGCTAGGGACAAAATTATATGCTTTCAGGTCATGCCCTCAGTGACATGTTTCCAACCTGACCCCCCTCCCCCAGCAACACATTCATCTACTCAACACATTAACGGCATCCTTGTGTTCCAATCAACCTTCCAAACACAAGAGTTGGGTCTAAAAATATTTTTATCTTGCATATATATATATATATATATATATATATATACACATATATATATTCTATACAATGTATTAAAACTGTCTTTTATCAAGTCTTTATTACACAAATTCTTCATATTTAATGAGTGAACTTAACATTTTATAGTTTTATAATTTTGACGTTTATGTTAAGATTTACTATATTTTCTCTTGTTTTCCAATGGATAATTCAGTATTTCTCCTGATTTTAATCATTACACTTACTTTTATAATTCATTTTTATATTTGACCCATAATAATGCTTAGCTGCATTTATTATAATTTCAAAATTATCAGAATTTATATTTTCCTCACTATGAGACAAATACTTTTGTATATGTGGCAATGTTTCCTCTTTTCCAAAGCTGTCATTTTCTTTGAATTGTCACACTGAGTTTCTTGGTTCTTATGGATATAGTTTCCCATTTCTTATAATTCAATTTTCATTACTTTTTTTTTCCTCTGGGAAACATGTAACCATAGATGTCAAGTGTGCCCAATAGTTTCAGTCAGTTCATGTGGCCATTGACATAGCTCACCTATAACTAACTTCTATTTCCTCTAATCTTAGAAATTTTTTCTTCTATTATCATTCTCACCTGAGTAGCATGTTTTGTATTTCATTTAATGCTTCACAGGTAGATGTCAAGCAAAATGATTTGATACAAATTGAAACTATATATTAACCTAAAATATTCACATCTCTAAAATTTGGTCTTCCACACATGCACATATAAAATCTCTGTATTTATATTGATTTATTTGATTTATTTATGGAATATTTTCTGGTCTTTTAGAAAAGAATCTAGCACATCTATAGCAAGCTTTCTGTGTTGGAGGTTTTCAGGCTTTTGTTAGTACTATTCTTCAGTTAATTTCAATTACCAGTTTTGGATTCTTATATATTGAAATAAATTGTATTTTTATATTGCTTATCTACTTAGATTTATTGATTGTGGTAATTTAGTTTTATATATTTCCTGTAGACTTCTTTTTTTTTTTTTTTTTTGCTGCCTCTGGGATGGAACTCACAACCTCATGTTTACAGAGTGGGGCCTTAGCCAACTAAACTAAACCCGGGTGCACTATTTCCTGTAATTTTATATACACATAATCTTAATTGTACACAAATAATAGTCATTTATTCGTCTCTATCTTTTTCTGTGGAAAATAGATACAGAGAGAGGAGGTTTCATTCTTTTACAGTAAATTTATAGCAATTGTTTGGTAATGGCACTGTTTTTCAACGCTCATACCCTCAATCTTTTGGCCATCAATGTGTTTGTTTGTTCTATCTGGATATTTTAGGGTTTCCATCCTCCTATAATATGTGAAATTCATTCTTTAAATATGGTGAGATGGAACAGGAAGGAGAAAGAAAATGAACAGAGAGAAGATGGAGCAGGAGGAGAAAGGATGATCACTTGTGGAGAACTTGTGAATAGATATGGAATGTTGTTATGCATGTTTGCCTGTCCGACTGATTAACCAATCTATTCGCTCTTTTAGTCCAAAATTAATTATCTGGTGTTATGAGACTGGGGTTCCTTCCATTTACCTCAGTTTTTTTTTTTTCCTACATGGAAGTTCTGGACATGAACAGGAGCAAAGAACGAGACATACCTGAAACCAGGAACTATTGTGTTCTTGATTTAATTTGACTAACTTATGATCCCCAAGTCTTGTCTAAGCTTCTATCTTGACCAACACTATTGAGAAAAATACAAGGAAGGAGATTCTGTGACATGTTGCTAGTTTATTGTAAGTGACACTGTACAGTCAGATCCTTGGCACCTTGATGTTCATGCACCTAATTCCCATTCATCAGAATATTTTAATTATGCTGCTGTTCACAGATGTCAAACTAGTACATTCTAATAAAAAAATTCTACAATCTTCCACTCAAAAAGAAAAGCCTACTTTACCCATTTCTGAGTGACATCCCTTTTTGTACATGAACCAAACCGATTTCACAATCCCTATAACAAATACAGAGAATATAAAGTTACCTGTTAATTAAACCTTTGAATCTGAGGAAAATAATTCTTTTGCATTTAGGCACCTGTATTAATTTCTTTTCTTAAATGGAAAATGTCTACCTATGTAAATCTAAAGAATTTTGCTCCAAATATAAAAAGCAATTTATCCAAGTGTGTTTGTGAAACCTCTCTTGAACCTTATGTGGTGTGTGTGTGTGTGTGTTTGTGAGTGTGTGTGTGTCTGTGCATGTGTTTTGTGTTTCTATACTATTGTGAAATGTATTGAGGCTTTTTCTTTATAAAACTATAAACTCAAATTTAACATTTATTAAGCCATGGATGCCACTGAATAATTATGCTTTGAATTTTATGAATTGAAATATTCACTATGTACAATTGCTTTTTCCTCAAAAATATGAATGTTATTACTGTTATAATTTTTTAAATTTATTTGAGAATGTTTTACTCTTACTTAATATTAGGGTAATAAATTAAGTAACACAGTAACGCTGACCATGTACTGAGCACTTGCTGGTGAGGTAAGTACAACTAGTATTGTCACTTATACATTAAAAAATGAAAGCAATAGAAGACTGATTTTTCAGGTAAGAGAACTAGTGAATGGAAATGACATTATACTTGAGAATAGAAAATGACAAGAGGGAGAAAAATGTGGTTTTTATACAGGACACGTTTCATTTGCATTGTGGGTAAAGACACTGAAATGATGACATATTACATTGTCTGATTTAAAACTAAAGAAATTTGATCAAAATAAACCCGGAAAATTACTGAGTTACTCCTCAGTAGAATTTCTGTACCTTTCCAGGGCACCTTTCTGAAGTGCTCTCTGCTTCCTCTGTCAGTACCGTGGATGCAGCTTTTGCGGATGCTTCCTGCATAACGATGACTGTAACCCGTGCCAGGCGACAGCTGGCTCACCAAGATTTGATTTTTGGTTTCTAGCTTTAATCTTCCTGTAATAAGTCTGGGTGGACAGAGTTAAAGTTTCTTGCTAAAACAATCAATGTGATCAAAAACCCAATTGCTTGCTTCTTACTTCTTACTTGGTAGAAATTTGGTCTGCTGTATCATTTCTTCTTTTTATTTCTTTTCCCCCCTTTCTTTCTTGGGTACCAGCAGTTGAACTCCGGACCTTACACTTGCCAGGCAGGCGCTACACCACTGAGCTAAATCCCTGGCCTGCTTTATCATTTATTGAGGCAAAATTTAAACACATGCCTTAGAAAGATGTTTGAAGCATTTTCATCTTTGATAAACTATACCATGGCTTGAGTTACTCCACTTTAAATGAATTGAAGCCATTTAATATTTTAACTTTTCCACATGATTGGCAGAAATGTCTTTGGTTGTAACTATAGGCAATAAAGTAAATAATGATTTTTACTGATATTGTACAACTATGAGATAGACATTAAGTTGATTTTCTCTTTAGAAATATAAACCTCCTTGAACATTCAAACAAGAAGAAACCAGTATGTGACCTTGGAATTACCATATTCTCTAATTTTCTTTAACAAAATTCTAACACTATTTAGACAACTATGTTTGACTATCCTGGCATAAAATGCCACCCGACGTTATACCTTGGAGTCACTGAAAAGTTTAAGAACTTTATAGACTTTCCATAAAACATGACACAGGGCATCCTTAGGTAATATTTCCACTTTGCACTTGGTGTTTATTTTGTATAACTGATTTGTTAAGGAACATCATATAGCACAAAAGGAAAAAATAAACTTTACTATCATTGAATTAAAATATAAAAGCAATGTGGTAGTAAGCTAAAAAAAGGTAGATAAACTCCTCAGAGGATACTCAAAAGGACAAATATTTCCCTTGTTTAATTATTTACAATTTAATTCCAAAGTTATCCTATTAAATTTCTCAGGATTATAAATTTCTCTTTTCTTTCATGGTAATGAAGGGAGAGTTTACAGGTTTTAATTGCTGAAAATAAAATCTGTTACATTACTTATTTCCAAAGAAATATTCTAAAATTTCACAGAAATTTAGTTTTTCTAATACCTCCCCAAATGAGTAGATAAATGTATACATATTAAAATATTTTTATAATTATCAGACTAGAATGTTTATTTCACATTGTGTGAAATGACAAAGAACTAAATTCCTTTATATAGAAGATAATTCACAAAATAATTAAAATTGAATTAAGGAATAAGTATATGGAATATATGGTAATTATACACATAATAAAAGCTCAAAATTATCTTTTTACACCAAAACAGCACAAAAGAGAAAAAAAAGAGGATTAAGAAGAAAAAAAAGTAGAGCTATGATTGAAATAAATAGAGATTAAGAAAAGAATAACATTAGTTATTGTTAAATCAAATTTGAGATTTTGTTTTATGAAGAAATAGTTCATAAAATATGCAGATTAATAGGAAGAAATCATTAATGAGACTTCAAAATATTCGAATTTTAATATTTTCAATTGCTTTAAAATTTTGTCATAAATATTTCAAAATAATAATTGTTCAGTAATGCAATTGATTTACTTGTGTTAAACTGCCATGAACTCTGCTCTAATAAAACAGCATAAAATTCACTGTAGAAACAGTATCACAAGAAATGAAGATTAAAAAGCTTTTTATGAGTAAATTATATTATTATTCTGTAATATAGGTGTTCTTCAGAAAATTGATTTTTGAAATAATAAACTATATATGTCTCATAACATTTCTTTCATTATTCTGACATAGAGATGTTAAAAACACAGTATGTTCTTAAAGAGATTTCCCAAGTAGGCGCTATTGTCCTATATAGTCAATGAAAAAAAAAAAAAACTGTGAAAGAAATGAACAACAATTGTAAAGATATTGTTACTTTAACATATTCTAGTATTACTCATAACCAAATTTTGACATAAAATATTTTAATCTATGACATTACTATATATATATATATATTGCTTATTTATTTATGTAACTTTGTTTAATGAAAGGCAATTTGGTATATAAACTGCCTTGCATTCCTCCTATTGAAGCATGTAACCTACATAGCCAACATATACATAGCCAACTATCACCTATCAGCCAGCACTATTCTTGATAATCAGTTTTAACAAAAATTTCATTTTACCCTTTCTGTTTATTTACTTTTTTCATTTCAGAAAACACATATCCTTTGCATGCTACATAAGGATCACTGATTCCAGGAAGTTCCCGGTCATTTCCCTTAAATAATCATTCTCGTGTTGCTGAAATAAATTGTGTTTTCAAACTTGATGTGCTTCAGTTTGCCTTCTGGCTGGATATTATAGTTTTTTTCATCATATTAAAGTGTAGCTCATCATATAAAAATACTTAGGTGAGACACATTATGCCTTGTTATACTAGCAGCAGATGCACACATCTTATACAGAATCTATTGACTGTAATAAGAGCTCTGCTGTGGGACTGACATACTCTCCACATTTGCAGAAGTACACTCTATACATGGTGATGAAATCACACAATGGCTTCTTCTCAAAATATGTACCAGTTGTTAGTTATTGTATAACTATATCAGTTTATGAATTGGAATTGGTGGTCTGTGGTTCCCAAACATTTCATATTCAGTAGGAATATTGTTTCTGTGTGCTTTATGGAAACATAGATCACAGAAAGAAGTACAACTAGACTGTGCTATAGTAGTTTGATACAAAAGAGTAGGTATTGAGTTATGCGGATAAGAATATATGGTTCTTATAACCATCTAGAACGCTCCATTCTAGTATGCTGTCAGATCTATTAATAGAAATTATTGCATTTTTATAAGTTTTATGTTGCATAGATCTTTTTTTTAAGAGAGATCTTGCTTTGAGAATTTTGTCTGTTGCTAAATAACTGTAAAAATTTGGCCAAAGTATTTATTGTCTCTCTCACTTTTTAATTTCCATAGTTATACTTTAGACTAAAGAACAAATTGACAATGTCTTAGAAAAATATTCATAACAATGAAAACTGCTCAGTAAATATTAAACAATAACATTCATTGGATTTTATTTTGATGTAGTAATGATTTCTATTAATATTGATTAATATAGATAATGAATAAATGGTTAGTCACACCAATGAAAGAATACCTACTCCTTTCTAAGTAGATGAGTTTTAGCTTTCCAAATTGTGCTGCAATTGCTTCTAATTCTACATATTATTTTGATAATAATAGCTACCTAAACTTTCCTTACATTCATATTCAATATTCCTTAATTTATATTTTTGACAAATACAAATAAATGAAAAATTAAATTTCCTTGCATCAAATTCTTTCTAATGAATTATTCTCTGAATATTCAGATAGATCAGTTGGCTTGATGATTGACAGAAATTAGCTTCTTCCACAGATTTCTCACCATTTAATCCATTTGTGAAGCAGCCTAAGTTGTAACAGGAGAAAAGATTAAAAATGAAAATGATGTTTTTACTTATCAGAATTGCTCATCTGTCTACCTAATTCTAAATCCTCATTTACTTAGATGAATGAAGTCATAATATCTCAACATTTGTAATATTGGAAATGATAGAAAATAAAATAATACTCCAGGTCCTAGAACAGCATGGAAAATGTCCACTGCATAGTGGACATGCAGTATATATCCAGAGCTTAATGAATCTGCAGTTATGAAGCAATGATTGTATCAGGTTTTGTAATGCTGGGTTGCCTGGGTGGGGGGTGCAGACAACTTCCACATCCAAAAAGTCTATTTCGGCTCACGGTTTCTGAGTTTTCAGTCTGTGTTCAGCTGGCTCCAAGGCACATACATCATTGAGAAAGGAAGGGGGAGGAAACAGCTTAGCTCATGAGGTGGTGCAGGGGAAGAGCATCTGAGCAGATGCAGCTGAGGACCAGATATAGAACCCAGATCACATGGAGAAGTGTGTTTCACTACCCCCCTAGTTGGTGGTCAAGCCAATCAAGTTGAGAGTTAAGCTTATCTGTCAAAATGACAGACAGGTTATTTGTGAAAAAGGAAAGAATATTAGCTATTGGAAATTGCATAATCCAACTTGGTCAATATATTCTGGACTCAAATGGCAAAAAAAAAAATTATGTGAGAAACAATATACAGTATCAAAATGATGGTTAGAATTAACTTCCCAATGCTTAAGCTGCAAATCTAACCATACTAGATAGAGATCAAAGAACACAAAGAAGCTAGAAAGTGAACAAAGAAACTCTGAAAAGAACTGTTAGGGGGGAGTTCTTGCTCTGCCGTGAGGATCCATGCTTTTAATTCTGGGCATGGAGGCGCTCACCACATAGGGCAGCAGACAAATGATACCTATACGTATTGTGGCGTAACTGTACTTGTGAGTAAGCTGCAGCTACAATTGTGAGGGCAGGAACAGTCTGCTTTAAATAATAATTAAAACCAAAATTTCTTTATTGCATTTGCCCTTTCTTACTACTGGTTTGTGATCAAGTTGTTCAAAGTGTTTTGCAATATGTTAGCAATGGTGAGAAAGCGATAACAAGGAACCTCCTCCCAAAATTATTAGTCAAACCTCTAAGGCTGATGTGGATTTGTTGTTATCAGATGGTGGTTAAAGTAATCATGTTGCTGAATTTTATACTGTCAAAGAAAGAAACTTTTCCACTGATTATATATAATGAATGAGAGATAAATTCAATTTTTATGTCCTTTGAGTCATAATTTTTTTCCAGTTTACTGGTGAATTCATAAGGGAAACCAAAACCAAATCTACTACATTCAATTAGTATATCTTTCTCAGTGGTACATAGTTTTACGCTTGTATCTCCTTTCTGTACCTTTGATTCTACTATCTGTAGTGGCTATTGCCCAGATTGCCCAGATTCATTAGGTGATTAGAGAATACCATTTGTGAAAGAAGTACTAATACTCTTAATGCAAAATGAATCTAATATGGTAAACCAGAAATAACTATGTATCACTCAGACTGATTAATTGTACAATTACTTTGTAGACAACTTCAAGCAATTTAGGAAAACATGAGAGATACGACATATGTTCAGTTTCTTTCCTAGAAATAATAACAAGAAAATATCAAAAAATTTTGTTACAGTTATTGCAAGCAAATGTATGAAAAAAATAGTCACTGTTTATGAGTTCATGTTGGATGCATTCATCCATGATATATCAAGGTTGAGCTGAGAAATATTTATGTTTATATGAAAAAATTGCAATATTATTACCTTTTCATAAGGAAAGACAGCTTTGTTTAGATGTGTGTTTGAGTGGCAATAAAACAGTAAAATAACAAACAAATTTTCTCAGAAGAAGAACCTTTTTGTAAAAGGACTTCCATAATATAAGATAAAATAATAGACAATTGAAAAATAATGGAATAAATCCAATCATTTGAAACAGTAAAAGGAAGATATAATTGCAACTTAATGTTCTCACTAAACATAGTTTGTGTACTAGGAAAATAATGTCCAGTACAATAGGTAGAAGTTACTCTGATTTTGGACAGATTCTGCACATCATTTATTTAGTAATATTGCAAAACTATTCTAGTTGTTGGTTAACAATAAAATTCTGTGCTTCAATTGCATTCTTTCTATGGTTCCTCAGCACTGTGGCAAACAAAATGCACAGTGAGATACTATGCATATTCTTAAAAGGCTGTTTCAAATTGGCATATTGCTCTATAACAAGTGCCACCTTAAGAAAATGAGATTTATAGTTAATTAATGTCAATTAAATCTAAGCACATTTGTTCACATTTAGCAAAACATGCACTTACATTGACTTTTCAATTAATTTTAATTAAATCCAAGCACATATATTCATATTTATTAAAACATGCATTTATATTGAATGTTCAATTTAAGGATTAGAAAGACATACTTAATAATGCTCACATAGCCCTTTGTGTACTTTCTTCTACCTTCATCAGAGAACAGATTTCAAATGTATTAGTCCATATGTATATACTTGTAACCAATCTGTTAATGTGCAATGTCAAGGCATTTTTTTTTTACTTTTTTCCCCTAAGAATACCATCTGGCACTGGAAATCCTTATCTTTAAAAATAGATGGGTAGTCCAAATATGGACTGTTTTATTTCTGTTTAGTGTAAAGTCAACATCTGTTGCATGAAAAAGATAGACTCCACAGTATTTTGCAAGATTTCTATTCAATATTAATGAAGGAATAGATTATTTAGCACAATAATCATATATTACTTTTTTTTCTCTAAGAAATTACTGAATGCTCTATAAATAAATAACCTCTGTGACTTTTCATGTTATCCACACTGAGGTATGAAATTTCATTTTCTGTAAAGTATATGTAATATATTTACATAACCAAATCTGTGAAGCCTGCAATCACCCAAATCAGAAGAGTCTTGAAATAAACTGATGATTGAGGTAAGTAAACTTTGTTTTAAAAATAGGACTTAATTACATATTAATGGCTGGTAAATAATGTTAAGGAGAATCAAGTAGTAGTAGGATATTCTTTTGTAATAACTAAGTGATAATATTCTTACTGTGTTCTATGACAGCAAATCTACTCTAACCTTTACAACTACTAAAGCTTTTGAAAATGCTGTTAGGCAAAGAGCAAGTTTCCAGTAGAGAATTATTTTACTAAAAATATAGGTTGTGTAACATGAAAGGTAAGATTTATAAAGAGTTCCTAACCTAAGACCACACGATCGCCTGCATGAAAATCTTCCTGTGACTGTATTCACTGAAATTTTCAATAGAAATATTCTTTTCCAATAAAACATCCAGTATTTTATTTGTGTTCTGTCTGCTGGCATTAGGAAAATGTATATATGATTCACCTCTCACCTTGGCTTTTGCAAAAGGATAAATATTGGTGAAATGCTTATACAACTGTGATATCATTAGCAAAACGCATGCTGATATATAAAGTGTGCTTTTTACCTAATTGATGTAAGAAAGAAAATAAATCTTCAGTTTTACTTTAAAAAGTTTAGCTTAGCCTTTTTGGAAATGACAGGCATTAAAAACACAAAAGTGTCTCCTAAATTTGTGAGAGGTAGTTCATGTGAAAAACCTAGAAAGCAATGTAAGGAGATGACTAATTTTCTAAGTGATATATAACTTCTTCATTTCTTCCTCTATGAAACTATTTTTTTGGAGTAACCGTGAGTGATGAAGATCTCTTACCACTTATGTTGCATCCTGCAGGTGGCTCATGATGAAATGAACATCTGCCCAGTTAGGGAGATGCTTCACAAACAGTTGAGTAAAATGAAGTAAAATCTGGGCAAAATTGAGCATGTACATATTTCACTTTCCTGGAAGCATTATATGATGAAAATTGCTTCAGCATTTGCCTCTCTAGCATGATGCATATTGAGGATGGAATTCTCAAAATATGTTAAGAATTGTGATGTGAGAAATACCTAAAGATCTTGGTATCATGGAGCATTCATGTCAATTCTTCGTTACTAAACCGTAAATCTCTAATCTATGAAAAAAGCTAAATTAAAACAAAATCACCATAATTACTTTAAGAAACTGTTCATCCTGTGAATTTTTAAATTGCTGAACACATTTGTTAATATTATTTTCAAAACAGTGTAGTAACTACATTACAAACTAAACTCTACACATGTAGCATTTTGGACATGCAGGTTAGAAACTATTTTTTATACACACACATAACACACTTACCTACAAATTAATTATTGTTAATATCTAAGCACATAAAACATAAAAATGCCAATAAGAAAGCTCTATGTGTTATGTAGAACTGAAGTTTATTTTTTCAGATCACTTTATACTATGTAATTGACCTCAATATGTAACTTCATCTGATGTGATTTTAGTGTGGTAATGGGCAAAGTGTATTCAAATAACTAAAGCTTTAAGTGTGAAGGGAATTAAAATTGTTTATGTGTTATTATTAATGAAAGATTCAATTTTTCATGCTAAGAAGAACAAGGAAGCAACTGTATGTAATTTTCAAATATGGCAATGGGTTTAAAATGGGAGAATACTTATCTGCTATATGATTAACAAAGAAGAAAGAAAACTATACTCTCAAAGGAGCCAGAACCAATTACTACAAAATTTTGTGGGTGGATCTAACTTCCTGAGGGAAGTGGTCAATATCACAGTATTGACCAGCGCCTGGTTTGGTGCCTAGCCTATATTCCCTAATTTGTCTGCAGGGAGAAAGTGAATCAGACATCTCAATCAAGGACACCAGAGAAACTGTAAGTCAGAGAATCACCTAAAGGACAAAGACTGAACTAGCATGAGTGGGCCCTTGGATAAGAAAAGAGCAATGGTACAGCACTTATCAGGGAACCAGAGTGGAACTATGAGAGGTCTGATCTGCAAGGAGTCACAGGATGCAACTAGAGGGACCAGAGAGGAGATAAATAGTTTGAGCTCAGCTAAAGTAGGCAGTCTCTCATGGTTGTCCCAAACACCAGTTTAATGCCCTCAAAATAAGGTCCTTGCCTCCAGCTAACAGCCATGAAGCATCTCAAGCCCTAGGTTCCACAGAGTTTCCAATGGATAGTGTTGCTGGAAGGAGTGTGGCCAAGGAGAGCAGTGAAAGAACCAGAGAGACACAGTTTAGCCAGAGTGTGTAATGTAGTGCAACCAGGCAGGGACAGTAAATCACAGGGATTATTGTATTGGAAAAAGTGTAGAGGTCAAGAAAATCCTTTTAGCAGTCAGCCAAAGATGGCATAGGGCCCAACTACATGCATCCTCCTTCACATAGGCTCAACTGAAAGTGTCTGGTCATGACAGAGGCAGAAACTGCAGCTAGTCACTCCCACAGGAGCCAAACTGCAATGAAGCAGAGGAATGCCCAGAGTGGAGGCAGTCTCTGAGCTCCAACTGGGTTCTCGAGTCTCTTTGCTCTATGGCAGGCAATAAAATAATTCACTAGACAGAACCAGTTGAGTAAGTTGGGAGTGAGCCATTGATTGAGAAGAGGAGAAAAGGTGTACCATTTGGACTCAAACTCCCACTCCACTAGCCTATCAATCCAGTTATAAAAATGATATCAACAATGTCCCATCTTTTTTCTTTCATTTGTTCTTGTATCTTTCTTTTTTTCAAATCTACTCTCTTCCTTTTTTCTTCCTTATCCTCAAGATTCAAGGAGGTCAGAAAGAATGCATCAGAGTTTTTATGGATCACTAAAAAGAATGAAATTTGTAAATCAAATTATAATATATGATTGACATATGGTTGGCTCCAGAGATGGTGAAATAACTGATAGTGGTTTTCCTTTTGCAACATAGTGACTGGGTCTGATATCATGCTGAGTAGTTTGACGAGGTATATAAAGATCAAAACATAGAGTAATTAAAAGGAACTCCATTATAGTGACAGTTTTAGACTCTGCACTTTAATCCTCAGTGTGCATGAGCACACACACACACACACACACACAAAGTAAGTATGCTGAATTGATAACTGGTGGTCAATTTGCAATAACAGCTGAACTGAATCAACAGGGAACTGAGCGTGGAGGGCCCACCTGAGGATATTTGATAACGTAAAAATGAAAACTGGAGAGGAAGAACTGTTGTTCTTTCTCCTGGCTGTTGTTTATTGGTTCTCCTGGAGGAGCTAGATTGTTTTCTGTTATGGACTTGGCTGTTCTCATCATCAGAGGAGCTTGGGACCTGGTTGTCACTGAGAATGGCTGCACTTCACTTTGGGGGATCTCTGGTCCTTACTTTGAGCATTGCTTTCTGGCTCGAGAGAGGAAGATGTTGTGTTATGCATTGTCCAGAAGCTTATCACTCTGGTCTCCTGATAGGAATTCAGTTCTTCACATCATTAGAGAAACTCAGAATCTTGTTGTTGCTGAGGATGGTTACGGTACTTTTTGGAGGAGCCCTCATCCTTACTATGAGCACCCTTTCCTGGCTCCAGTGTGGATCCCTCAGTCCTTTATCTCACTGGCACAGACTTTCTACCTTCCCTTGCAGACCTTTAGCCCTCCTAGTGCAGATTCATGAAACAGACTTGCATGAGACATTGCCATGGGCTCTAGGTCTTCAGCTGGACTCGTGCAGCACATTGCTGTGGGATCCAGACCCTCAGCTGGATTCTTTGAGTCTTAGTGTGAGAACAGATTTTCTACAGTTTTCTTTTGTGTTTGACTCTTTGGACTGGCATAACATAATTCTATAAATTATATGTCTTGTATTAAATTGCTTCCCTTCAAATTCCTGACTACAGCAATGACTAACCAGGCAACAAGAATCTCCAAAAAAGTGTAAATATTGCAAAACTGATCATGTTTGAAGAGATGAAAAAAGAAAACAAACAAACAAACCAACGTATAGGTCAATAAAATGTTAAGCAATTTAAAAAATGATGTAACTAAGCATGAGGGATTTAATTGATAAAATGATCAGTGAGTCTAAAGATGACATAGACAAAAATTTGAGTGAATTAATCAAAATGATACCAACATATGAATCACAATTTTAGTAAAGAAATGGAGATCATGAAAAGGTGTTACATAGAAATTCAAGACATAAAAATTCTACTATATGACCAGTGTAAGGAGATTGTCAGACCTAGAAGAACTTATTCATGAAACCATACAAGGATAATTTAAAATAATAGATCATAGAAACTGGATCCAATACCTGGTAGAGAACTCAAAGAAAACTAGCCTAAGAATTAAAGTAGTGAAAATTCAAGATAGCATTAAATATTTAAAATATATACCTAAAATCACAGCAGATTTCCAAGTTTAGGGAAAAAGTTCAACTTGCAGGTAAATGAAGCACATAGAATTCCAAATTGCCAGGATTAGAAATAAACTTCTTCTTGGCACATCATAGTTAAGGTATTAGAAGTCCAACCAAGAACAAAATTCTAAGACTTGCTACAGGAAAGCACTAAATAATTTATAAAGACAAACCTGTTGGTATTACAGCAGATTTCTCAGCACAAATCTTAAAGGTCAGTGGAACTTGGAGTGAATTATAGCAAGCAATAAAAGGAAACAGTTTCGATCTCAATTTATATATCCTGTAAAATTATCTGTAAAATTATTTTAGAAATAAAGATTTTCCATGACAAGAACACATTAAGATATTCATAATAATCAAAGCAGTATTTCAAAAAGTACTTGAAGACATCCAGATAGACAATAGAAGCCAAAAAGACCCACTAAGTTCAAAAGAGTGACTAGATAAGTAAAGATTTTTTAAAAAAAAATCAGCATCAGAAAAGATAATGCAATAACAAAAAATAATGAAATACTTTCAGGAATGTTTCTTAATAAAAATACGCTCAACTCCCCAATGCTTCTATATTGCTGATGAAAGTATAAACTGATGCAGCCACTGAGGGAAACCAGTATGGGAGTACTTCAAAAGTAAAACAGGTCAACCTTATTTTGGAACAATTTCAGCATTATGTATTCATATAAAGGAACTGAAAGGAGCTATTCAAATATATATCTATAGATGACCATAGTAACATGTTTTACAGTATCCTCAAGGCAGAAACAGACTAAATTTTCACTGAAGGATGAATGGATAAGGAGAATGGGACACATACATACAATGGAATAGTATTGAGCCAGAAAACAAAGTATTATTTACCCAGGCTGTAATGTGGTTGAATTTGACAATACTATGCCAAGTAATCACACTCAGAAATGAAAGATGGCATATTAGTTGATTACATGGGTATGAAATATTTAAAATGTTCACATAAATAGAAAAGAAAAGAACATTGGCTCTGATATCTGGAAGAATGTGGAATAACTGCATATAGACTTATGGACCCTTGTAATTTGGATTACACAGAGACCTATAGGATTTGTAACATTGCTTATGTGGAAGAAACTAGGCAAGAGCTTTTTGGATAAGTGATATTATGGAAGAAATTTGATATGATATTTATAGAGAAGTGCTTAATATGTTTAAAGTTTTATTTTAGATGATGAAAGTATTTTTGAATTTTGATAGATATGGTTGTATAATGGTGTAAATGTACCAAATACCACTTACTTTTATAATTTAAAAGTTAATTTTATGTGACATGAATTTACACTTGTTGAAGAAATCACTTCACAAGAAACTGAGACTGTTAAGAAACATACAAGTGTATGAGGAAAGTACCATGTTGAGTATGTGAGATATGAGAAATATATTGATAGATATTTTAAAGTGCCCAAAAACTTTTTGTAGGTTTTTGAAAATCATTTATATGTGCCAGGAAGGAGCTTGTGCTGCTGAGTTAAATCCCTGGTCACACTCTTTTGTTGTGGTTTGGTTTGGTTTGGTTTGGTTTGGTTTGGTTTGGTTTGGTGTGGGGGGGAGCTACCGAGGATTGAACTCTACACCTTTCACTTGCAGGGAAAAAAAAAAATTTTTTTGTACAGGGAATCGAACTCATAACCTTGTGACTGCCAGACAGGTTGCTGTGCAGTCAGCACAGGTTTCAGGAGCTATTATGTACAAGGCACAAAATTAAGTCAGAAATTACATCAGATGAGGACTTTTTAATGGAGTTTGAGTTGTGAAGAGAAGACAACATTACTCACTCATATTTGCAGTTTGGACTGCACAGGAAGATATAAGATTTGTAATGTCATGTATCTGGAAGATATTTGACAATATAATTCTAGGTAAGTGATATGGAAGAGATCTGACAAGCTATTATAGATAGGTGAAGTTTTCTCAGATCTGTAGGATCGACACAGGATAGATAGGAAGTGTTTAGTGAGATTTTTGAAAGAAATGTGACTGTAAAGACAGAACAAAGACAATATCCTGAATCATAAGAGGCTGAAGTTAGTTTATGAATATGGGAAATAATCAGGATTATGGAAATGAGATGGGACAAATGGCAAATATTTAAGAGGGCAATTGTCTCATCTATGTATGTGTCTATATTTCTACTTATATGTGTAATAGATGGGGCCTGTTAGAAATCTTCCATTATAGTTATTAAAATGAGCATTTAGTTATAAGTATGTGGAGACCCCGTATACCTCTGTCTGTTTATAGTCTCTAAAGAAAGACAGAACACAAAATGTGCTATCTGCAAATGTACTCAAAAATGTCAAATTAATAAAGCTAACCAGAAGTTTAAAGAATAAAAGAGGGATTTTCTTATTTTACTTTTTGTGATACTTTAACTGTAAATTAGTGTCCATTCAAACAATTTGCCTAAAAAGATATAAGAACTTGTTGAATAATTTCCATCCTTTCAATACTGGAATTCACATATTTATTTTGTATTCAAGTGTATTTTGGTTTACTTGTTTGGTTTTGATCCAAACCTTAGATCCAACGCTATTAGTGTAATTTTGTATATTTCTCTTTAATTACTATGAATCAAAATTTTGATATAATGAACATGCTAAATGTGATTAAAGTCATTGCTATTATAATCCTTAGCACTCTCTGGATTTGTTCCAAAATCACAGATGGAAAAACATACAGTAATTGTAAGCTGATTTAGCAATTTTCCTTATGGAAGTGGATAATAATAAATATATAATAAATTGATCAAACATCCTTTTAATATATATATAAAATATATATATATAAAATTAGTGAATAAACTAGCATGATTTGAAAGAATAATAAAATGTAACTTAAATCTAAAAAACTCTTGAAAATAACCCAAACAGCTGTTCCATGTTTATAAATTTTTGTGATTATCCAAAGAGTTTTATAACATAGAAAAGGGTAAAAATGTTGACAGAAAAAAATCAGTAAAGAGCACAATAATTAGAATTCATCTCCTCATTGCAAAATAGATTGATTTGTGGAAGGAAAAAAAGGTGGAGATTATTCACTCATTCTTGATGTAACACTGTTGAAATGTTAATTTTCATAAAATGAATAAATTTTTGTACACAATAGAAATAATTACTCCAAGAAAATTTTTGAACATTAACTTGCATGAAGATAAATTCAAATCTAAAAATATCCCTTCTAACTACAAAACCAAAATTAAGAGTGTTGACCAAAATTTTAAATACATTTTAAATGAGAACATAATTTTTCCCAAATATTTTAAATTCATAGTATTAAAGTAATTTATAATTGCTCAGCCCAGGGAAGAGATGAAGGAGTCTATCTGGAAATTGCTCCTTAACTCTAATGCAGTCTCAAAGAAGTGGTTAATATGGGCTATGCCTAAAATGGTTGAAAGCAAATTTTGGTCTCCCAGTTTCAGAAATTAGAAACCAAATAGGTTAACCATGGGAAGCACCAAGATTCTACTTAAAGTTACCCTCATTACGCCTTGAAATTACTTTAGACTTTAAAAGTCTGCTACATAAAGAAAATATTTAGAACACAAGAAAGTATTCACATAAAACCAAGATGTACGCTGAGAAAGATAAGTATATTTTAGAAGCAGAACACAGAACACTATGGAATTGGTGCGGATGAAGTCCGGGTGAGATGATGAGAATGACAGGTAGAAGGAAACTATTCTAAAAATGAGTAACAACAAGTCATAAATCCAGATTGGGAAGGAAGCAGCAAACAAGGAAATAGAAAGGCAGAGAGATTTACCCCGTAAGACTCAGTATAATCACATTTCTGATTGATGCAAAAGTGAAAAAGAAACTAAACACATCATCTCTACTATATTACTTGGATATAATTCAAAACATGGAAAAAGTACATTAATTTGCTTATTTGAAAAATTTTAAGTTTTCAGTGGCCATAAAAGTGCTACTGATTATGTATAAAATTAACAGAAATACTCTTTTTTACACATTTTTCTTTTTATGAAACGTTTGTAATTATTTCTTCAATCTCTTTTTCCATAAGTATTTGATATGTGTATTTAGCTAGCTTTTGGCTCTTGCATGTATGTGTGTGAGCATTTCTATAAAAATGTGTACAACTAAATTGATGGATGCACAAATAGATATATACACACAAATACATATAGATTAATATGCCTTTCTGCATATAGCATATATCTTTAAAACACAGTGTGGGTTTAGGAAACTTCCACATCATCTTAAGAGAGCTAGAATTCTTCTTTCCATTTTTGTAACCCACTCTTCTGACAAAGAAAACTATGATTCTATATGCGAAATATTACATATATCTTAAATACTCTCTTCAACTCTAAATATTATGATTAAAATAGTTATTGATTTTCTAATAATATGCAAAATTCACATTAATGTTACATTTTTATTACTTCGTTTCTTTCTTCTGTAAAATAAAAATATGAGTCACTGCATTTACTCAAAATGGAAAGTGAGAACTATTGAATTCCTCCCTCTTTCTGATTGTTACAGGCAGGTTCTTTTGGATGCTTTTTTTAAAAGCTATTAAAATGTTTCTTAGTTAAATTTTCTTACACGTCTTAGCAAAATTTCATATGCCTGGAGAATACATATTTTATTGCTCTTACCAACATGTCACATTTTATATTTCAATATTTTGCTTTCATATAGTAGGTACTTGTTTATATGTTTATGTCTGCCTCATTTTTGCACATTAATTTTAATAATGTTGCAACACAGCTATTTAGTATGATTGTTTATCTTCTAAAAATATATCTCTTAGAATTTTCTTCCATGAAGTTCAGAACACGATCATTTAATTGTATTCTATTTTGTTTGAGAATGTCTTATTTTATTCTTACCTTGAAAGATAATTTATGTAGGACTATAGCTCAAGGGACTTATCTTACCTATTTAAAATTTAATTAAAGTATCTTCTGGTTATTTTTGTTGCTATATATTTAGAGGTCAGAAATTATTATATATTTACTATATATTTAGTCAGAAGTTACTATATATTTAGAAGTTAGCTTTCATCATCATTCTATTTTAGTTGCTATGACATTTCTCTCATATGTTTAGTAAACCTTTCTTTCTGTCTCTGTCTCTCTCCACCCTGCTACCAATGTCTCCCTCTTTCTCCACTGCCTCTTTGAAGACAGCCATCTTTTCATTTATCACACTGTAGCAGTCTAATAACAAACACCTAATCTTTTCTCATTCTGTTTCACGTGTTATAATCTTTCTGATATACCTTTCCTAGTTTAATGAGTTATATACTGTAGACACTCCTTTCAGTTCTATTTTAACCTAATATTGAGGTCGACTCATTTTCTCTAAAAATATAAATCTTTTGAAATGACTGAGTGTTTCATGCCTTTTAGTTTTCATCTCTTGTAGAATAAGAAGAATCTGTCCTTTTAATTGAAAGAGTGATCAGCTTCTGTTAAACTCTTAACCAATATTACTGAAATGAGATGCTCCTTTTTAGATCTTCCTTTAAAGTATGCTAAATCAAAATGTAAACACCAAATGATCTCTGAAGTCAAAGGGCTTATTGATGCATTACAGATACTACCAAAATAAAAGATGAATTTTAGGATAAGTCCCTAAACCATTAGTAACCTGTCTAAATAGTAGCTGGAAAAATTCCCACCCCATCTAAAAGGCCAGAATATTTTATAATGAATCTTTGGGAAGAAGAAAGAATAAATCAATTGCATTTAACTTACACTGGGAATAGGAAAGAAGAGAAGGACAAAGAGGGGGGGCACGATCTTTGTACAGGAGAAGAATCTGAAAGAGAAATGCTTATTGCTTGTTGGTTGATAGGATTTGCAAGCAGAATATGGTATGCCAGGATTGTTGATCTTTGTCATCCAGGATAGGAACATAGAGGTGGTTTTCCTTTTCTCATTGTTGGTTTAACCAAAGACTGTCAATAAATAAATTCCTCTTATCTGTTTCATCCCTTAGGGCTGCAACTAAATTTAGGATATCTCAGAATTCTTATCAGCTGAATTAAACCAAATTCAGTGCAAATAATCAACTAATTGTTTCTGATTGCATAATCACAGAGTTCATTTCTAAATGCTATTTTTAAGGGTACATTTTGTATAATTTTTGTGCCTTGCTCATATTTTCCAGAAATTTTCACTTGCCTGTATATAGTATATATGGTGAATAGTTTATATTCTATTTCTGGTAATATAGTATACATTATGTAATGATCCAATGTGAACATGGTTCTGGTATCTATTTTGTAGAATCTTTTTCAAAATTTACTGTTCAGTGAAGTTTGACTATGTACCTTAAATAAATGATGACAAGTCATTGTTTTGAATTGCTCTCCCATGCCAGGCTCCAACAGAGTAGATCAAAATAAAAGCGTGATCACTTATGCTAAATGATACATCATCAAATGTAAATTTTAAAGACGTATATAGAATACAAAACACATGAACGTTTCCTAAAAATGAGATATTCCAGCCTATTCGAGATAGTAGAATAAAAGTCACTTAAGCCTTTGAAAAAAAAAAAAAAGGAAACCTGAAGTAAGAAGATGTTTGCCAATCCTCTCTAAAAATTATTTTCCTTTTTTGTTCACCTGAAATGCCTACAGGGTTCTATCATTGCTGACTAGGAGACGTCACTGTACTTTATAGCACGGGAGCTGCCTGATTGTGGAAGCTCACTGCTTGAGTGAGTCAGTTACATCTGTAATGACATTTGTTATAACTGTGTATTTTCCAACCCATGTTCATGACATTATTTGGTATCTTCAACCTAATCGAAGCTGTATTCCCCTGACAAATTTGTGTTGGCTTCTTACAAACAATGGGACAGTTGTTAATCTCAGGGTGCTACAGTTTGATTATGATACCTTATACACATTATTAGTGTGAATGAATCTTGGATTGTACTTTAGATTCAAGGTGTATACTTGTGCATATTTGTGTGTGTGTGTGTGTGTGTTTTACAGGAGTTACAAATTCAAGACAACTCTGTTCTCATGCTGAGCACTTCTATGCAGCAAGGTCATGGCTTGCTGTTCACCTTTACACTGGCTTTTTTCTTAAAGAGGGTTGGGCTAACTGAGTGAGTGTCTCATTCAACTTCTGATCCATGAGAAGGGACCTAAACTTTAGCTGTTTCATCTACACTTTTCTAGACATCAAAACAAAACAAAAAATAGAGAACAAACAAAGGAACAAACAGAAACAATGATTTAAGTAAACAAATTCATCCCTAAGTCTGGTGATGCTCAGGAAACTTACATGAGTCTTATATTCTTTTTTGACTTTTTCCTCTGTGTTTACACATTCCTAGGACAGTTCAAATTGAATATTTTGTCACTTATTTCCCCCTTGTTTGCTTTCTCTCAGCAAGATAGGATTTTAGTACATGAGTACATTAATACATCATAATGCTAGATTTGAGAGTCATATGTTTCATTTAAAATGACTTTTTCCATTCAATAATTAATAATTTCACTAGTTATATCTTCTTTAAGAGTACATAGAAATGTCCCATTTACTTACTGCATGGGAGGTCTTGTGGAAAAATAAGAACTACTATTTACACAGAATAATTGCAAGTGAAAAAAATACAAGACTGTAATGATTTGTGTCTAGAAGTTCCATTAAAGCCCCATGCAGCCATGGAGGTGAGCTTCTAGAGTTTATCACAGATTCACTGTCTAATGCTGAGATAATAAGTGTGGGTGCTACACTCACCTAGGGTGGATAGCCTACATACAACATAAGGACAGAGTCTTCTTTGGGTGCTCCTCCCCTTGTGCTCTTGTTGCTTTTGCTGTCTTCTAGCTGCAATCAACTCTTGTCTTCTGCCACACCACCTTGCCTTGGAGCCAGCTAAGAATGGATTGAAACCTTCACAAACTGTGAGCTAAATAAACCTTTCCTTCCTTCATTTTAGGTGTCAGGTATTTTATCTCAGCAATGAGAGAGAAAATTAACCAACACAGAGACTAGGTTTAATTTTGGCCAAGATTAAAATTCTCAGATTGTAGCCAATATTCAATCATGGTGTGGAGTATAGGAATTATGTATTTTACATTTTAATTCTGTTTAGTTTAACAAAAATGTAAAGCTTACTCAAACTCAATACACTGAAATAAATTTTTATGGATCATATTAGAATGTATGATAATTTTCACACTTTGGTGCCTTTCTATTATATATAAACACATGCAACTACTAATAGAATGGTAATACAACCACAGTTTAGCTTTTGGTAGAAGTATAGGCAATCAATCACAGTCTATCTAAAAAGAATACCATATCAGGTCATTAGTACAGAATTTATTCTAGTTATGATACTCAAATATTTTTGTTGTTATTCTTTAAATTTAAAATTTGACTTTATACTTATTATTGTGAAGAATCTGAAAATATTATTTTAATTAATATTATATTATTATGAGTTTCCTTATATTTGTTTTCTTCATTCTGACTTGATTTGATTAGTGTAAAAGATTGAAGAGTCCATCAGTTACTAAAATTTATTAGAGAATAAAATTACAAGCAAAACTGTCACCCCTTTATTACTCAGTGTCCTCAGAAAAATCTGAATGTTTATACAAAGGAGCTCAGTAAACAAATTTACAGCACTGACATTTTTCCTTACTTTTGCATTCCTCTGCCTTTCTTCTCTTTTAAATTTCAAGAGCTGTATTTTATCATGACTACATATGCATTGTTTTTTTCTTAAAATATTCAAAACAACCATACTTCTATTTACAGTTCTTTTCAGTAATGAAAGGTGAGAAGAAACTTAGGATACACTTAGCTGAAGAAATGCTCAGGGTAACATGGACACTCCTTTGCCCTCACACATGTGATGCATAAGACACATATCCTTGATATTTCAGAGTATACTTTGATCTGCAATACATTAGCAAAGACTTAAAGGTAAGAGGGCATTTGAACAAACATGTACTTGTCAAACGTTCGTTCTGGTGATTATAGCAGATTGACATGGGGTTCTTTTAGACTCTGCTCTTCTTGCTGTTTGTAAATGTAAAATGTTTTGTGTTGTGGTAAATGTCTATCTCACAAATAAACTGTTCCATAAGGGTAAGAGGTTATTGACAGCTGAGGATAGTTATTCTCTAGCACTATCCTCTTAGAAGTATCTATTAAATTACAGATCTGATGGTTTGGAGTAAATCAGTCATGTTTCTTTCAAATTCTCTTCTTTCAAATGTAATCTATTAATGGAAGAATATATTTTAATTAAATGAGATCATGTAATAAAAGTAATAACAATAGATAAGTAGTGTAGCAAATTATTGTATTTAATTGAGATAATTGCTTTTTGTACATCTGGAATCTGTTCAAAATTTTAGATGATACTTGTAATAGAAGGTGAATTGTGCCCAAGGTGAAAACAAAAAAGGTAGTATGTTTAACTTGCCTCAGTTCTCTTATTGGAAATTATCTTCTATTTTTTCTCTCTTCTTTCAATTTCTTGAAACTACTACAATCATAAGAAAAGAAAAACAGAAACATGTCAAATTTGACCCTTCAGTGCCTATAACTATCAATATTTTCTTTTTATCATCACCCACTTTCCAAAACCACAATGTAACTCAAATCTCAGATATACAAGAACTTCAATCCCAGTCACTTGCACTTTCTTTTCTCACAGCCATATTTTATTTCACAGTTCTCATATTTAATCTACCGACTAGCACATACATGCATTTTTAAATGCATCCACTTACATGTATCAATGAACATTCTCCTTACATGGAAAAAAAGAGCAGTCTCTTCCTTATAACTTAACTTATCTTAAATAAGCCCAGTTTGTATTTATTTCAATTGATTGTTCTCTTGAAAGATACTGCTTTCTTACACATGACATCTTTAGAGAAAAATTGCCCGAATTCCCTGCTGAAGTGTGTGATCAAGTGGCATTTGATTTTTATGTTCCAGTTACAGAGGAGTCTTCCAGTGACAAGCCACTACCAAAAAGTGTATATCATTTATTATTTGTCCTGTAAATTTGCTGTACATACCAAAACAAATGATTAATACCAAGGATGTGAGCTAAAGCTATATTAAAATATTATAGAGACCCAGTAAGTGTTGCTTCACATTAGTTTATATGGAAACCAAAATGACAGTCTTCAAGAGACTGAGTAGGGATACTGGGATAATAATCACATAAATTGTAATAAAAAAGGTGGAAATAATGATTATTATAATTTCCACTTATTTTGAAATACAATTTTTATTTTGCACATTTCTAATAGAATCAATTAAAAATTTCCTTGCAAGTATTTCATGACCATTTCCTTGTACTCCATTTTCTATTCAGCCTCTGAATTCTTCACATGTTTAATATGAAATTATTAATATTTTCATTTTGGTTGTGAAAAATGTTTTGATTTTGTGTCTTTAAATGTACTTACTGTTTTTTCCCTGTTTAGACAAGAGTTTCTGCCTAAACAAGAATCACATTCTCTCAATCAGAATTTTTTTTAATTCCAACAGTATAAGAAAGCATTTGTATTCAAAGTTATATATATATATATATATATATATATATATATAGTGCATATATATGCACAACACTATATATATGCATTAAAACATAAACATATATGTATGCATCAAAACATAAACATATATATCTCACACAAATATACATTTATAAATGCATAAAGAAAGATATGCTTTATTATTAAGTAAGCATAACAGAAATGGGTGTGTGTAAATATATATACATATATATATGTATATGTTGATGTAATAGTTTTGGGAAGTAGAATGCTTTATAGAGAAAAAGACAAAGCTTTTTTAGGGGCATTACTCAAAAATGTGCTTCCACATTTAAAATTTCACAATTAATTTTTTGCCTTACTAAAATAAGAAGGAAGTAGTTGTACTTAGTCATATGCCTAAAACAGATCAAACAATGTAGCCTCACTAAAAGGGACATCTACTTTCATCCAGACATATTAGAAATACACTTTTGTATACATGAAAAATATAGTTTGTGGGTAAGTATTTTTCCTGAAGAAGATAGCATCTTTTCTCATTGAACATGACTCAACTTGCAAGAAATGCTTTAAACTGAGGTTAAAGCATCATAAATGTGCATGTGGTACTTAAAAAAACTGAGTTATACCTTTCCTGTATCTCTGTAAGAAGGATCCAAAGGGGAAATGACGAATATATAACATAAGAGCTTATCAGATGATTCACCCGCATGAGGACTATTTTGCATCCTGGCAATTTTGATTTGACTGTCCTCAAAATTTGTTAAGTGAACTATAATAAAGCTCCAAAATGGCATATGTCACCTTCAATATATGCTGCATTTTACATGATAGAAAAATAACTTACAAGCCTACAAGGTAATAGATCACTTAGCAAAGAAATTATAATGTGCATAAAGCCCTTGAAATAAAGTTGTCTGTCCTCCTGTTAGAAAATGTTGAGTGAGACTTCCTCTTCTCCATACTACTCAGAGAACTGTCAAACTGTGAAATGTTCAATTACCAGCTTTATATTCACTAAAATGGAATGAGAAACTGAGATAAAATCAATGAGTTTCATTTCCAAATAATTTTGTAAAAGGGTGAAAGAAAACCACATTTGGTAAGTGCAGTGTTTTTTTCTAAAGGTGCAAGATGTATAAATTCAAATATTTCACCACTGAAACCATATAAATAGCTAAACATGAAATAGAATTTTCAAAATATAAATAAAACTCTTAGAAATCAATACTAATATCATAAATTGAATTATTAAGATGTACAATTTAGAAAAAGTTTGGATTTTATTATGTTTTCTATATGTTCTTTGAAATACATCCTTTCAATAACTTTTCATTATTAAAGCTAATATACATGCACATTATATAATATATTATATATAAAATTTATAATAACCAAACATTACAATTTAGAGAAAAATAAGAGTTATGTTTAAATTAGATGTCTTTTTCTTAAATTTAAGGGCAACATTTTCCTTAGTAAGAAAATTTTCCTCAAAATATAATCTCAGAAAATGCAAATAACACTAAATGCTTGATGTGAGTACAACTTTCTGTACACTTACCCCAAAAGTTATTAATATGTCTGTTCTTAGGATATTCGCATAAAATCAGTTTATCTTTGTTTATTTCTAGGCAGTTGCACTGAACTTCTATTACTTTACTTTGCCTCAGCAACCATTTTAGATATAATGTGTACTCTCTTAAAGATGCAGGATGTGGTTATCTTTATACAGTTTCTGGTTCTCCTCCTTCTACTTCTTTGATGTATATACCACTGACACTAATACCATGTCCCTAAAGACCAGGTGGCTAAAAACTATTAACCCTTCCCCTGCTCCTCATCTTGTCCTTGGATGCTGCACATATGCTGCTGTGGCCAGCTAAGCAGCCCATGCCTAGTCTCTGTAAATCAACAAAGTTGAATTCTCCACAGCAAATGTGTTTGAGTAGTACCCTGGAGTCAAATACAGGCTTTTGCCTATAAGTATCTCACTCTCCAGGCTTTGTTCCTGGTTCTGCAAGTGGAGTGTGTGGGTCCAGGATGAATCCTCCTTCCCATTGACCCTGTTAAGTATTCTGTTCTTGTTTCTGGATCTGTAAGTAATAAACTGCCTTTGTTATTGCAGTCTTTTCTTGAATTACCTCTTGTGTGACACACCTGATAGTCACACTTCTACCTGATATTTTACTAATTCAAGGTTCTCCTACAGTAACAATTGTGGTAGAAATAAATTGGACACAAATCAAAGACATCTGCCAGTATATGCAAGTTTCCTGTAAGAAAGACAATGGTATTAGTTTGTAACCAGGATAGATACACACCCTGTGAAAAACACTTGGTAAACTCCTACCACCAAATTCCTGGGGTCTAATCAGGACATAGATTATAGACACCATTGTGAGAGAGTCCTAAAGAACCAGTAAAGAAAAATAAAAAATCATAAGACACAAATAAGAAAGAATAAATGCATCTATGGGGACTATTGAATGCTATGGAATCTTCATCACTGGAAAAGGTCTAAATTTCTCACTGTGAAGTAGTCATCAAAAATACCTGTTTTATTCCTTAATGTTGGCAGAGTTATATGCTAAAATGCTATTAGGATATCAGTCAATGTCTTAAAAACTGACAGAAGAAAAACTATCACAACTTTACTAATAATTAGTATTTGGAAGCCATACATTTATTCAAACAGAGCGTCCTTTGCTTTTGCATTTTGTTTTCTAGTTTATGTGACAGGGCCATTAGCAGCAGTCACCGGCAGTGCTACAGCAGGTTTTCCCTGAACCCTCAGTGTCACTCCGTCTGTGTCAGAGGGTTGATATCCTCAACTGGAAAAAGCAAGTTTTGAGTGCAGAGAGCACATGGGAGCAAAAGCATCCCTCTGACGACCTCACAAGTGCGAAAGGTTATTTACAAATACAGGTGTTTATTTTCTCCTTGATAGTAGCATAACCTGAATGAAAAGGCTGACAGTCTATTTTCTGCTCCACCCTCCAAAAAATTCATCAGATAAGGTATAATGTAAATATTATTAAATTTTAAGTTTTATATATATGTAATAAATCAAATAAATATGTATTACATAATAAATGACAGTGATTTGTCCTAACTTTTAAAATATAGAAACTGTGTGAATGAAATCTGTACAGCTGTTTCTCTAAAAATACAGAAAGTAAAATTATAAACTTCAAATGGTTACATGTAACCACAACAAAATAAGACAGCTTGACTTTCTCTGTTAATAAGAAAACTACAGATAAACCAAAAAGATGTGCCCTTTCCAATTTAGGAGTGATGTTCTTTGGACAGTAAGAGTGATTTTAAAGCATAAAAAGTAGCATGATTCTGGCATGATTCTGTAAAAGGTGTCTGTTTATATCTTTGGGCTTCTTGAATAATTTGGATCAAAGAAAGATGACACTGATCTGGTTTTCTCTTGTGACTTACACTTCCATTACAGGGAAAGTAGCAATGTGTTGCTTATTTTGAACCAATTAATCATTTTTCTTGTTACCATAGAGTTCTACCCTCATTTCACCATGAAAAAAAGAAACTCAGAAGGAAGTTTCAGAGGCAATTGTGATGATCATGCCCTTTCACTTAGTAACACTTTCAGATTCTTGTTACTTTCTTTCCTCATTAAGATGACAGTATATCAAACATATTAGAAAATAAATGTAGGATTTTATATTAAATATTAAAGTAAGATGGCACAGAAGGTGACATTGGTTGGTTATCTCATTAGGAACAAAAATAAAATTTCAAGAAGCACATTTGAGAACAATAGATAAAACAGAAGAATTCATTTTTAATGATAACTTAGTAATTTACTTGGAATTTCTACATTAAACTCAATCGTTAGTACTAATATGGATTTAAGAAGCAGATACTTAACTGACGTGCCTCAGAGAAGGGCAAAAGTAATTGCTAAAATCCTAAAAGGTAGCTCAAAATGCTGTTGAATTGACGTCTCACTGATTGTTACCTGAAGTCTCTTAAGGATGATTTCATACAGTGAATGAATTTTTTGCATATTTGTTGATGAGTGTGTTTTTTAAAAAGTATAGAGGGAGAAATGACTAGTCACCATGAATATTAGCAGTACAGAGAGTATACCAAGACTTATTTGATAGCTTATTTAAATCCAGTCTAAAGTTTGTGAGGAAATTAGCAATGACCATGCAATGGATAAATAAGGCAGCTCCAAGCATTAAGTTGTAGAGGTGAAACTCTGATAACAGCGTGCACCATGAGCTAAAACTGGGTGGCAAAGGAAAGTTTATATAATGAAAGGAAAGTGTAATAGACTGTACACCCAAGCTCTCAGTGTTTCTTAAGAACATGTAAGAATTTTCTTCTGAGGGAAAAACATACACATGCATACTTGGACTATATCTTATAATTTATTACTTGGGTAAAAATCAGAATGTGTTATTGTATTATCTGCCTTTCTTCACTGGGATACAACATCCACAACTTTACAGAGAAAAAATTGTAGGTAGCTTATGGTATCAGGGACTAAGTTCATAGCTGGCTGGCTCCAAGGCAGGAATGCCATGGCAGAAGTGGGAGACAGAGCAAAGATATTCATGTCATGGAGGATGGGAAGAAGAGCACAGTGGAAGTGTCACATAGGAGGAGACAAGTGTCTAAGTATGGTTCCTAAGGTCCTGCACCTATTACCCATCCATCAACCCCAAAAGTGTTATTTGATGAGTTACTAGTGTAGTTAATAATCATCATTAATGCTCACTGATATAAATACAATTAATCAAAGTTGAAAAGATAGACGTTCATATCTTGGTGGGACCACATAACTTAGAACAACCTGGTTGCCAACTTAAATGTTTACAAACTGCAATATACAGACTACTTTACACAACAATGGATAGTCTATGAAAGGTTCACACAGGTAATCTTCACATATATGGTGGGACTCAGAAGTGCAAATGGGATTATTAGACAGTTGTATTAGCTATAGAATTGAAATGGGCACTGTGACCCGGGTGTGTGATGTGAAGCATGGTCTCTCCCATCACCATCTCTGCCACTGCAGCCCAGGTGAACACACTGAGAGGTCCACAGAATGACCACTCCTCTTACTGAGGTGAACCATTAGAAAGGCGTAGAGACCAGAGGGAATGTTAGCGGCACAGTAGGGTTCCAAGGAGGGCATATTATAGACATGTTGGAGACTAATAATGTAAAAATACAAAGCAACAGTAAATATACAAACCAACATTGTGCTAGGTCACAAAGACACATGGAATAGAAGCAGGCAGTTGGGGCTGCCACTGTTCTCTTTCTTGTTATTTTTTTTTCACTTTTTCTTTTTTTTTCTTTATTCTGCTTTTTATTTTCTTTACGTTTTTGTTTCTCTTTCTTAAATCACTGCGGAGAACTCCAGTCACAGAAAACTAATCCCGTAACACAAACCCAGAGACCATGGTCAGAAGATCCCTTACTTACTTCCTCATTCTTTCTCTTCTACTCTCCTTTTCCCAAGTATCCTTGATCATCCCTTATACTCCAGACTTGCTTCTACTTTCTTTTCAGTTAGCACTGTTTTATTCACTATCTTTCTTAAATCTCCCCACCACTTGGTAAAAATCACTCTACCAAGGGGAAACATTTTGAATTCAATTTACAATTGGTTCTTTTACACAATTATAAACTTTGCCCCTATGGTTTAAGCTACAAAATTAATAGTTACTATTGTTTGTCAGTTTCTAAACTGTGCTTAATGCTATTTTTATTGCTAATTAAATTAAATAGCTAAGCTATCATATTTGTTGTAATCAGTTTTTCTCCCTTCTGTAACAATACTGGGAATTTCTGGGGTAGTAATCTCACCATAGCCCAGTACCAAAGAACTGGGTGCTGAGCCAAACAGATACCAATACTTATACTTAATTAAATGGAAAGATAAGGTCTTGGAAAAGGCACAAACCAAGAACCCACTACACACAAAAGACATCCCTGAAGAACAGACTTTTCTTAGAAAGACAGTGCTAGTGATAGAGCTAGCTACTACATAAACTTACAGGGATCAACACAGAAAAAGAGTTTGAAACAGAAAATAACAAGAAGCAGAAGCAAGATGCATTCTCAGTCTTCCAGCCTAACCAAAACAAGAGATAGAGGAAAATGGTAGGCACACACTTGAAATTTCAGAAATAATAGCAGATGAAGTAAAGAAACAAGGCTGGGGATTTAGCTAGCAGTATAAGCACTTGGTTGGCAAGTGCAAGGTTGTGAGTTCAATCCCCGGTACCATAAATAAATAAATAAATAAATAAAGTGAGGGAGAGTAAAGAAACAAATCTCTGTGGCTATAGAGGAAATCAAATAAGAAATAATCTCTCAGGTAAAACAAGAAATGTCAACACTCATAAAGGGAGTGTTCTGCCAATCTAGAGTAGAGATTGATAAAACAATAAATGATGGTGGGAAAAGGAAGGAAATCATGAATAATCAATATAGGAAAGAAACAGAATGTGTGAGATGGGATTAAAACAGATATTCAGGAAATTAGAAATTCCACTGAAAGTTGGAAAAATTACTTAAACAAAACTGAAGACAGACCTTAAGAGTTGAAGACAGGATCATAGCTAGTGATATTGAAAAACAAGTCACTAACAAGGGATCAACAAATACCAATTCAAAGCAAGATGATACAAAGAATAGCACTATAAGACTGATAGGTGTCAATGAAAAAGCAGTAGCCAACAAAAATGACATAAAGAGATTATTTAAAGAAATAATAGTAGAAAATTTTCCAAATCAGAGGACAGAATCTGACATATAAATAAGTGAGGCATAAAGAACTCCAATTAGCCATGATCAAAGTAAATCAAAACCTCAACATATGAAAACCAAGATTTCAGAAATTCATCACAAGAAGAAAATATTAAAAGCTGTTAGAAAAAAGAAACAGATGATGTATTAAGAAAAGCCCATCAGAATCATGGCAGATTTCTCACCATAAACCCTCAAATCAAGAAGAACTTGGAGTGAAGTATTTCAAATCTTGAAGAAAACAATTTCCAACTAAGATCGATGTACCCTGCAAAATTGTCTTGCAAAATAAATGGAAAAATAAGAAACTTCCACAACAAAGAACAACTGAAGAAATTCATGATGACCAAACTTACCCTACAAAAGAATATTGTTAGGTATTTTAGACAGAGACAAATATGACCAAAATTTTAAGAACAAAAAGACAAAGTAACCACCATGCAGGTCAAGCAATTAAACAGAGAGAAAAAACAATTAACCAACATCAGTGAAATAACATGACAGAGATAAGTGATTGCATATCTGTTACAATGATTAATGTAAATGGTCTCAATTCACCAATTAAAAGAAACAGACTGGCAGAATGGATGAAGAGACAAGACCCAACAATATACTCTATACAAGAAATATGTTTAACTAAAAAAAGAAACTCATAGACTAAAATTCAAAGGATGAAAACTATGAAGCCATCCAGCAGAAATCCAGAAAAAAGAGTAGATAATCTGTTTTTAGATAATGTGAACTTCCAACCAAGAATGATCAAGAGATAAAGATATTGACTACATATTTTTAGTGGGTAAAATTAAACAGGAAGAGATAACAATTATAAATACATATGCATTAAGGAGCACCTAAATATATAAGACAAATATTAATAAACATGAAAAACCAAATAAGCAGTTACAAAACTGCACTGGGGGACCTTCATATGCAAATGTCAAAAGGAGATAGATAACTAGACAAAAAGTCAGCAAAGAACTAACAGAATTGAAGCAAACCCATGAACAAAATGAATCAGTAAACATTTACAGAGTGTTCCACCCAACAACATCAGAATGTATTTCCTTCTCAGCTGCACATGGGTCATTCTCTAAAATAAATCATATACTCAAATTGATGCAATGAGGAATGAAAAGTGTGAAATCACTAAAACTGCAGAACTTCAGAAGATCATCAATATCCACTTTGAAAAACATTACACTCATAGAATGGAAGGTACAAGAAATGGACAGATTCCTAGAAACATAAATTTCCAAAGATAAATTTAAAAGATGTAAAAATTCTGAATAATCCATTATCAGTTAATGAAAATGTATTTAAAGACTTAGTACCAGAAAGAAGTCAAGATGGCCGATCAGTGTTCAACAAAATACAAAGCTTCCCAGGAGAAACAACTCATATGCCAGAATAAAATACCCTGGAGAGACCCAGACAGAGGGAGATGGATCCTCTTGACACAGGAAGAAATTAAAATGTAAAAAAGCTTGTCAAATACATCGGGACTATAATGAAACAGCTAAAAATTATGGGGCACAGCATTTTCATTTGCTGCGACTGGCAAGTTTGCCACAGGCCAAATCCAAGCCAGCTGGCAGAGCTGATACAACTAGTTCCCGCTGCCACTCACAGGAACCATAGCAGCACTGAAGTCAGGGATTGGTGAGACCAATGGAGAGCGAAGCTGGCAAAGGGAACTTCATTAATCCACGGTCAGTGTTGGGAATGAGACCCCCCCCATGGGAAGGGCGAAACTAAATGGGCGGCATGTTGGAATTGGGCAAGAGGAACTTTAACTGGGAGTGACAGTGACTTCACTTGGTTGCTCCCTCCCCAGAGCAGATTTGTGGGATTTGCTTGGACTGGACCACACCCCTGGCCAGGACCCAATGAGCTGTCCCAAATCAATTCCCTGTGCCTAGCAAGCACTAACTGGGTGAAGGCCCCTGAACTTTGGTTGGCCTGGTGGGGAGGGGAAGGCATACGAGGCCACTGCTTACACCTCAGTCACAAGAGCGGGCAGGAGGGGGCAGAGGTCCCGTGCCAGCTTCAGAGGAAACATGGCCAGCAGGGAAGGGACCTGGGAACTGCACTGTAACCTGTGTGGAGGAAGCCAGGGCCATGACAGGAGAGAGAGGCAGGAGGAGGACCCCAGCTCAGAACTCTGGGAGCACTGATCCAGGAGAGGGAAAAACAAGGGAAACTGAGGGCGGCAAACACACAACAGCAGACATGACTTCAATGGACATTAAGAGATATCTTTGGAACTTTGTAGATGAGCTCAAAACTGAAATATTAAATCAGGTAAAGCAAAATACACATGGAGGAATAAAAGAAATGCTCTCAGGAAGCAGCTCTAAGGAAGATACAGATGGAAGAAGGGAGGAACACAAAAAAAAGGAACGAGACATTCTATAAAGAATATAAAGAAAATATAGAATACATGAAGCACATTCAAAGAGACTACCAGGAAATTAAAAACTCCATTGAAAGCTGGCAAAACGCCTTAAAAGAAACTAAGGATAAACTATCAAAACTTGAAAACAAGTTTGCAATGTGTGATCATTAAAGCAAAGATCTCTTAAAAATAACAAAGTTCAGGCAGTAATAATACAAAGGCTAGAAGATGACAATAGAATCTACAATTTAAGAATAAGAAATGTGAATGAAGAAGCAGGAATACACACAGGTGAATTACAAAGGCTATTCACAGAAATAATTAAGTAAAACTTCCCAAGCATGGGAAAGGAAAATGACATTCGTTTGTGTGAGGCATAACAAACTCCAGCCACCTACAACCAAAACAGATCTACACCCATACATATAATAATCAAGATACCAGAAATTCAATATAAAAACAGAATATTAAAAGCCATCAGAGAAAAGAGACAGATTACTTATAAAGATAAGCCCATCAGAATCACAGCGGAGTTCTCAACACAGACCATCAGATCAAGATGAGCTTGGAGCAAAATATTCCAAGCCCTGAAAGAAAATAACCTCCAGCCCAGATTGATATACCCTGCAAAACTGTCACTAGAAATTAATGGAGAAATGAGATGCCTCCATGACAAAGAGGAACTGGGCGAGTTTGTGACCACCAATCCAACCCTACAGAGAATACTGAAGGACATTCTAGAGAGAGAGAAAAAATACCAGGATTTTAGGAACAGTAGCAGAAAGGCCTCAATGAGAGGGGCAGGAAGTAGAGTGAAGGAGAAAACTAGACAAACAAAGGCAGAAAACTAGCATAGCAGAAATGAGGCAGAGAAGGATGGCTAGAAACTCTAACATAGATGGCCTTGAAACACTATATTGTTAACAGTGCACCAGGATTTAAAACCCACTTTACTCACACTACTCTGCTTAGATGTATTATATTCTGCTCCAGTCATTCTACCTGTACTAGATTTGAGGGAACAGACACTAATCCTGAAAATGACATGATATAGCATGGTAATCATCCTTAGTTTCCTATTAAGTTAATCTAAAGCTCTGTAAAACCTACACTGTTTTATCATGACTGATAGTAATTGAATCTGGTTTATTAGATTGCTGTTTTTTATTGATACATTTTATTCAAAGCTGTTATGATTGATAGTATCAAGTCTGAGAGTATAGGCAACTGCACTTAAGATGACAAGATTCACTAGAATATCCACTCTGGTTTGATTATGACCTGCCTTTGAAGTTTTGTACTATCTACAATGTTTTATTTTTACTAATATTGTTATTTACTGCTATATTCAATTATACTGCTATATTAATTTATGCCAGATGATATAGACAATTCTATTGAAGATAATAAGAAACAACACAGAAATCATTGTAGATCACCTTATACCATGGTTTTATATGACTTTTTAGTTTCATGTTTTTATAGGATTTTGTTTTGTTTTGTCCTACTAAATTTTGTTTTGCCCTCTAATACAGAAAGGATAGAAATACATGTAGAGGTTCATGCATGCATAGCTGTTTACACTCTCACTGTTTGAATATCTACTTTGTATGCTTTAATTTTGTAACTTGAACAACTGTCTAAGAGGACAATATGTAATTTATCAACTAGTGATTTCTTACTGTTTATCTTTTTTTTGAAATTCTGTATTATCTCTACCCTTTACATGCTTTTGTTTCTCTTTAAATAAAAAAGAAATAAAAAAGTAAAAGGAGGAACAGAAGGTGCTCTAAAGGATATAACTGCATTTATGTTTAAGTGTGTAGGATTGATAACCAAGTTGCTAAGTTGTTATTGGATCATTGAACTTCTTTGCAGCCTCACTGTTTGAATGTCCACTCTATATGCTTTATCTTTGTAGCTTGAACAACTATGTCTAAGAAGACAATATGTAATTTATCAACTAGTAATTTCTTACTGTTTATTGGTTTTCTGAAATTCTGTATTGTTTCTACCTCTTTTTCTGTTTTGCTTTTTTCCTCTATAAATAAAATTAAAAAAAACTTACTACCAAATAAAAGTCCAGGTACTAATGAATTCATGACTCAATTCTCTAAAGCATTTAGAGAAGATTTATTGTAGTTATTCCTCAAACTCTTTAATTAAATTGAAAGGGAAGCAAACCTCCCTGATTCATTCTTGGAAGTAAGTACTTCCCTCATACCAAAACCAGACAACCAAAAAGCAGGACCATAATCTCTCTCCTGAACTTAGATGCAAAAATCCTCAATAAAATCCTAGCAAACAGAATGGAGCAAATCATCATAATCCATGGTAAAGTAGATTCATCCCTGGAATGCAAGGATATCTCAACATACACAAATCAATAAATGTAATACACTGTTTCAATTAAGCCAAATACAAAACCACATGATCATCTCAATAGATGTGAATGCAGAAAAGTCTTTTGATAAAGTCCAACACACATTCATGACAAAAAAAACTCTACTGAAAATCAGAATGCATAGTCTTTACCTAAATCTGATAAGAGCCATCTATGACAAACCAACAGTCAACAACATACTAAATGAACAAAAGCTGAAAACTTTCAGTGTAAAACTGGAATCAAGACAAAGATGTCCATTATCACTACTGTTATTTAAAATAGTTCTGGAAACATTAACCAGAGCAATTAGTTGAGATACAAATGTAATAAGGTCAGGAAAGGAGTAAGTAATCTTATCATTAATCACAGATAACATGATACTCTACCTAGAACACTCCAAAAATTCATAAAAAAGATTTCTAGAATTAATAACTACATTCAGTAATGTAGCAGGATACCAAGTCAACACCAAGAATCAATAGTATTCTTGTACATGAGCAACAAATTCACAGAGAAGTAAATTTGGGAAACAAAACCCTTCCCAGTGGCACAAAAAAAAAAATGAAATACCTAAGAATCAATCTAACAAAGGCAGTAAAATATCTACACATTAAAAATCATGGTACTCTGATAAATGAGATTGAAGAGTATCAAAAATGGAAAGATATTAATTGCACATAGATAGGAAGAACCAACATTGTGAAAATGACCATATTCCCAAAACTGTTATACAGATTGAGTACAATCTCAAAATAGCACTAACAGTCCTCATAGAACTAGAGAAATCATGATAAAATTCATCTGGATACAGAATAGACATAGAATAGCAAAGGCAATCCTGGACAACAAATTTAAGGCAGGTGGCATCACAATTCCTGATTTGATACTGTGGTAAAATCATCATAATACTGGCAAAAAGACAGACTTGAAGATCAGTGAAACAGATTAGAAGACATATACACAACTACAAACACACTCAGCCACCTTATTTTTGAACAATGTGCCAAACATGTTCATTGGAAGAAAGATAGTTTCTTTAATAAAGTGTGCTGTAAAAACTGGCTTTCCAAATTCCCAAGACTAAAATTAGAATCATGTCCATCACCATTAGCTAAACATAAGTAAAAAAAAAGGATTGAAAATCTAAATATTAAAACACAAACTCTAAATCTTTGGAAGACACAGGGGAGGGGAATACTGAAAACATAGTGTTAAGCAGAGAGTTCATGAACAAAACCCAAACTTCACAGGAAATACTCAAAGAATCAACAGCTGGAATCTCATCTTATCAAAAAGTTTTTACACATCAAAAGAAATCATAGAGTGAAAATAAAACCCATAGACTGGGAAAAAGTCATAGCCAATTGCCCCTTAGACAAACAACTTCTATCTAGAAAATGGAAAGAATTAAAAAAAAAAAAATCAGGCCTCAGAAACTCAAAGACCCAATTCAAAAATAAGCATCTAATATGAATACACACTTCTCAGATACAGATAGCAAATAAATGTATGAAAAAATGTTTAACATCATTGGTCATTCAAGAAATTCAAATTTAAACAACACTGAGATCCCTTCTCACCTCAGAAAGAATGGCTTTCATCAAGAAATCAAACAAAAATACAGATAGAACTGTGGAGATAAAATCCTTCTCCAATGTTTGTGGTAGTATAGACTGGTACAATCACTGTGGAAATCAGTTTGGAGAAACTAGGATTAGAATTTCCATATGACTCAGCTATTTTCTTTTGGGTAACTTCCCAAAAGAATTAAAAGCATCATACTATAGTTATACATGTGCCCCTATATTTATAGCAACACAATTTGTATCTTGGAAACAATCTAAATCTAAATCTTGGAAACAATCTAAATGTCCATCAATGGAGGAAAGGAAAAATATATATATTAATACAATGGAGTATTATTCAGTTAAAAAGAAAGGTAAATCTGAAACTGGTATAGGTAAGTGGATCTAAACTGAGACCATAATCATAAGTGAAATAAATTAGACTCATAAATATTCACATCATATTGTCTCCCTAGTGTAAGAAACTGAGGAGTAAATAAGATCCAAAATGTATAATGGATATTGTGAAAGGGGAAGAAACTGCTCAAAAGTAAAGAAAAACTAGGATGGGGGAATGGAGAAAAGAAGAAAGGGGAAAAATTTTATATATATATATATATATATATATATATATATATAAGCTTAGGTGATATATTACTAATTTCTATTTCTATTTGTTTATTGAAAAGAACAGTTGGTGCTTATGTTGTGTGATCAAATTTCATGCCTGTATCTTGTAATCTGAGCAAGTACCTTGAAGATAACAATACACAATGTGTTAACCATTTTTAGTCTCCAATTATCATGATCTGAATTTCTGTGTCATTGTATTTATTGTTTCCTCTTTAAATAAAGTTTAAAATCAGAATTGAAATGATGCAAATTTGAAAATCCTAAGATATATTATATTAATAATGCAAACTCATGATATAGAGTACTCGGCAATCATCATAAGTGTGAATCAAGTCTATGAGCATTTACAGAAAATCGCAAGATATATTGTTAATTAAAAAGAAAAATGGTGCACAAAATGATGGACATATTCTGTGGTTCAAAGAATAACCCTTTAGGTTATTCTTTTCTGGATTCTGTATATGGTGAAAAAAATTCTAAAGAAAGCAGAACAGACAAACAAAAAAATCTAGCTTTCTAATGACACCATTCAAATTCTGTACTACTACAAAATACCTTGGTGGTAGAAGAAATTGTGTTTATATTTGTTCTTCTATTAACCATGATTTTATTTCACCTTAAGACTGATCCATATAT
>PVLA01002326.1:177942-277396 GCA_004027455.1 Hydrochoerus hydrochaeris | reverse complement strand
GAACTCAAGTTAATTCAAGGTGTTGGAAACATAGACTCTGCCTTTAGTGGAATTATGGTAAAGGGACATTAAAAAAGAATACAAAAGATGGCAAATGCTGTTGCAATGAACTTGGGAAAATATCTGCCACAAATCGTATAGGAATATGTTAATATATGAGGAGAACCATTTTGCTATTAATTGGATAAGTTTCCTTCATGCATGCACTATACAGCATGTATCACACAGTTCTCAGGTGAAGAAATACAAATGGCAAATAAATACTTGAAAAATGTTCAGCTCATTAGCCATTAGAGAAATGCAAATTAAAGCCACACTTAGATTCCATCTCACTCCAGAAAGAATGGCCAGGATCAAGAAAACCACCAACAACAAATGCTGGAGAGGCTGTGGGGAAGAAGGAACTCTTCTGCACTTTTGTTGGGAGTGCAGACTGGTGCAACCACTGTGGAGGTCAGTCTGGAGATTTCTCAAAAAGCTGGGATTGGAATTCCCATTTGACCCAGTTATTCCACTTCTGGGCATATTCCCAGAAGAACTGAAAACATCATACCACAATGATATATGTGCACCTATGTTTATAGCAGTACAATTTGTAATAGCCAGATCTTGGAAACAACCTACATGCCCATCAACTGAGGAATGGATAAAAAAGTTGTGGTATTTTTTTCAACGGAGTACTACTCAGCTATAAAAAATGATCACATTGAGATATTTATAAATAAATGGATGCAACTTGAGACCATACTCATAAGCAAAATAAATCACACTCACATGTATAAATACCATATAGTCTCCCTAGTGTAAAAAATGGTAAGTGTACATAAGATATTATGCTAATCATGATTGTCCTTTATATTTCTTTGAAACCTTGTGATGTTTTCATTCATTTGTTGGAATAGTTTTATTCTATTTTGTTTGATCTTATTATGTGTGATGGTATGAACAGCTATTTCAAAGAAAACAAGACATTATGGCAGCCATTGCTGATTTAATATCATCTTGCTTTGAAGTCCTACCATGCTTTTGTACTTCCATTACCATTGGTTCTATCGTGTTGTGTCTTGTTGGATTTTAACATGTGTGATATTTTAAACAAGTTCTTTATGGAAAATGAGATATTATAGTAGCCATTGTTCATTTTCTGTTATTTGGTTCAGAATATCCTGTAATACTTTCATTCTCTTGAATGGTTTTATACTATTTTATTTATTTAACATTATTGTATGTGAAGCTATGCTCAACTATTTCAAAGAAAGAGACATTATGGTAGCTACTGTTAAGATCCAGTTGTCTTGTTGTGAAGTGCTGTGTTGCTTACATTGTTCTCTTCTGATCTGCTTTGTTCTGTTGTCTTTTGTTTTATTGTCTGTAAAATAAAATAAAATAAAATAAAATAAAATAAAGAGTATAGGCTTTTAGCATAGGTCTACATCATAGTGGGAGGCATGGAAGATGAAAACTTCCATTGCTTTACTGTGAACCAGAAGCATTAGAGGAAGAGGGACAGAGTCCACTGTATGTAACAAGAAGAATGACTTAGGACTGCTTGTCACACCCTCTCCCCTGAATGAATGTTCAGCACATCTCCCCATAGCAGTGACTGGTGATCTGGCCTTTAGCACATGGGTATACATAACATTATTATTCAAATCATAAGATATCCTTTCCAAAACTTGGAAAATTTTTAGCGAAGTCATTACATAGCTTTAAAATGCATTTTACCCTGTTTTCCTCCTGGAATGCCCATTATGTGAACCATTGTTTGTTTATTAGTGTCACATACATCTTGCTGCATTTCTTCATTCATTTTAATATTTTCTTTATTTTATTTTTGTCAGGCTAAATTACTTAAAAAGATCTATCTTTTATTTTACTTGTTCTAATCTTCTACTGAAGCTTTCTACTGAAGCTTTCAATATATTCCAAGTGAAAAATTTCAACTTGGTTTAAAAATACTTATACATATAGTTGTTGTTTGTTTGTTTGAGACAGGGTCTCGTTCTATAGTTCAGGCTGACCATGAACTCACTGTGTAGGCTTGTCTCAAACTTGCAGCAATCCTCCTGCCTCAGCCTCCCAAGGGCTGGGATTACAGTCATATGTTACCATGGTTGAGCTAAAAATACATACTCTTTTTAAGATTCATCATTCACCTCTTGAATACTTTTTACTGATATATTTGAATTTTATTTTTTGTTTTGCTTGCAGCTTTCTGATATTCTTGGATCATCATTGTAAGCTACTTATGAGGCATTTCATACCTTTCTTTACACTATAGTCTTTTTGAGAATCATTGTATTCCCTTGACATGTCATGCTTCCTCACTTTTTCATGCTCCTTGTATCTCTTAATTTAAGTCTGTATTTCTGATATAGAAGTCATCTCTTCCAATTTTATGGTGTAATTTTTGTACACTATGTCTTTTTACTCTAGATGAGTCATAGAGTTTTGGTAGTTCAAGTAGTTCTTTGATTTCATTCTGAGTGATCACAGAAGTGTAGGTTCCACATAATTTATTCTTCTATAGTCATTATCTGTGGCGATTCCAAGAGTTTCAATGGTTTTGATTGAAAGTTGTTTGATGTTCTGTGCTGTGCAGTGGACACTGGCTACCAAAGATGGTGGCCATAGACCCTATTCAGGTGAGTGATGAGCACATGTTTGGCAGGCATGATGCCAAGTTTGAAAGAAGACAGTATACCATGCTTGAAGCCCTTACACTGTTGAGCCCCAATGGTGATATATCTTCTTGCATCAGTAGCTGAGATTTTTGGACCAGGAGTTCTGTGAATGACCTTGTCTTTGTGAACTACTGAAAGTCAGTTCCAGCAGTAGCCAGACCTTCAGCAGTGCTTGCTGTGTTTGGAGTGAGCGCCAGTCATAACAGGGTCTCTTAAAGAGGCAGGTATGATGCCACAGGAAAGCATCAAGTGATCAGGTCCTCAGACTTAGCAGGTATGAGCCCTGGGGGTGACAAGCTTTCAAGTGGTAGCAAGTATGATGTCTAATTTGCAAGCTGTGCTCCCTGTCATCAGCTAAATTTAAGACAGTGCTTGTGTTGCTGGGGTTTTGCTTCATGGCAGATATGAGGTCATGGTGGCTTACTGGCTCCAACATAGAAAATACTAAAATAGTGACTTTGCTTTGAAGGGGGAGGCATAAAACTGTAGCTGGATGTAGGGTTCATAAATTACAGTGAAAGATTCTTCCATGAAACCAAGGCTTGGCTTGGGACTCATGCCACTTTCCTTACTTGATGCAGTGAAAATTTAAAAACTCTTCCTGGGTTAAGGATATTAGTCTGTAACTGTGATCAACACCTCAGGCCAATTCCTGCATACCTTTTCTGGAAAATGATGAAGCTTCCTGGCCAGGGAGCTGGGGTTGCATTAATAGTATAATTTGTTCTGTTTCTTCTGACATCCCGTGTCTCCATATCATTTAGGGGTCTAGTTACTTCCCTGTATTCTCTTTCAGGCACTCACCTTGAAATGAAATCTTTCTCTTATTGCCTTGGATCTTATCTTTGGAGGAAGAAAATGCTCACAAGCTCTATTCAGACTTCTTGGATACAAGCCTAATCTTATTTTGTTTCCTTAAATGCATTTGGAATTTTTCATTATAATCATGTGCAAATATAACTAGTTTAAAAAATGCTTCTGTGCTCTGAAAACTTCTTTTTGGTGAACTAATGTTTTTCTAGGAATTTTAAAAATGTTTTATTTATTATTATTGTTATTTGTTACTGGGAATCAAACTCAGGTTATTTTGCTTTCCAGGAAAGTCCTGTGCCACTGGGCTATATCCCCAGTGCTAGAATATTTTAAATATTCTCTATAGAAAATTGTATTGTCTACCAGTAAGGTGTGTTAATCTCTTTCTTTAAAACAGCTTTGCTTCTGCCTCATCTTCCAATACAATAAAGGAAATTTCATATTGTTCCTTATTTTTTCAAAAGGAATGTACTCTTTTTCCATTAAGTATGATATAATCTGTGAGGTTTTTGTAGTTTCTCTTTATCAGTTTAAGAAAATGTTCTCTATTCTTTTTTATTTTTATTTTTTGTACCTGGAATCAAATGATCTTCCACTTACCAGGCAAGAGCTTCAACTGCTGAGTCAAATCCCCAGCCCCATTGCACAGGTTCTTGTTAGAAGTTCAGAATAGAACTAGAGCCCCAGGACCATAGAGAGTTTTATTTTTAATCATGAAAGGTATTTGATTCCATCAGTTCATTTGCATTCATTAAAATGGCAATATAGTTTTTTCCTTAGTCTATTGAGATGATATGTTTTAAATTGACATCTCATAAGATAAAGCATCTTTAAATTTCCTGGGTAAATTTCATGACTCCTTTCTGCGTCATAACTTTTGCTTGTTCCAAATTGTGGTTTCCCATCATTGGGGAATTTTTCTCACATTAATAAGTAACATTCATCTGCATTTTTCATTTATTCTGATATAGTTGAATGTTTTTCATGTCAAGACCTTATTGAATATATAAGCAAGTGTGCTTTATTTTGAATGGTTTTCTTTGATTTGGTGTTAGATCCTCTTCAAACACATTCATGAAGAGTTCTGGGCCGGGTCTTCACAATGAGAGTATTTTTTATACTAACTTAATCTTCTTTCATTATGGGTTTATTTTGATTTTCTTCTTCTTCTTGTAAGTTCCTAACAAAGTATCTATTTTAATATTTGCCCTTGGGATTTAGCTCAGAGGCTTAAGCACCTGCCTGGCAAGTGTGAGGTCATGAGTTCGATCCCCAGTACCAAAAAAAAAAAAAAAAAAAAAAAGTAAAAAAAAAAATTTTCCCATTTGTTTTACTTTGTTAGTGTCCATTTTTCCATAGTATAAGAACATATTTTAATAATAAGAACATTCTTTTAATTTTTTTACACTTCATAGTAAAATCTCCAAAATCATACCTGATTTTATTAATTTTAACGTGTATTTTTTCTGGGTCAATCTTTCTAAAGATCTGTTAATTTCATTTATCCTTAAAAACATCAATTTTCAATTTTATTAATTCTGTTTTCCCTCATTTTGCTTATCTCAGCTATTATGATTATCATCTTCTGTCATTTGTCAATTTTAAATTTTGAGTAAAGCATATGAAGATAAGTTGTTGCTTTGAAACTTTTTTCTATTGTGTATTAAAGGTTTAAATTATCTTCTAAATGCTGATTCCTCACACTTTTGGATATGTTTTAAAATTCTTAGTTTGTTTTCTAATATTCCTTTGGTATCATCATTGATTTGTTATTTAGGTTTATATTAAATACTATGTAGTTCTGAATTTCTTTGAATTATAAAATTTCAGTTTTATTATGTTGTGGTTATGGCACATATATTTTTGTGTCAGTTGATTTAAATTCATTTAGAAGATTTTTTATCATCTAATGATTGGGAGGATGTCAATGTGTAGTTGAGAAGACTTTATATTTTGCTATTTCTAAGGTGAATTTCAATAAATATTTTAAAAATACAGGTAGACTGTATTATTCTTTGAACATCTATTCTCTTGTTAATTTCTATCTGGTGTGTGTTTCATTTATCAAAGCTGGAATAGTAATGTGTCTAATACTGTTTTTACCTTGCTTCAACATTTTCCAGCTTTAGCTTTTAATCACTCATGATGATGGGCCTGTGTTTGGATGTCTTCCTTGATGTTCTGTGAACTTTTGAGATAAGTAGAGTCAGCATTTTCTTCATTTATGTGATATTTTAGTTCTTAGTTTTTTCTTCCCCTTTCTCACAGTCTTTCTGTTCCAGCATTCCCATCTTGCACTTGTTACTGTACTTGTATGTATCCAACATTTCACAAAGCTCTACGTATTTTTCTTCATTCATTTTTTTTCTCTGCAATTTTAATATTATATGATCTCCATGAATTTACTTCAAGGTTTGAGTCTGTCTCTGTTGCTTCAAACCTGTAGCTCAGATTCCATAGTGCATTTTTCATCTCAATTATTATTGTTTTCTTCTCTGAGATTTTTCCTTTGTACCTTTTTTAAAAAGTAAAATATATTTTCATTTTTTATGTACACTCTTTATTGGAAGTGACATTTCATTATACCTTCATTTATTTCTTTAAATGTAATACATTTGAGGTTTAAATATTTATTAATAGGTAAATGAAAATTTTACAAGTCAGATATGCTGCTTTTTTAAAAGGCAATTTCTATTACTGATTTTCATACCTTCTTGATATGTTTCTTGACATGTGTTTAAAAGTTTTTTAAGGAGAACTACATATTTAGTAATGGACTACATCGACCCTGGAAATTAGTTGTCTTTCTTCCGTAGATTTGAATTTTTAAAATTGTATCTCCAAGTACTATGGTACCCATTGTAGAGGTCTTTTACTTACTTAGTTTAATGCCTAAGTATTTCATTTTTCTTGAAACTATTGAGAAAGATTTTTTTTCCTAATTTCTTTCTCAATGAGTTTGTCATAGGTGCACAGGAGCACTATTGATTTTTGAGTTCTGACTTTGTGTCTTATTGTGTAACTAGATTTGGTAATTATTTGTAAAAATCTTTTGATGAAGTTTTGGGGGTTTTCTATGTAGATTATTATGTCATTTGAAAATAATGATAATGCAAATTTTTCCTTTCCCATCTGTTATTTCAATAGGGGTCTGGGGATCTAGGAATCTGTCATGTCATGACTCCCATTCATCTGGTCCATCTTCTCTCTTTGGTAAAGAATATAGAAGTAGGACCAGGCTGATTCACAACCCAAGATCCTGCTGGGGCAGAATGAGAATTGCACAAATGAAAGTAGTGCAAAGCAGAGGTTTATTTATCAGATGCCAAAGGTAGAGCTAAAACTGCCAAACAACAAGCAACGTGGCAGGGAGTGCTCAAATGAGCTTCTCAACTTGGGGTCTTTGCTCTTCCCATCCTTGTAGGAGTTCTAAGCCAATCAGGGTCTTAACCTATGGGGGTGCATTTGGAGTTATGGGGTTTAACTGATTGGTGTCCTTTAGACCAATCAGATTCTTAGTCTTTGTTGCTAGGGTTGAGTTGGTGGTGAGCTGAGTTATTCTTAGGGTTAACCATTGATAGAGTAAGACAAAGGCCACGGGGTCTAGAAACTTTCCAGTGAGTGCATGCAAGTGGGTCTCTAAGAATAATTGGTCTACACCTGCAAAGGTTTTACACAGGGCAATTTCCATTAAGCAGATGGTCTTGTGTATGACCATCTGTCATGTCACCATGCCACCTTAGCTACTTCATATCCTATGTTCCTGCCTATCTCCTCCTCTGACCATCTCCTTTTTCTATCCTCTTTCTTGACCTTTTTACATTCTCTCCTTATTGATTTTCCTACTCCTATAGCATGGGGAACAAGGTGAAGACCACTCTGTCTGATTCATGCTGGCTAGGAGCAATGTGTAGTTTTAGGCAGTTAATCTCAGTTGAGGGAGTCTAGGTGGCTGAATTGAAGAGCCTGGTAGCTCCATGGCAGCTTTTATCTCTAGGACCATCTGCATTTTGATAGCATCGATGTACACTGAAAGGAAATGAGTAAGACATGTAAGAATACATGGTCATTGAGGCAGGAAGATTGCTGTGAGTTTAAGATCAGCCTGAGCTACTTAGTGAGACCTTATCTCAAAATAAAACAAAGACAAGCAAGCAAGCAAGCAAGCAAGCAAGCAAACAAACAGAACACAAGGCTAAAGAAGGACAATACAGATAAAAGTATTAGTGGACTCAAGGAAACAAGGTTTTAGACTATAATTAGACAAGGGCATTGCTATATAATGTGCTCACAAGGGGAAAGCATTGACTGGAAGTCTAGAAGAGGAAGTTTTTAACCACAGACTGTCAGCTTGGCTGTTGGCTGAGATGCTGAGGCCCAAATGTAAGATTACTTGGAGTTTGGTAGCTGTTAGGTGAAAACAGACAACAGTTATAAAGTGGTATAGAGAAAAATGGTTATAAAGTGGTATAAAAATGGAGATGGGGCAGCATACATTTTAACACAATAACTATGAGATTATTATATTAAAACCACACAATTAAATTTTTTCATTATTTCTGAAACATGTTCCAGAGTTTATGTTGGTGTAGAAAAACCCAGTCAGTCATAGCCATTTTACTGTAATTACTGGATATTAAATAATTTAAACAAACATTTGCCCAATTATATCATCGTTTATTAGAATGCCATTTAAGAAGAGTGTATTGGTTTTACTCAGGTTATTCAACAAGCAAGCCCATTTTGTTATTTTGACAGACAGGCAACCCCAGCAGAAACATGCCATTAGCCTAAAGGTACTTTTTATCTCTATTTAAATAAGCACAATATTAAAGACAGAAAAATGCTGAGCTCAAAAAATCCATATTTTGTTTTAGACATAGGAACTGCTGGTGTTGTAACTAATTATCAGCATAGATTGGGCAGGAAGATAGACAAGTATGTCAGAATGTACTGTTAGACTTATATATCTTTAAAAAAATCACTCCTTGATGTAATAGAAGAAGTGCAAATAATCTGTTTTCTAGGATACCTTTTAGAGATATGTTAGGGTTCAGAAGAGGACAAGGGTATGGTGTCTCATGGACACTTATTTGACTTTGGAGACTCTATGGATTTATTCATCAAATTAGTTGTTGGCAGTCCTGGAAAGGAGTGGGAGGAATTATATCTCTCTTTTATATCCATGTCTTAAGTTTGGAGCAATCAGTTTTGAAATGTCCCTTTTTCTTAAAGAACCTATGTGAGTTGTCTGCAAGAACCTTCTTTCTTATCAAGATGGCCCATAAGGTCTGCAATAAGTTACCTGTGTTGAATTTGTTTCTCCTGCTGAATTTCACCATCTCTCTGGTAAAAGATTTTGGTGACCTCTCTTAACATGGTGTCTACCTCAAGTTCTTTCTTTGTAAATCTTCTGGACTCTTTGAGTGGTCGGTGGAAATTTTTAGAAAGGACCATATTTTTCCCTAGATGGGCTAACTTTGTCTGTTCATTTTTATGGGCCTTTTAATGGGCTTTGCCCACTTGAACTGCTATTGGTAGTATTTGGTCCTGTGTACCTTCCCTGATGGTCCTGACAAACAGAAACATCACATCTTCCTAGATTAAATCAAACAAATGAATGAAACTTTTGAAAACTGCAGTACATTGGTCAGGATAATTTTTAAAACATGCTGTTTCCTTCTTTTAATCTCTTCCAACTTTCTCATGATTTTACAGGGGAGCAAATTTTGGGGGCATATTAGAGTGGGTAGAGTTTGTCTCCTTATGGGGTGGAGTTGAGTCTCAGTCCTTTTCCTCTGAAGGCAACTTCTCTGAGGGAACACATTCAGATGTAGTAACTCAAAAAGTGGGATCTACCAAACAAATTGTAGCCTATTTGGGGTAGTTGCAGAGAACAAAGCAAAGCTACACATAAGGAATTTTATTCCATCTTTATTCTTTTCTGGGGTTCTAGTTCCTCCTGCTAAGTAGGCATTCTAAATGCCTCCTACTAAATAGGCATTCTAAAGTTGACCAGAAAGGTATGATGAATTTTTCATCCTTCATCTGTGTCAGAAAAAGGAAAAACAAATGCTCTCCAAGGCTTAGCCCATCATATCATAGGAACTTAGCCCTCAAAATCTATCAGGTTAGGACATGAGATTACTGGTTCTCCTAGTGTACAGAAATGGAAGTCTTTTCTTTAAGGGACTGGGAATCTGATTTTTCTAATATTTGTGGAGATCTTCTTTCTTTTAAAATTTTATTTAAAGAGAGGGAAAATAAAGCAAAACAGAAAAAAGGGGTAGAAACAATACAGAATTTAAAAAAAAAATGAACAGTAAGAAATCACTAGTTGATGTATTACATATTGTCTTCCTCAATGTAGTTGTTCAAGTTAAAAAATCAAAGCATGCAAAGTGGACATTCAAACAGTGAGGCTGCAAACAGCTCCATTCTCTGATCCAACAAAAACTTAGCAACATAATTATCAATCCTACACCCTTAAATATACATGCAGTTATATCCTTTAGAGCACCTGCTTTTCCTCCTTTTGTTTTTTAAGTCCATTATCTTTTTAGGTATATCATGTTTCAGGTTGCTCAGTACCTTGCTGATCTGTTTTGTTGTTGTTATTTATTTTTAAACATTTTTTTCTTATTTATTGTTATTATTTATTTGTTTATTTTATTTTGAAGGTAGTAAAACACAGCAGAACAAGACAGGACATAGCCAACTGAGGCAGTGCAGTGAAATTGGCACAGAAACTCACAGCAGGCCACCAGGACAACAGCAATAGGCACAATAGTACATCTGGTTTTCTTCACAATAGTTGTTCCTTCAATCAGGCAGAGCAATATTGAAGGAAATACTGAAATTACAAGAACAGAATATTGAATAGAGCAATACCATTGATCAAAGCACTTTGGCTTCTTTTTGTTTTGTTTTTCTTTTTGTACCAGGAATCAAACTCATGACCTAGAGCTTGCCAGGCAGGTGCTTGTGCCACTGAGCTAAATTCCCAGCCCTCCATTGATCAAAACAGAGCAAAACAGAGATTAAAAATATTTGTTCTCAAAGAGATGGCAGAAGAAAATCCCCCTTATTTGCTATATCACATATAGTCAAACTTGCAAGACAGGTTCAGATCTCCAGCTCTCACTTTCTAGCTGGGGGGAGAATGTGGGGTGGATGTTTGATTCTTAGCTCACGCACTGGTAGGCTCACAGACACCCACCAGAGGGGTGAACTGGCTGCCTGTTTTCCCAGCACCCCAAGATCCAACATGGCACATCGCGGATCTCAGGAAACGCTGATATGGTTCTTGCCCTGGGCCAGCTGCTACTTGCCAAGCTGCAGCCACTTACCAGAGTGGCATGCTGGCAGCTGCCTGTTTTCCCAGTGCCCCAAGGTCCACCATGGCACATCGTGGATTTCAGAAAACGCTGATATGGTTCTTGCCCTGGGCATGATGGTGGCTGCCTGTTTTCCCAGCACCCCCATGCTCCTCACTCTTAGGCACTGCCAAGATCTTCTTGAGAAGAACCAATGAAATGAAAGAGAATTTCAGTTGCAAAAGGGTCAACAGAGAAACTAGTGATGAGTGAAGGTCAATTAACCTGAGACTTTACTAGTTGTAAAAATTTTCTGATACGTCCTATTGAGCCAAGGGAGACAGCCCTCTGTCAAGCATCTCAAAGCAGAGAGTCTCACAATGACACTGGAAGAGACATGTCCTACTCACCATGGGTCTTTCATGACTGGTACTAAAGAGTTGCAAAAGTTTAGTTCTGTTGTACTTTCCTAAATGATGATACTGTCTCTACTTCTCAGATGTATGTAATAATAATAATAATAATAATAATAATAATAATAATCTTCTCTCCTTTGTGGGCCCTAAAAGGGCCATTATAGTCAAACCATGGAGACCTTCATGGGCCTTATTAGAGGAAAATTGGGAAAAGTGAGGTGAAAGAGTTCTCTAAGTCAGGACTTGGATGGCTGGGCCTCTACCAATATTTTAAGAGGGACAGATTTGTAAAATTTTCCACAGGTGAAGCAGGTAAAGGATTTCTCTAACATTGTTCTTGCAATAAGACAGAAAAGATTCAAAACATCTGGATTGCAAAATATCTTGGATTTCTGATATATAGCAAAATAGATGACAAATCAAACCAAAGGAAGTAAAATTTCTTGAACAGGCTGAATGTGAGAAATCTAAACAACCAAAATCCCAACCAAAATTTCCTACTGGTGTCCCAACAGAAGAAACAACTACCATGGGGAATTTTTTTCCTGAGAATAATCTGTCTTTCTGTGTTAGGGAAGAAGTTAGAAACAGTCTGAAAGGAATGTCCTAAAGTCTTTGTTTCTACTATGCTTGCAGAAGGGACATTTCTGAAATGGGTAGCCTAATTTAGAAATTATTTGGTTTCTCATATGTAACATACAGAACAACTGTCTCCAGAAGGAAGTTGAAGACATAGATTTCTACACAGAGAGCATATTTGAAGATATTCCAGACTTCTGATTTTCCTTCTGAGTATCCATGGACTTTAAAGTGAGTCTAATCCTTACCCATGACCAAGGCAATACCTTTATTATGTGTTTTGCTATATCTTCTCAACCATATGGACACTTTGAGCTATTTTCTAACTTCTTCTATCCTTGCAAGTAATTCAGGTGGGGCTTATGCTTTTCAGCTTCTTGATACACACTGGCTTGGCTTTGGTAGAGATAGGAGTTTGGAAAGGCATTCAGCTCCCCTTTTTTCTCATAATTCCATTGTTTTTATTTGTTTGTTTTTATTGCTAAGATTTGTGGATGCTTAGAGTCAAACATACTTTCACTTTTACAGAGTTATCTTTATTTGCTTTTCAATGGTACAATTTGGTCATAGTTAACTATAATCCTTTGCTGTATCCCAAAGAACTGACCATCTTGGTTTATTTGTGATAGAAGGATCCAGTGTTGTTTAACTCACCACCAAATGATCATGTCAATAGATGCAGAAAAAGCCTTTGATAAAACCAACACAGATTCATGGTACAAGGAGAAGGAAGGAGAAGGAGAAGGAGAAGGAGAAAGAGAAGAAGAAAGAGGAAGAGGAAGAGGAGGAGGGATGTTTTTAATTGAACTTAATAAAAGTTCTTTATGAAAAAACAATGGCAAACATCACATTAGATGAGGAAAATTTGAAAGCTTTCTTTTTAAAACCAGAAACAAAACAAGGATGAACACTAATACCAGTGCTATTCAATGCAATGAAACATAAGCCAGAATAATCAGGCAAGAGAAAAAATAAAAATCTGTATATGAAAGTAAGCATTAAAACTCTTTATTTGCAGATAACATGATTTTGTGACTAAAAGGCACAAAGAATTCCACCAACAAGCTCTTTTAATTAATGACTAATTCCAACAATATAGACAGATATAAAATTCATATACAAAACAGCAACATCTGAGTATAGCAATAATTAAATGAGAAAGAAATTACTCAAACAATACAGCTCACAATAGTATTAAAAAAATTAAAAGCCTAGGAATTTACCTAGCCAAAGAAGTAAAAGACCTCTACATAGAAAACTAGAGCACTCTGAAAAGGGAGTCTGAAGAGAACATCAGAAAAAGGAATGTCTTTTGTCCCTGGCTTGGCAGAATCAATATTATCAAAAGGGTCATATTACCAAAACTGATATGGAGACTCAATGAGTCCTAATCAAAATACAAATGATGTACTTCACAGACCTAGAGAAAACAATCTGAAATTTATATGGATCCAAAAAAGACCTTGGGCATAACAGGCATAAACCACTTTGAACAAAAAGCATGAAGCAAGAGGCATCATAGTACTAGACTTTAAAATATACAACAAAGCACCAGAGATAAAATGGAATGTTACTGGCACACAAACAGACTTGTGTATTAATGAAACAGAATAGGTGATATGAAAACATCTCCAGGCACAACCAACTATTTGATCTTTGATAAAGGGGTCAGGTCATACTTTAGAGGAAAGATAGCCTACTTCACCATTGGTGCTTGGAAAATTGGCCATCTAAATGCAGAAGACTGTAGGTGTTCCCATAATTCTTACCATGCACTAAACTAAATGATTTAAACATTAAAATAAAAGCAATGAACATACTGAAAGATAAAAATTATAAGACATTTTAATTTATAGGTGTAGGCATGTAGTTTTTGAAGAGAACTGCTATGTCACTAGGAATAAAAGCAAGATCAAAAAGCAGAATTCTATCAAATTTAAAACTTCTACACAATATAGGAAACAACTAACATAGTGGATAATCAACCTGTGGATTGGGAAAATGCCAGCTATTTCTCAGAAAACTAATATCTAAAAGATAAAAGAACTCAAGAAAATGAAACCATCCAAAATAAAAGATCCAATCAAGCATGGGCTGATGAAATGAACAGAAACTTCTCAGAAAAAGTTCAAAGACCAGAAAACATGAAAAAAATGTTAATCATTAGAGAAATATAACACTGCTAAGATTTCTTCTTACATCAGGATGACAACCTTAAAAAAAACTAATGATAGTGTGGTTATATTGAAAAGGTGACCTTCTGAAATTGTTACTGGGAAGTGAAATCAGTATGGAGACTTCTTGAAAAACTAAAATTAGAAATGACATTTGATCCAAATATTCCTCTTCTAGGAATCTTCCACAAAACTAAAGCCTACCTATTACAGTGGTATATGGACATCAATGTTTATAGCAGCACAATTCATAATAGTGAAATCCCGGAAGCAGTTTGTTTGCCAATCAGCAAACAAGTGGATTAAAAAAAATGTAATATATAGAACCTGTGGAGCACAATGAAAGAGGTCCTAAAATGAAAATTTATAGAAGTAAAGTTTAACATCAGGAAAACACAGTGAGCACAAATCAACAACATGATGTTGAACCTCAAGCTTCTACAAAAACAAGAGCAACTCAAGACTAAAGCCCATACAAGGGTAAAAATTATAAAGATTGGAGGAGAAATTAATGCAATTGAGACTAAGAAAATAATAAAAACAATTAAGTGAAGAATTGGTTCTTTGAAACAATAAATTAAATTGATAAAGCCTTAGCTAACCTTATAAAAAAGAAAAAAAGAGTTCAATTTATGCATTAAGGAATGAAGAAGTTGAAATCACTACACATTCTGTGGAAATTCAGAAGATCATAAATATCTACATTCAAAATCTCACAGGATAAAAAACACAGAAGAAATACACAGCTTCCTGGATACATATGAATTACTAAAGCAGAATCAAGAAGATATAAATAAACAAATATTAGTCAATGAAATTGAAAGTGTAAAAAAAAAAAAAAAACAAAGAAAAGCCAAGATCCTGATGGATTCACTGCTGAATTCTATAACACATTTTGAAAAGATCTAATGCCAATACTCGTCAAACTCTTTAATGAAATGAAAAGGGAAGGAATACTCCCTAAGTTATTCCTGGAGGCAAATATTACCCTGATACCAAAACCAGAGAAAGACAAAGAGAAAAAAGAGATCTACAGGCAAATCTTCCTAATGAACATAGATGAAAAAGTTCTCAATAAAATACTAGCAAATAGAATGCAGAAAATCATCAAGAAAATCATACACCATGACCTAGTGGGATTCATTCCAGAAATGCAGGGATAGTTCAGCATACAAAAATGAAAAAGGTAATACATCGTATCAACAGAGCCAAAGACAGAAATCACATAATTATCTCAATAAATGCAGGAAAAGCTTTTGATAAAAGTCTAACATGCATGATAAAAACCCTACAGAAAATATGAATAGATGGTCCTTATTTGATAAAAGCCATTTATGACAAACCAACAGCAACATCATTATTATTTTTTTATTTAAAGAAAGAAAATGAAACAAAGAGCATAGAAATAATACAAGATTTCAAACAAAAACAAAGACAAAAATCAGTAAAAATCACTAGTTGACAATTGCTTATTTTCCTCCTAGAAGTAGTTGTTCAATTTACAAAAGTAAAGCATACAAAATAGGCATTTAAACAGTGAGATTGCAATCAGCTCTCTTCATCTATACAACAAAAACTTAGCAATATGGTCATCAATCCTACACACTCAAACATGCATGCAGTTATGTTCTTTAGAATACTTTCCTTTCCTCTCTCTTTTTTTTACAGAAACTATAATCAGTTCTCATAAACTGTTTAGAAGTTCTACACATGTATAAGTTCCTACATGTATACCTAGCCTTTCTGTATTAGAAGGAAAAACAATCCAAAACAAGTCAACAGTACAATTTCCTAGAGAAACATGAAATGAAAGGACATATAAAACCACAATATTAGATGATCTATGGTAGTCACCACGCTGTCTCCTATTATTGTCAATAAAATTGTCTATATTGTCAGACATAGTATAATTAAACTTAGTAGTACATAGCACTATTAATAAAAACCAAACACTGGAGACATTATAGGACTTCAAAGGCAGTTAATAATCAAACCAGAATGGGTATCCTATTAATCCTGACATTTCTAGAGTAGTTGCCCCTACTCCCAGACTTGACACACTCAAGCATACCAGATTCAAATAATATCAGTCAAGACAAAACAGCGATATAGCCAATTTTCTCTGCCTCATCTCTGATATGCTATTTTTCTGTCATTGTTGTTTACTTTTCTCCCTCATCCCACTGTCTGCCCCTCTCATTGAGGCCTTTCTGCCATTGTTCCTGGAATCCTGGTGATTTTCTTCTCTCTCTCTAGAATGTCCTTCAGTATTCTTTGCAGGGTTGGATTGGTGGTCATGAACTCACCCAGTTCCTCTTTGTCATGGAAATATCTTGTCTCTCTATTAATTTTGAGAGACAGTTTTGCAGTGTACATCATTCTAGGTTGGAGGTTATTTTCTTTCAGGGCTTGGAATATTTTGCTCCAAGCTCTTGATTTGATAGTTTGCACTGAGAAGTCTGCTGTGATTTTGATGAGTTTTCCTTTATAAATAATCTGTTTCTTTTGTCTGACAGCTTTTAATATTCTGTTCTTGTGATGGATTTCTGGGCTCCTGACTATTATATGTCTGGGTGTAGATCTGTTTTGGTTGTAGCTGGCTGGAGTTCTGTATGCCTCATATATCTGAACATCACTTCCTTTGCTTGGGAAGTTTTCCTTAATTATTTCTGTGAATAGCTTTTTTGGATTTCATTTGTATTTGTCCCTGCTTCTTCATTCACATTTTTTATTCTTAAGTTATAAATCCTCTTGTCATCTTCTAGCCTTTGTATCACTACTTCCTGGTTCCTTTTTAAGAGATCCTTCCTTTCATGATCATACATTGCAAATCTATCTTCAAGTTTTGAAAGTCTGTCTTTAGTTTCTGTTAAGAAGTTTTGCCAGCTTTCAATGGAGAGTTTTTAATTTCTTGATATTCTTTTTGGATCTGTTCCATGTATTCTAGATTTTGTTTATATTCTTCATCAAAGGCTTTTCTCCATTCTCTGGGTTCCTCCATTCTTCCATTTGTGTCTTCTTTAGGGGTACCCAGTGTTTCTTTTTATTAATCTTTTTATATCTTTCTTCACCTGAGTTAGAATTTCAGATTTAAATTCATCAATGAGGTCACAGAAGTATTTCTTTATTTATGATGAGGCTGTGCCTGATATTGCATGTTTGCTCCCCTCAATCTCCTCTGTGTTTACCTCTCCTGGGCTTATTTTCCCTGGGTTGGTGTTTGGAGGCTTTTTGTTGTTTCTCTGTCTTGTCATGTTTCTGGTTTCTTTCAGATAGCTGAATGGTGGACGTCTCTGGACCTTTATGTATTGCTTACTGTCCCTTTGCAGCTTGCTGGCTAGGGAAGTGCTGCCCTCTCCTGTTTGTTGTTGATCTGTGAGGTGCACGCAGGGGGCATGTGGGCCAGCCCCTCCCCTCTCAACCAGTGAGTGTCTTCAGTATGTTTGTGTGTACCCTGCAGATGTCACAGGTTCAGGACAGCCTTATGCCTGGCTATTGGGTCCCAACCAGGGGCATGGCCCATCCCAAGCAGATCCCACCAATCCACTTTGGGCCAGGAGCTGCAGACTGAAGCTCCCTCAACCATTGATTCAAGCCTGTCCTGCCCAAATCCAATATGTTGTCATCTCGTTCTGGGGATTCCAGTTCCCAGCACTCACCAAAGTCTGTGCAGCTTGACTTGCCATCTCTACTCCCCATTGCAGCACCTCCTCCTACCAAGGGTCTCGAGCTCACCAACCCTCACTCTTGGCAGGGATGCAACCTCAGCTTGATAGTGAGTCATCCAACTCTATGATGTGCCCAGCACAGCTACTGGAGCATACTCAGCTCCAGCCCTCCATCCACGCTTCTTCTTCTTTTTTTTTTCTTTTTCCTCAGTTTCTTCCTGGGTCATGAGAATTCCTCTTTTTTCATGTGGTCTTCTCCATGGTGTCAGATTCTAGCATCTGAGTTGTTTTTCACAGAGAGGCTCTCTATCATGCTACCTATCAATCAGTCCTCTTGGATCAGCAACATCATTATAAATGGACAAAAACTGAAGGTTTTCACTGAACAAGACAAGGATGTCCACTATCATCACTCATATTCAATGCAGTTCTGGAAACAATAGTCAGTGTAATTATACAAGAGAGTGAAATAAGTGGAATAAGGATAGGAAAGGAAGAATCTAAGTTATTATTCACAGATGATGTGGTACTACAAATTTCACCAGAAGACTTCAAAATATAAAAATCAAATTTAGTTGCGTAGTTGGATACAAACTCAACACTCAAAAATCAATAGCATTGTTGTACACAAACAAGAAATTCCCTGAGAGAAAAATTAAGGAAACAATGCTCTTCGCAATAGCATTAAAAAATGAAATACTTAGGAATCAATCTAACAAAGGAAGTAAAAGATCTATACATTGAAATCACACTACTCTAAAAAAAGTGAAAAATGGCTATACTTTCAAAACTGTTATACGGATTTAATGCAATCACAATAAAAATACCATTAACATACCTCACAGAACTAAAGAAAACATTCTTAAAATTCATTTGAAACCATAAGAGATCTAGAATAGCAAAAACAAGGCAAAGTACTCACAGTTCCTGACTGGAACATATACTAAAAAGTTACTGTGATAAAATCAGCATGGTAATGGCATAAAAGCAGACTTGAGGGCTTGTGAAACAGAATAGAAGATACAGACAGAACTGCAGACACCCTCAGCCACCTTCTCTTTGTCAAAGGGGCCAAAAATGTTCACTGGAAGAAAGACTCTTTAATACATAGTAATTGAAAAACTGGTTCTCTACATGCTGAAGACTAAAATTAGTCTAAAGGAAATTCAAAATGCATCAAAGATGTAAATATTAAAAGAGTACCACTAAGTCTACTGGAAGAGACAGTAGGTAGAAATCTTGAAGACTTCAATGTAAGTAGAGAGTTCATAAATAAAGCCTATACTGCATTGGAAATACTTAAAGAATAAACAACTGGGATATCATCTTATTCAAAAGCTTTTGCACATCAAAATAAGTCACCAACAAAATAACACAACAATCCACAAAGAGGGAAATAATTTTTGTACAAAGTCCCTTAGACAAAGGAATTCTATATAGAACATATAAAGAATTAAAAAAGACTCCCCAAAATTCAAAGACTTAACCCAAAAATTGGCATCTGAGATGAATACAAACCTCTCAGATGGAGAAATACAAATGGCAAATAAATACATGAGAGAAAGTTCAACCTCATGGGTTATTCAAGAGATACAAATTAAAACAACATTTATAGGTAAATAGATGAAATTTGGATCCATACTCATAAGTGAAATAAGTGAGACTCACATGTGTAAACATTGTATTGCCTCCTTGGCATGAGAAGCTGAAAGAATAAATAAGGTTTAAAATGTAAAAGAGATATTATGAAATGGGAAGAAATTGTTCAAAAGGAAAAAGGAACCAGATTGGGCAGAGGGGAAAGGATAGTGGGGAAAAGGAAAATGCAAGTCACTTGTACTATTAGTATCTCTTAGTTCATTAAAAAGGAAGGTGTATGGTAATATCAATTGCATACATTTTTATGCTTTTATATTGTACCCTGAGCAACTACTTTAAAGATAACAACCTGTAATGTGTTAGCTATTCTTATTAGCCTTTTAATTTGTTATGAAAATTTTATTTTACCTTTACTTCATAAAATAAAATTTAAAACAGGAAATGTGGTATGTGTACATAATGAAATATTCATCCATAAAGAATGACAAATTTAAGAGTCTTGTAAGAAAATACAAATGGGAGGGAGTCTGGGAAGATGGCAGAACAGTAAGCAGCAGAGTAAACAACCTCTTTGAGAGGAATAGCCCAGATGCTGCAATATAGCATTCTGGAGAAGACAAAAAGGAAAGAAATGGGTCTCTTTGACCCAGGAAGAAACTAAAGTGACAATTAAAGCCCACAGAGATAGTAAAAAAAAGCAAAAAAAAAAGAAAAAAATTAAACAGAAGGCAGTAGCCAGTGTCAGTTTCACTGGAACCAGCCCCACTGTGTGAGAAGTGCTGTTGGAATCTGGAGATGCATGGTCACAGTGAAGCTGAGGGCTGGGAAACACAAAGGCCTCTGCAGGTAGATGTGGTGGCAGAGGGGAGAGCCAGACCAGAGAACTGCACTGGTTGGTGGTGAGTGTGGGGGAATCAGTCCTCCCATGTGAGCAAGTGACTGGCCAGGTGTCATTTTGGAATCAGGCAGGATAAGCCCAGAACCAGAACTGAAGCCAGCTTCATTCAGATATTCATAGCACAGAGCAGATTGATGGAAATTGCTTGGATTGAGCCCTGCCCCTGTCTGCAGTACAATTACTCAGCCACCACTGAGGTTTCCCTAAAGCTATCCCTAACCAGCCCCACCAGTCAAGCACATACTAACATGGTGAAGACTCCCTGTGGTTAATCAATTCAGAAGAGAGGGCCCAGCCTGCTCCACCCCTGCTGACACTCCAGTAGTAACCAATAGACTTAGAAAAGCAGAGAACAGCAGAAATCCCTAGCCAACATGCTTCAGAGTATTTATAACCAATACAGAAAGTGCCTGGGACCCCAATACCCACTTGTCTGGAAGAAACCAGGAACATGATAAGAGGAAAAGGCAAAAGGCAGGCTCTGGCCTCCAACCCAAGTGGAACTGGTCCAGGAGATGTAAACACAGAAGAGATAAGGAGTCACACACCTGAAGGTTCTGAAGTAGCAGCAAGTGACATAAAGAAACAACTTCATGAAACTTTAAAAGAACCTAAAACAGAAATACTCTTACAAGTAAAGGAAGATACAAGAAAAATAATAAAAGAAATGTTAAGCACCTCTAAATAGGACACAGATGGAAGAATAGAGGAGCTTAGAAAAAGGAGGGAAACCTTCAATGAAGAATATAAAAATATTTAGAATACATGAAAGAGATTCAAAGAGATTAGCAATTCCACTGAAAGCTGGCAAAATTGCTTGAAAGAAACTGAAGATACACTATCAAACCTTCAAGATAGGTTTGCAACTTGCAATCATGGAAGGAAAGATCACTTAAAAATGACAAGGAACCAGGAAGTAACAATACAAAGGCTAGAAGATGACAAGAGGGTCTATATAATTTAGGAATAAAAAATTTGAGTGAAGAAGCAGAGGTAAACACAAATGAAATACAAAGGCTATTTACAGAAATAGTTAAAGAAAACTTCCCAAGCATAGGAAAAGAAAATGACATTCAGATAAATGAGGCATACAGAACTCCAGCCAGCTATAACCAAAATAGATCTATACCCAAACATATAATAATCAAGATCCCAGAAATTCAACACAAGAACAGAATATTAAAAGCTGCCAGAGAAAAGAAACAGATCACCTATAAAGGAAAACCCATCAGAACCACAACAGACTTCTCGACACAAAACATCAAATCAAGAAGTGCTTGGAGTGAAGTATTCCAAGTCTGAAAGAAAATAACCTCCAACCCAGATTGATGTACCCTGCAAAACTATCTCTCAAAATTAATGGAGTAAAAGATGCTTCCATGACAAAAAGAACCAGGGTAGTTCATGACCACCAAACCAACCCTACAAAAAAACACTGAAGGACATGAGAAAGAGATAGAGATAGATAGATAGATAGATAGATAGATAGATAGATAGATAGAGAGAAACCATGGTTTCAGGAACAACAGCAGAGGGAGCTCACTGAATGTGGCAGACAGTGGAATGAAGGGGAAAAGTAGACAACCAATGGCAGAAAAATAGCATGGCAGAGATGAGGCAGAGAAGGTTGGCCATAATCACTAATATATATAGCCTCAACACTCCAATAAAAAGAAACACAGGCAGAGTGGATCAGGAGATAGGATTCATCCAGATGCTCTTTATGAGAAATATAATTAACCTGAGAGAGGGTTTATAGATTGAAAGTCAAATTTGAGAAAACATGTGAAAGTGAAAGGGGAAAGTAGTGGACACTGTTAATCTTGTATCATGATTTGAAACCCATATTTTTTTCACTGCTCTGTGTAGTTTGGCTTTATTCTCTTCCAGTTTGTCTACTTGTACTGGATTTGATGGCATGGACAGCCATTCCAAAGATAGCAGGGTATACTATTAACTTTTTGATTTCCTATTAACTTGATTTGAAGTCCTGTATTGCTTTCACTGTCTTGTTTTGACTTATTTTATTTGAGTCTGTTTTGTTTGATAGTACAAGTCTGAGGGCATAGGCAACTATTTTGAAGATAATAAGATTCACTATGATACCCATTTTTTGGTATTACTATTATCTTCTTTTGAAGTCCTATAATGTATCCATTGTTTTGTTTTTATTGGCTTGTTCTGTACTGTTTTGTTCAATTTTATTATGCCTGATGATAATGGCAATTCTTTTGAAGATAACAAGAGGCATTATTGTACCCATTGTTGATCACCTTGTATTTATTTTTAAGTCCTGTACTACCTCCATCCTTTTGTTTTGATTGTCTCTATTTTGTTTTGTTTCATTTAGTTTTATTCTCTTCAAAATAAAAAAGAAAATACCAATGCCTGAAATATAAAATGCTAAATGACAAATGAAAATAAGGTATGTTTCCTCTTATTTGAGAAAGGAAAAGTACAAATAAAGTGTAAAAGAAATGGTTGATGGAATTCAAGACAGTGAATTTGAGAGAAGGAATCAAGAAGAAAAATAAGTAAAATTTTAATAATATGTCACATATATCAAATACTCACAGTAAATGTAAACATTACTTCCCATAAATGTATAGCAAAAATAACAATACAGTAGGAAGGCAAATGAGGAAAAAGCATGTAGAATTTTAGGGAGGATGTAGGGTAGGAAGGTGAAGGGAAATGAATATTCAATTTTCTGCCAATATTTAATTCTTACTACTGATTCGAATTGTTTATATTAGTCCTTTATTGGATGAAGACTGCAAACATTTTCATATTTTCTAGGGCAGATACTATGGTATGTATCTGTTGGAGTGACATTTTATTTTAGGCAGAAGTTACTTTTTCAGATTGGATTACTGGGCCTATGAATGAGTTGTGGCAATCACCGTGTTGTGTTCATTCTGTTATTCAACTTAGGACTTTGGTGCTATTGTTGAATGGGATGAAGATTGGAGAACTTTGGCGGAAATTTGCCTATAATATATGGTTAGTCAGTATATGCCAAAATTTCAAAAGGTTTTGCCAATGCAAGTGCATCATATGTCTCTACTTTGTGACTGACCATGTATAGAATATCTGTGGTATCTTCAGAAATATGATGGAAAAAAGTTTTTCTAATTAACTTTAGGTCAATTTGACTGAATTAAATGTTCTTGGAGAATTAATGGCATCCTAGGATCATGACACTAATAAAAGATTAATACACTGCGATTCATAGCTTAATGTATTGTTTAGAGATGGGGTCACTGGAAGAGGTGAGTCACTAAGGGCATGCTTTTGGAGGGTGTTTATATTTGTTTTCCACTTCTCCTGTGCTCTAATTCTAGGTTAACATGAATTCAGCAATTACGCTCCACTCTGGGGTTTTGCTGTGAATCCAGCTGACCACAATATGAAAATTCTGAAATAATAATTGAAATAAATCTCTACTTTAGGTAATTTGTGAGTGTCAGAGATTTTGTTTCAATAATGAAAATATGACCAATATAGATTGCTAGTACCAGAGAATTGGAATTGTTTCTGCAGGTATAACTGCTTAAATGGTTTAGAAGTGTTTGGAACTGAGTTATGGTACAGTTTTGGAAACTTCAGAGAGCTAGTCTAGAGAAAGGCTAAAAATATTGTGAGTAAATCCTGATGGATAATTGTAGTTAAATTTTAGAAGACTATAGTGCTGATAGAAATGTAGGAAGTAATGGCCAGGCTCATCAGGTTTCAGGTGTTGAATTTGTGCAGATTCTCTAGAAGTACAAAATAAAAATAAAATATACAAATATTTATGGAAGAGGATTTACTAGGTAGGTTTAAAAGATCAGAGGCAAGATATTCCATAGTGACTGTCTATACACTGGTGAGCTAGGGGATTCAGTAGTCTCTCAGTCCAACAAGGCAAAAATCATAGAACAAAAGAGATCAAGGATGAAAGACCATTCCAATATCAAAATCCTGAAAGCTCAGCATAGAGTTGTCAATATAAGCCTGCATTTGAATGCCAAAGAAACTTGAGATTAATGTCTAAAAGTTGATGGCAGCAAAAGATATACCTGCTCAAGTGGACTGAGTTCTTCAAAGATTGTACATTTTTTGCTTTCTCTCTCCACATTCCTAATGGGCTACTGCTTGGCACAGTCTAAAATGAAGGTAAGAAGACTTTCAGGAAAATGGTGGAGTAGTAAGGAGCAGAGAGAACAGCCTTTCTGAGAGACACAATCTAGACACAGGAATATACCATTGTGAGGAAGACAAGAAGGAAGGGAGTGGGCCCCTTGGCCCCAGGAAGAGTCTTCAGTCTGAATCAAAGCCCACAGAGAGCAAAAAGTAAAACTTCAATGAAGAAGAAGGTGGTAGCTGGTGGTACCCTCACCCAGAGCTAGACACACTGCATGAGGGGAGCTGTTGTAATGTGGGAACACATGCTCACAGTGATGGTGGTGGCTAAAGACCCTGGAGGACTCTGCAGAAAGACTCTTTGATAGAGGGTAATGGAAACTGTGTACAACTGTGCTGGCTGATGGTGATTTTCCTGCAGGACTCATTTTCCTGCAGGTGGGAGTGATTGGTTAGGAGCCATTTTGGAGTTGGGCCTGATAAACCTGGAACCAGAACTATTTCTGGCTTCCTCCAGAAGCTCTTAGCTGGGTGCAGACACAAGGAAATTGCTTGGACTGCATTGAGCCCAATGAGTCTGGTTTCAGGGCAGGCCTGCTAAAGTTGTCTGCTACTCTGTCATAAATCAACTTGTGGTGATACAGTGGCATGAATTGGGATGCTGTCTCCACAGGCTGTCTGCTAGTGAATCCAGAGACAAGCCTGGAAGTGGACTATTTTGGGGGGGGGTTTTGTGTTTTGTTGTTTCTTTTGTTTTCTTCTTTCCTTATTTGTTTGTTCTTTATTTCTCTAACTCTCAGTCTTTTTTTTTTCTGTGAGTGTGGTTCATAACCTCCTTGTGGGTGTGGTTTTGTTCTATTCCACCTTTTATCTATCCAGTTCTTTTCTTTTTCAGTCATCTGCATCAGTTTCCCCAAGTGGGTGGGATACATTTTTGTCCTCCAACCTACTTATAATCACTTTCTACTTCCCTACTTTTCTGTTTCCTCTTTAATTCATTTTTAGTCTTGCCTAAAACACTTGAAAGCAGAATTGATATGTAAAAGTCTTATATATTGTATGTAACTGCTTTGCAATGCATTGAAAAGATATAAGAAGACACTTAAACAAGACACAACCTAAGACACCCAGTTCACCAAAGGCAAAGCCAGAGGACAATGAGGCTGGAAAAAGTGAAAGCCTCCTACCAGAGCTCTCTGAAGTGGTAACAAAGTAATTTAATGAGGTTCTGGAAAAAATGAAATCAGAAATAATATCTCAAATAACTACAGAGATTACCAAAATATATACCTTGCTTAGTGATGCTAGAGCAGACACAGACAAAAAAAATAGATGAGCTTAACCAAATTATGGAAGTACAACATAGGAAACAAATGGAATGCATAAAACATATTCAAGCACATACTCAGGAGAATAAAAACTCAACTGAAAGTATTTGAAGCAGGTTAGGCCAATGTGAGGACAGGGTCTCAGATATTGAAGACAGTCTTGCAGTTAGTGACCAGGAAAAGAAAGATTTATCAAAACTAGCAATGGAACATGAGAAATCTAATAGCTGCTAGATGAAATAAAGAAGAATAACTTATGATTAATTGGATTTAATGAAAAAGCAGGAGATACCATGAATGACATTAAAAACATCTTCACAGGTATCATGCTAAAAAACTTTCCTGGTAGAGAAAAAGAATTTGACATACAAATAAGTGAGGCATATAAAACTCCAATTAGTAATGTTCAAAAAAACTACATCCAGGCATATCATAGTCAAGATTCCAGAAATTCAACACAAGAATAAAATTTTATAATCTGTTAGGGAAAAGAAACAAATCACTTGTAAAGGAAAGCCCATCAGAATTACAGCTGACTTCTCAGCACAAGCTCTCAAGTCAAGAAGAGCCTAGAATGAAGTACTACAAGTACTAAAGGAAAATAACTTTCAACTCAGGGTGATGTATCCCAGAAAACTATCTTTCAAAACTGAGGCAGAAATAAGATACTTCCATGACAAAGAACATCTGAGGAAATTTATGAGCACAAAACCAGGTTTCCAAAATGTTCTAAGGGACATTCTAGAAAGCAATAATAAGGACTCCATGAAGCCCAACAGAAGGAATCCACCAGGCAAGGCAAACAATTAGAGGGAAGGGAAAAAGAAAAAAAAAGGGAGGGGGATCCAATAAAAGGAAAATAACATGACAAGGCTAAATCAATACATACCAGTTTTAACCATTAATGTTAAAGGTATCAATTCACCAGCCAAAAGACAAACTGGTAGAATGGATCAAGAAGTAAGATCCAAAAATATGCTGTATACAAAAAATGTATTTAATCCAAAAAGAAATTCATAGAATGAAAGTTAAAGGATGGAAAACAATATTCCATGCAACAGGAATCCAGAAAAAAGAAGGGGTAGCTATTATATTTGCAGATAAAGTGAATTTCATGCCAAGACTGATCAGGATAAAGAAGGTCCCTACATCTTGGTAAAGAGAACAATTCAAGAGAAAGAGATAACAATCATAAATATATATGCAACAAATACAAGTGCATCCAGTTATATAAAACAATCACTAATAGACATGAAAAATCAAATAAGCCTTAATACAATTGTATTGGGAGATCACAATACTCCACTGTCAGAAAAAGATAGATCAACTAGACTAAAAATTAATAATGAAATATAGAACTAAATCAAACTTTTGAGCAAATGGACTTAGTAGATACCTATAGAGTGTTCTACCCCACAGCATCAGAGTACACATTCTACTCAGCTGCATATTGGACTTTCTCCAAAATAAACCATATACTGGCTCATAGAACATGCTTACATAAATGTAAAGGAATTGAAATTATCCCATGCATACTATCAGACCACAGTGCAATGACATTGGAAATCCATGCCAAAGGAAACCACAAATACTTCATAAACACATAGAAATTAAATAGCACCCTATTGAACAATCAATGGGTCACCAGTGAAATTAAAGAAGGAATTAGACAGTTTTAACAGTTCAATGATAATGACATTGCAACATATCAGAATTTGTGGGATACAATGAAAACAATCAAGAGGGAAATTTATAGCAGTAAATACCCATATCAGGAAAAGAGAGCAAGTATGTATGAACAAATTAATGTTGAACCTTAAACTTCTTGAAAAAGAAGAGCAGACTAAACTAAAAGCTTGTACAAGGTAGGAAATTATAAGGATCAGAGCAGAAATTAACACACAAGAGACTAAAAAACAGTATAAAGAATCAATGAATCAAAGAGTTGGCTTTTTGAAAGATTAAATAACATTGACAACCTTATCAAAAAAGAAGAAATGACTCAAATATATGCAATTAGGAATGGAAAGGGTGAAATTATAACAGACCCTGCAGAAATCCAGAAAATCATCTATATTTATTTTGAAAACTTGTATTCTCATAAGTTAAAAAATACAGTAGAAATGAACAGATTCCTAGAAACATAGGAATTACCAAAACTGAATCAAGAACATATAAAAATCCTAAATAACCCAATATCAATAAATGAAATTAAAGATGTAATTAAAAACCTATCAACAAAGAAAAGCCCAGGCCCTGATGGATTCACTGCTGAATTCTACAAGATAATTAATGAAGACCTAACACCACTACTTCTCAAACTCCTTAATGAAAATGACAGGGAAGTAATACTCCATAATTCATTCATGGAAGCAAGCATTACTCTGATTCCAAAACTAGAGAAGGACCCAACTAAGAAAGAGAATTATAAGCCAATCTCCCTAATGGACATTGATACAAAAATCCTCAATAAAATACTGGCAAACAGATTGCAGCAAATCAACAAGAAAATTGTACACCACAATCAAGTGGGATTCATACCAAGGGTGCAGGATGGTTCAACATATGTAAATCCATAAATGTAATACATCATAATAACAAAGCCAAGGACAAAAATCATATGATCTTCTTAAGAGATGCAGAAAAAGCTTTTGACAAAGTCCAGAACACAATTCATGATAAAAACACTAAAGAAAATAAAGTAGGTGGTCTTTATCTCAATCTGATAAAAGGCGTCTATGACAAACCAATAGCCTATATCATACTAAGTGGACAAAAATTGTAACCTTTCACTCTAAAATCAGAAACAAACAAGGATGTCTATTATCACCACTCTTAATCAGTATAGTTCTGGAAATACTAGCTAGGGCAATCAGACAAGAGAGAGAAATGAAAGGAATGAAGATAGGAAAGGAAGAAGTTAAATTATCATTATTTCCAGAAGACATTGATACTCTACTTAGAAGACTCCATCAAAAGGCTTCTAGATTTAATAAGCAACTAGTAATATAGCTTGTTATAAAATACAAATAACAAGCTCACTGAGAGAGAAATCAGAGAAACAATACTTTTAAAACTAGCATCCAAAAAAATGAAACACCTAGGAATCAATCTAACAAAAAGTAAAAAAGACCTCTACACTGAAAACTATACTATTGTAAAAAAATCAGATTATTGAGGATATTAGAAAATGGTGAGATATCCTGTGCTCTTGGGTAGAAAAAACCAATATAGTAAAAATGGCCATACTTCCAAAACTGTTTTACAGATTCAGTGCAATTGGATATCTTACAAAATTAGAGACACCCATCCTAAAATTTATAGTAAGTGAAATTTTATAAACCACTGATCTTGCAGATGTCCATATTGGCCTGTGATGCCATGACATCTGGTTCTAATTGCAATTTACAAGATATAGAATGCAACTACAGCCATTTGGCTCCTATTGTAAATGTCAACCTAGAGATCAAACAGTTTTCTTAATTGGAAAAATTTACTGCTAGAAAAGTCTTTGAACTGACTCCCAAGTTCCTGCTCAGTTCCCATGTTTGCCTCAGTATCCTCTTCTTTTGTTTGTAAATCAAATAAATATGGGATACTTGATGAAGCTTTTTGTCTTTGTGAGAGAGGGAGGAAGAGATAGAGATAGAGATAGATAGATAGATAGATAGATAGATAGAGAGATGAGAGAGAGGAGAGAGGGAGCTCTGTCCTTGGATGCTCCAAGAACACACTACTAATCTCTTTTATTTAAGCCATTTACCACCCACTCATTTAGGAGATTGAGGTTGGGCCAAGACCCCAGTAACTGGTGCCCAAACATGGACCTGATATTCTTGAACTGGAAATTTTTAACCTAAATGAGTAAGTCCACTCAGAGTGGAAAACATTTGAGACAGAGAAGGCCATCACAGGAAGAAAATCCATCAGGGATTCCTGGAAGAGAGAGAAAGAAGAGGGATAAGTCTTCCATCTGTGAAAAGCTGTGTTTATCAAAGAAGGTTAAACCAAGGGGCAAAATTTATGAACTGAGGAGCAAAGATACATATAGTTGTTTCAAGGCCTGCTCAAATGCTCAGGGGCTTGTATGCCAATAATAATAGTAATAATAAATAAATAAAATAAAATAAAATAAAAATACTACAAGAGGTAACCCAATATAATCCATGGTTTCCTCAGTCAGGCACTATAGATATTGATAAAGAGAGTTGGAAAAATCTTAAAAGGCACATGCAGAAAAAATTATTTACCCTGAGATTTTCTTAATTTGGAATCTGGTCTGTTCAGTTCTAAGTGCATTGCAGATCTCAGAGCCAACAGCTCCTGATTCAGACACACAGAAACAAAAGAGCTCCCAACAGAAGCAACTGCTGCTGAAGCAGAATCCTTAATAGGGCTGCCTAAGCAGGAGCCAGAGACTTTAGAGAAAACATCCCATATGGCCCCATCCAAATATTTACAGGTTTCCAAGGGAGCAGTGGCAGCGCAGGGGAAATCTTTGATAATCCTGTTTACTTCCCAGTTCATATTCAATAAGATGCTGATCACAAAGAGGCACTTTTTCATATGCTTTTCCAATTACAAGTGCCAAAAAAAAAAAAAACCTCAAAGGAAGTATGGTTAGCAGTGGAGCTCAAAGTCTGTTTATAGTGTGATTATGTAAATGTTTTGGTTACCTATTGACACCTTATGATGCCAAATGTACAACAAAAACGTGTGTCACCTGCTCAATTCTTTCATTTTGATTTACAGCTAAGAAATCTTATCTCAGAGAAGGCTCAAAAGTATAGAACTGAATGCCTAGACATAGATGAGGTGATGCTTTCTGGGATTGAGCAATATGTACCTCTTGAGGAACCAACCCAATATCTTGACAAAATATATCCACAATCAGCAAGCAGATTTACTAAAAAGCCTTGGTTAACAATTGCAGAGTGATTTAAGGAAAAGAAACTCTGAACCTACTAGATGTCCAGTAAAAATTCATATTATTTAAAATCAAAGAATGAAATTTAGGTGCAATGGAGGTTAAGAGCAGAGTATATTTTTTGAGAGAATGAGAGCTTCTTTCCAAGAAAGAGACAGAAATCCTGTGTGGGTTGCCAAAGTATGTCTTTTCTAGGGATTTATAGAGCAAATCCACCAAATGAGGCAGGTTCAAGATGGGAAAAACATAGGATCTCGCAAGGTGGGCATGAGGTGGGACAGAACCATAGTCAAGCCAGGGATATAGCTCAGCAGCATAAGTGATACCTGGCAAGTGCAAGGTCCTGGGTTCAATCTCCAATAAAGAAAGAGAGAGAGAGAGAGAGAGAGAGAGAGAGAGAGAGAGAGAGAGAGAGAGAGAGAGAGAGAAGGAGAGAGAGAGGATGAGTTAAAAGAAAAGAACTATGGCCAACCAATAAGATTTATTGTTTAGGTAAAGGTAACTAAATTGGGAACAAATGGGGAAGCAAGTCATGAATCACTAGGAAGCAGGCATGAATAAAGAGTAATTGCTCTTCTAGCAGGTGGTTTGTTTAGTGACACTTGGATTCCTTAGGGTGATAGAGACCTATTTAGAATATCAATCCCCAATGTGTATTCTTAGAAAGTATGGGTGTGCATTTGTTTGATCTTTTGTCTTGAGGTCTGGTCTACACTGGAGATATCTGTCTCCCCCACATTTGCAAGGTATCTGGTCTTCTGCAGTGGCTAGTTCAAGGGTCCAGCCCTGTCTGAGTGCCTATAATATTTCTATCTAACTACCTGTAACAAGAGGACAGGGTTCACATACATTCCTTTTTACATATTTTTCAATGTCTTAATGAGCCCTTTAATCAATTTGTATCTAAATTGCAAGATGTCATTCACAGACAAGTTTCAAGCATGCGTGCTGCAGATATTTTAATCCTATAATTGGCATATGAAAACAATCAGGATTGCAAACCAGTTTTAAATCCTGTAAAAATGATTAATGAGTTAAAAGCACATATTCAAGCTTGTCAGAATATTGGCACTGAATCATGTAAAACAACTTTGGTGGCTCAGATTATGGCTGGTATTGCAAATGCAGAAAAGTGCAGTGATCTTAATGCAAAATGCTTTAATTGTGGAAAGATGTGATACATTAGCTGTGGCTGCAGTGGGTCAAGGGAATAGTGCCTTGGGTGTGGAGGACTTAGGTCTTATGCTTGAACTCCACCTGAGATGCCAAAAATGGAGAGAAAAGACCAAACATTGTCATTTGAATTCCATAAGGATGGCACAACTTTGCCAAAAAATGGGGTTATGACTTCTCCCCCAGGCCATGCAAATGGTAGGAGAAATACAAACTGTGGATCAAAATACCAATCAGCAAACTCAACAGCAAATTCAACAACAATCTCAAGTGTGGCTCTCAAAAGAGATGTTAATTTACTTACCAGTGGAACTGCACAGAGTGCAGGTTTAGAGATTCCTGCAGCTTGCAGAGTCACTCTTATTGGAGGTGACAAACTTATCCAATCCCCACAGAAATTTGAGTCCCCCCACCTCAGGGAACAGTTGGTCTTGTGCTAAAAAAAGTTGATCTAAATTTAAAAGAAGTATCTATCATACCTAGTGTCATTGATGGTGATTGTCAGAATAGCATACAAGTTTTTGCATGTACCATGGATCTCAGGGTTTTTTTTTAAACAGGGAGAATATGTGACACAGTTTATTTTGTTATGAATAGATAAGGCTTCTTTTGTTAAATATAGATAGCCCAGGAGGGACTAAGACCCTTAGAGCAAGACTACAGGAAGGGAAATTTATTTTACACTAGAAGTGATTAAAAGCAGGCCTATGTGCTTTACAAACATTAATGGAAAAAATACCTTGAATGTTTAATAGACACGGTTTAATGAATGTGTCTGTACATGTATCTGAAAAATGACCAGCCATATGACCAACAAAAAGGGCTCCAACCTCCTTAATAGAAAAAAAGGTCCCCTCAGCATATACTTAAAAGTGCCTCACCCTTGCTTTATGAAGGGCCAGACTAAAAAAAGGAGTTTTTTTTTTTTTTTTTTTTTTTTTTTTTTTTTTTACCATTTTTGGCACCAATTATGGTTAATTTGTGAGAAATAGCTTTGTTACAGACATGGGAATTAATATTGACTAGTGATTCTGATTCTAAAATTAAGCAAATAATTTCTAATTCTAAAAATAAATTCTGATCCAAAAATTAGATAAATTATGATTAAAATGGGATATCACAAAGATAAAGGATTAGGAAAAATTTACAAGGAATCATAGAACCTGTCATAGCTATAGCTAAGAATGACAGGCATGGTATAGGATAGCAACAATTTTTGACAAGGGTCATTAATAGGTGTCCCTCCAAAACAGTTGTGCCTTTATAATGGAAAACAGGTGAGTCTGTTTGGGTAGATTAATTACCCTTTAACAACAAGAAGGAGTTAGTCCAGTTACTCAAGTCAGTTGTGAACAGCTCAAGCTAGGACATATAGAAAACTTAGTTCCTAAAATACTCTGGTATTTTTTATTTCTTTTTTTATTTTAAAGAGAATAAAACAAAAGAGGACAGAGCTAAGCAGATCAGAACAGAACAATGCAAGCAACACAGCACTTCACAACAAGACAATTGGATATTGATAGTAGCTATCATAATGTCTCTTTCTTTGAAATAGTTGAGCTTAGCTTTACACACAACAATGTCAAGCATAACAAAATAGAATAAAACCACTCAAGAGAATGAAAGTATTTTCAGGCATTCTGAACCAAATAACTGAAGAAGAACAATGGCTACTATATTATCTCATTTTCCATAAAAATTTTGTTTATGCTATCATACATATTAAAATCCAATGAGATACAACATGATAGAACCAATGGTAATAGAAAAACAAAAGCATGGTAGGACTTCAGAGCAAGATGATATTAAATCAACAATGGCTGCCATATTGTCTTTTCTTCAAAGTAACTATTCATATGATCACATATATTAAGATCAAACAAAACAGAATAAAACCATTCCAACCAATGAATGAAAACATAAGACTTCAAAGCAATATAATGGTGAACTGTGATTACCATAAAATCTTATGTACTCTTACCATTTCTTATACTAGGAAGACTATACGGTATTTATACATGTGAGTTTGATTTATTTCACCTATGAGTATAGATTCAAGTTGCATCCATTTATTTATAAATATCTCAATGTGATCATTCTTTATAGCTGAGTAGTCCTCCATTGAATAAAAGTACCACAATTTTTTTATCCATTCCTCAGTTGATGGGCACTTAGGTTGCTTCCAAGATCTGGCTATTACAAATTGTGCCGCTATAAACATGGGTGCGCATATATCACTGTGGTAAGATGTTTTCAGATCTTCTGGGAATATGCCAAAGAGTGGAATAGCTGGGTCAAATGGGACTTCCAACCCCAGCTTTTTGAGGAACCTCCAGACTGACCTCCACAGTGGTTGCCCCAGTCTACACTCCCACCAACAGTGCAGAAGAGTTCCTTTTTCCTCACAGCCTCTCCAGCATTTGTTGTTGGTAGTTTTGTTGATCCTGGCCATTCTTTTGGAGTGAGATGGAATCTCAGCATGCTTTTAATTTGCATTTCTCTAACAACCAATGACGATGAACATTTTTTCATGTAGTTATTTGCCATTCATATTTCTTCATCTGAGAACAGTGTGTTCATCTTGGATGCCCATTTTGAATTGGGTCTTTGAATTTTGGGGGTCTGATTTTTTAAAAACTCTTTATAAGTTCTAGACAGAAGTCCTTTGTCTGAGGGACAGTTCACTAAGATTTTTTTCCCAGTTTATAGGTTTTCTTTTCACTCTGCTGGAGATTTCTTTGGACATGCAGAAACTCTTTAATAAGATGTGATCCCAGTTATTGATTCTGGGAAGTATTTCCTGTGCAGTTTGGTTCTTGTTCATGAATTCTCTACCAACCCCTATGTTTTCAAGATTTTTACCTACTTTGTCTTCCAACAGATTTAGTGTTTCTGTTTTAACATTTAGATCTTTGAACCATTTAGATTTTAGTTTATTACATGGTGATACGCATGGGTCTAATTTTAGTTTTTGGCATATGGATACCCAGTTTTTCCAGCACCATTTATTCAAGAGACTATCATTCTTCCACTGAATATGCTGGGCCCCTTTATCAAAGATAAGGGGGTTGAGTGTGTTCAGAGTTGTATCTTCTAGTCTATTCCATTGATCTGTTTTTATTCCAATACCATGTTGATTTTATTACAGTAGTTTTGTAGTATAACTTCAAGTCAGGGACTGTGATGCCTCCTGCCTTGGCTTTGCTGCTTAGAATTGCCTTGGCTATTCTAGGTCTCTTCTGGTTCCAGATTAATTTTAGGAGTGATTTCTCTAGATCTATGAGGTATGCTAGTAGTATTTTCATTAAGATTACATTGAATCTGTATAACAATTTTGGGAGAATGGCCATTTTCATAATATTTATTCTTCCTATCCATGAACAAGGGATGTCTTTCCATTTTCTGAGGTCCTCTTTGATTTCTTTTTTCAGGGTATTATAATTTTCCCTATACAACTCTTTTACATCTTTCATTAGATTAATTCCTAAGTATGTCATTTTTTTTTGAATGCTAGTGTGATTTCATCTTTTTCATTCTGTATTGCATGAATTTGAGTCTTTTCTTTCCTTTTTTAAGTTAGGTTGGCTAGGGCTTATCAGTTTTATTTATTCTTTCAAAGAACCGACTCTTTGATTCTTTGATTCTTTGTATTGTTTTCTTAGCCTCTATTTCATTAATTTCTGCTCTGACCTTTATAATTTCCTCCCTTCTTTTGGCTTTGGGCTTGGCTTGCTCTTCTTTTTCTAGATGTTTGAGTTGTAATATCAGATTGCTTATTTGTGTTCATTCTGTTTTCCTAATGTTGGAACTCAGCGCAATAAATTTTCCTCTGAGGACTGCTCTCATTGCATCCCACAGGTTCCGGTAAGTTAGAGCAGTCACTTGGACTGGAGTCACTCGTTTTTTTCTTGAAGGCTTTTGGACAGTCTTGCTTTCACTGGGTCTCTTGCAGTATCAGCAATCTTTTATCCTGAGCCATAAGCCAGAGTCTGAGGAATAAGTTCAGATTACCCCTTTCTTTTTCTGACATGCTTTTTATGTCTTCAGCTCGTTTTCAGGCCTATACTTTCCTGTCACATTTACCTTAACTCCCAAGACTCCACCTTCCTGCTCCTATTCCCCATATTACTATTTTCCAGGATCTGGGATCTGAATCTCAGAATGGCTGATTTGTTGCTGTTTAGTGTTCCACTATAGTCCTAAAAGTCCTCTGATAAGTTTTTATTTTAAAAATTCTCACATAAATCATATAAAAGTACCAAAATATTAAAATACACTTGACAGAGTCATAAAACACAATTTTATAAAAATACAAAAAAATCAAAGTGATTTTCATATGTTTGCTTCATCATGATCGATTTTTCTCAGCTTTCAAATATCTCAGAAATCAAAAATACATCAAGAAACTCTTAAGTGGTCACACAAGGAAAATATGATATGGATTTATGTTTAGAGTTTCTGTAAAGGTCTTGTTCATTTTGAGTATAAAGTATAAGGATGAAAATATGCAAACACCTCAGATTTAAGACAAACTTATCATGAATTTTAATGAAGCTGAATAATTTACATGTGTGTCTGTTAACACGAATCATGTTTTAGGTAATTGACATGGAGAATATAATATTTATTAAAGCAAATATAATAGAGCTATCACAGCTAAATTTTTCTTGTAATATTTTAAAATATAATCTATGATATTCATAAGTATAACCTGTAACATACTGGGTCTCAAGCCAACACCACTTTTTTCTGAGTCATTCCTCAACCCTCTATGAATGAAATTACATTCAGCCAATTGGTAAAAGTTATATCTTTCAGAGCCTACATTCTATGTTACGAATTATGTGTGGATCCAAAAACAATAAAATAAAAACTGGATTAGCAAGTAACAATATTTTAAATTACAGCATTGAGCAAAAGGACTGGATTGTTTTTAAAATAAAGTTCTTGACCAAAGAAGCATCTAGAGTTTCAGAGAATGTGAGCACAGGGTACCCATAGGTTAGTATTTCCACTGATGGTCCCTTTGTTGATGTCCAAATATAAAAGAAGAGTTGAAATTTTAGGATTTTGGGTTTTTGTGTTCAGTAATAACTATCTCTGTTTTGGTTAGAGGGAATCTATTTTTTTGGTTCCTTTCATTGTTTAAGAATGAACTTTGCATGTACAAATTCAGGAAATCAGCACTAGCATAGAAAGTTATTTCTGCCTTGTCTGTGGTTGATGGCTATTAGGCACAATATACAGTTTTTGAAAATGTATCTTAGATTGAGATTGTAAATTCTTTCTCTTTGGTCTGGTTGGATACATTTGATGATTATGATTCATTCAGGTTTTTTATTTACATAGTGTATTCATCTTGTCCTGAAGCATTTTTCTGTTGCCTCTATTTTGGGAAAGAAAAATTCAAAAGGCTAAAATTGTGATTGCTAAAACTCAAGTCATATCAACAGATTAATTTAGAGTAATTAGAATTGGTTGAGAATTATTAGAAAAGAAATGAGATCAATGAATATTTTATTAGCTGATACAAATTGAACAGAAATTATAAGTCAGATAAAGTGATGATTGGTAGAGATGGATAAGGCTTATGCACACCTCAAAAGTTAGAGGTCAGTGAAAACAGTGTTGAGACAAACACATCAAGTTAGTTAACATATGTTTCAATGAAATACAATATTACTGTTTATGATCCAAAAGACACTTAGAAAAAGTGTGCTGTAGATATAAATCAAGGAATAAGGCAAGTCTTTGTGCAAGGTGTTAATGAAAAAATTTGTAATTTGCTAAATAGTTCTTTCTGCCTCACTCAGAAAGAGGGGAAGCTGTCACTCAGGAAAATAGAAATTCACTAATTCTGTTAACTTCTTTTGCTCTTTTATTCATCTGTTTCATTTCATTTCATATAGTCTACTATATTTCATATAATCAGTGAATGCATTTCTGATATTAAGACTTTCCTAACAGTTTCCTTTGTATTTATCCTGCTCAATCCACCTAATTTTTGTCTTACATTAAAAACTCATTCACCTTGGAATACTTTGGTAATTCTTTTCTGTACATACCAATTAGTGTTTTTTCTATCTATAATCTTTGAGTGAAAATCTTTCTATTTTATGTGACTGATATTTCTACATGTATATTTGTCAGTTACACTTCAGTAGGTATTAATCATGGCAATTGAGATCTTGTCTTGAGAATAGTAGGTTTGCATATGCTCCAGTATATGGAGATCATCACCATTTGTATTGTAATTTGTTCTATTTATTTAAACACTAAGGCACTATACCCTATAGATGTATTAAATTTTGGTCTATAATGACTGTAACACTTATATCACATTTGAATTCCAAACAAAGCCTCTATGCTATAGTTCTTATAAGCCTTTGCTCTTGAAATTCCTTCATTCACTAGTAGTAGCTGGATATTCTTTAATGTTTGCATATTTAACCTGTTTTTCTGAGTTGTTTCTTCTACAGAATATCTGTCAGTGTGTAATATACATGTTTTTTATATGTATATGTGGGTATGAATCAGAAGTACTTGAAAGCAATTTAATCATTTGTGATTCTCTGACTACTGAACTGAACTGCATTCTGAACTACTTGTATTTGGAAGTTCATGATATATTGACTTTTTCAATGGTTTTTTCATTATATATTACCATATTCACTGTCTTAGCTAAGTTACACATCGATGAAACAAAAATTTCAACGTTCAAAGTTGAAGAAGAAAAGGTTTGTTTGACTCACAGAGGGCAGAGGTTTTTGTCTATGGTTGGCTGGCTCTAAGGCAGGATGTCATGTCAGGTTTGCATCTCAGAGAAGAAACAGCTCATGACTGGTAGAAAAAAACAAGGCAATATGCAGCAATCTACATGTGCAAATCAATGACCACACCAGTCCTCTTTATGTCCCTTATATGTTATCAATATTATGTATATATTCCTCAGAAACTTTGGAATACAAATTATGCTTCTTGACTTCAATAAGCATCCATTCTCAAAACCATGGATCACTTTCTCAAAGAACAAACAAAATTTTCTCCTGTTACACTTTAACTCTTTTCACAACAATATGCATGGAATTGAAAATATAGCCACTCCAATCTGCTTCCTGTAGCATTGAACTGTTTGGAAAAGAATTAGTGATTTTTGCTTTTCATCTTTGAAAAGTTTTAAATACTTCATTTCAAGTCTCACTTTAAACCACCATATTATGAATAAAATCTGGATAAAAGCTCTAATCATATAGAACCTTTCATCTAACAGAACACAATTAAAATCATTATCACTCAATAGCATGCAAAATTTGTTTCCAGTTCTTTCTAAATGAGACCCAACATTCATCAGACTTACAGAAAAATGGTGATATTCAATGTGTTTGGAGGATGATTTATAATGATTATCATTGTAACCTTGTATCTAGTCATATTTAGGTGAGTAGTCCTTTTCTTCTCAAATCTTCTCTTTTTTCCTCAGAGGACTATTGCTACAATTTTCTCAAAGTTTTTATATAGAAACCTTAAATCCTTTGTAATGAATAAAATTAAGAACATGTAAATTCCATTTTTCTAGACTCAATGTGACTGAACATCATGAATAACAATTTATAGCACTCAAAAATTATAAAAATTTGGTGAAAAATGAGTAAATGGAATCACAGAGATTTTCATATTCTCTTGAAATTCATATTTTATAAGAGGGAACAAACTTATCAGAGTGGTCCAGATTGTTGAAAAACTAGTTAACTTTATAGGAAGCAACATAATTTTAAGGCAAAAATACTCAGCCTAAAACATGCATTTTAAAAACAAATTATGGACTGCCTATATAGCTTAGTGGCATAGGAGCTGTCTGATGAATGTGAGATCCGGAGTTTGATTTCTGGTGTCAAAAATAAAATCAATCAGTCAACCAATAAACAATTTAATAATTAAAAAAATAAAAATTTGATGTTAGAGGACCTTAAAGTATATTTAGACAGAAAAATTTCCAAAGAACTAGTAGATAATTGACTAATTTTAAAAAGAAGTTACCAGGAATAGAGCATAGTAGAACATAATATTATAATAATACATCATAAACATGAAGAATAAATTCATTTTCATGAAACTTATCCTGCCACACAAGTGGTGTCCACAGTGTAATGAACATTTATATAAATTATCATCCTATAAGAAGGTCAAAAATCACATTCAGTATAGCTGTGCAAACATAACTAACAAACATGCAAAAATAAAATGATTATAATAGAGTTAGATGAGCAATCACATATCAATATTTTTCATAATCTAGGTAAATAAAGATTTTCAGAAGCATAAAAGTTGTGAAACCAAATTTTATTTTATTTTATTTTTTACTTTTAAAGAGGGTAAAATTAAACATAAAAAAATGGAACAAAACAGATCCCAAGATAACAATGTAAGAGACACAGATTTCAAAGCAAGACAACTGGAGATCTTCACTGTATATCATATTGTCTCTTGTATTCTTCCCAATAGTTGTCCATATCTTCATATACAATGAATTCATACAAAACAAAATAGTATAGAACTGATCAGAACAGGATGATGAAGACATCTTCAAGATCAGACAATACTGAAGTCAACAATGGCTGCCATAATGTCTCTCATTTTCTTCACAATAGCTGTCCACACCTTCACATACATTTAAATTAAACAAAACAAAACAGGCTAAAATCACTCTGAACAAAGAATAATAATATTGCTGGATTTCAGATCATGATGCTATGGAATCAGCCCTGGGTACCTTAGTGTCTCTTTTTCTTCAAAGTAGTTACTCATTTCACCAGCATTATATAATCAGTTCTCATAAACTGTTTAGAAGTTGTACACATTAAGGAGTCTCTATATGTATATCTATCCTTTCTGTATTAGGGGAGAAAAAACAAAACAAAACAAAACAAGACAAAACAAAACAAATTCCTGCAAAAACATGAAATGAAAAAATCATATAAAACTGCAATAGAAGGTGATTTATGATGGTTACTATGATATCTCTTATTATCTTCAATAAAATTGTCTATATCAATTGTCAGGCATAGTATAATTGAACATAGAAGTACATAACAATATTAATAAAAATAAAACATTGGAGACATTACAAGACTTCAAAAGCAGCTAACAGTCAAACCAGAGTGGCTGTCCTAGTGAATCTTGTCATCTTCAGAGTATTTTTCTATACTCTCAGACTTGATACTATCAATCATAACAGATTTGTATAAAATCAGTCAATGCAAAACAGCAATTGAACAAACCAGATTCAAGTGAGATCAGTCATAATAAGAGAGTGTAAGTAATACAGGGCTTCAGATTAAGTTAATAGGAAATTAAGGATGGTTAATAGTATATCCTGCTATTTTGTTATTAACATTATCATTGTTATTACATACATAGTATTTTTGTTTTTATCTAAATGTGTACTCAAAGTCCCTTACACTTATTTTGGGTGATTTGGAGTGGTTGGATTTGTGTACAAACAAATATTAAGGGTATATGGCTAATAAAATATCATACTGTTTGGTATAACCTAGTTCTGGGTGTTAATAAAAGGAAGGTCCACCAAGAGGTCAGTGCCACCATCCAATACTCTTGGACCATCAGTCCCTATGCTCTGACTGTCCATTCAATATACGAACTTTGACAAGTACAAGTTATGCTTTAACTTCTTGATAATTCCTCCCTGAATGTAGATATGAGAAACAACAGAAGGTAGCACAATTTGAAAAGACATACAGCATTTTTACAAAATGTCAATGAAATGGAACTCAGCTCTGTTGCTTCTACAATTTTTCTGTTATTTTAGCTTTGGGAAGTGTGGAAATGTTTTGGTATGGCCAATGGAAAACAGTCACTGGATGAATATGAAGATCATAGTAGAGGAACTGATCCAGAGGGGACATGAGGTGACAGACCTGAGACCTTCAAGCTTTATTTTTGTTGATACTAACACAACATCTGGGATTAAATTTGAAACATTTCCTACGTCTACCCAGTGGATATCAACTGGAAGAATTTTACGTTCAGTTGATTACTGAGTGGATGAATATTGGCTCAATAAATACCTGTTTCTCATATTTTCCAGTGATGGAAGAGATGTCTGTGGAATATTCTGTTATTTGGAAGAAAATTTGTTAAGATATAGTTTCAAATGAAAACCTTGTGGTAAAAGTATAGGAATCAAACTTTGATGTCCTTCTTGCATATTCTGTTGCTCCATGTGGTGAGCTGGTAGCTGAGCTATTGAAATTATCTTTTCTGTACAGTTTTCAGGGGCACCCCTGGCTCCCAACTGGGAAAAGGTGCTGGAGGTCTTCCATTTCCTCCTTCTTACATATCTATCCTGGCATCACGTTTAAGTGGTGAAATGACTTTTATGGAAAGGGTCAAAAACATAATATGCATGCTTTATTTTGACTTTTGGTGTAAAGGCTTTAATTGGCAAAACTAGAAGAAGCTTTACAGTGAAATTTTAGGTAAGTTGTGTTTTTAATTAGCAGAGGGAGGGCCTTACTATCTTGTGCCTTTGGAAGTCAGCTTGAATGAAAGCACAATAAGAGGAATTTGATTTTATAAGTAAATGGCAAACTACAAATTAAAATTATCCTTCAACCTCACAGATATAGTACAAACATTCACATTATGGAATCATACTACAGCCAGTGGCTCATCACTGATAGCTCATATTGGGAGCTCACACAATTCCAAAGGAAAGATTTCAGGCTTTAAGTTGCCAATTTGATTCCAATTTTATTCTTTTCATGTAAAAATAAAAGCAATTAGGCATCGCTGTAATATATTTGTGAATGAAGACAAGGAGACTGAAGTTCCATGTTTCTAACAAAAATAACTGGTAGCACTGAAAAAATTGTTTCTCATGAGTGAAATCAGTTTCCTTGCTTAAAATTGCCTTTGTTCAATACTATCTAAAAGATGCCTTTACTTTTGTAAAACATTTTTTACATAAGATTCAAATGTATAACTTGGACATTTTAATGATTCTACATGGTCCTTATCAACCATGCATTTCAGAGGTGTAAAATCTGTAGAAATATACACATACAAGTAATGTATTTAAGCATGTTTTTCTCTTGAAAAAAGAATGATGCAATATCAAGTTGAGTACGAATATCTGTCTCTATGATTTCTGTAAAGTTTCCTAGAGACTTGTACAACAGCTTGTGGATGATAAATACATATTTTTACACTAGTAGGATGAACCAAAAGCAATGTCCATTAAAAGAATTTCAGCCACAATCATATAGCAGTCATGGCTCACTTGGATCATGTTACATCTCAGTAAATGCAGAATTTCTTAAAAAAATTTTCATGGTTGAGGTAGGAATGCATGACTTTACAGTGAGAATGTTTGTTGATATTTTTACCTATTGTGTTGGCAGCTTTAGAGAAACAAGAATGCTTGCTTTACTATATAATATTCTATTGAATGCTTATGATTGAGAATATACTAAGGAAATATTACTGAAATATTCTTTTCATTTTGTATCTCACAGACACAATTGAGGCATACATAAAATATAAAAAATTTTATGACTCATAAACAATTATAATTTGTTTAATATTACTCAATGTTTTGTACTTTTTTCTTTTTTCCAACAAAGGAAAACCCACTACATTATATGAGCAAATGCAGAAAGCAGATATGTGGCTTATTCGAAGCTACTGGGACTTGGAGTTTCCTCACTCTACCTTACCAAATTTTGATTTTGCTGGAGGACTCCATTGCAAATCTGCCAAAACTCTGCATAGGGTAACTATATTTCTGTCTTAGTTTTTATTTTAATTTTCAGTGAGAATGCTCTGCACTATTTATTGAGAATATCAACTAAAAGTGAGAAAGATATGAGAAATAGCAAAAGTTCCTTGATGATCAGATACTCATATATGAGATGGCCATGTAATGACATGCCCATAATCCTAAAACTCCAGAGGCTGAGGCAGGAGAACCACCAGTTCAAGCAAGGCTGGGCAACATAGTAGATTCACCATTGCATAGAAAGACTTCGTTCAGAAAAGTATATTTTGATTTCATCACATGTGTCTGAACTTCATTACCATTACAAAAAGAATGCAAAAGGCCTAGGAGGTATTTAGAAAAGAGTCCATTAAATTATGGTCTTCATTGTTCATTTTATCATTTCTTCTGTTCACTCAGTATCTGTAAGTTGAATAGTGCACACCATCTGTAAAAGTTTGATAAGCATAGACAGAACACACATTGTGTCCCTCCCACAGTTTTGTATACTATATAGAAAAATAGAACATAAGTAAAAAACATGTGAAGTATAATTTAAAGAGAAGACTCTAATACTAGGAAATCTTTCAGTTGTGATTATAATCTATGCCATGAAAATTGATAATAATAATAAATGATCAAGGTACAGGAACAGACCAAGTGATGTGAAGTCAAAAAAGATACAAAACAGAACAGCTGTTAAAGTAGTAAGGAAGATATCTCAAGATTCATAAGCTGATTTCATCAAGATGGTACATTTTCTAGATAGCTAATTTAGAACAAAATAAGAGAGTCAAAAATATCTAATGAAAGCATTGTTGACATAGAAAAAAATTGAGCTAGGGAAGGATAATCAAATGTCCTCTTTTAAAAAAAATTCATGAAGATGTCATCAATGGATTAGACTGAAGAGATTCAGAATAGTAGAAATTGGAAGCATTTAGAAGGTAGTTGTAAGAGTTCAGGAAACTCATGACAGAAATACAGACACAGGTATTCATCCAAATGAAACAGCTACTTCTATAGTCAATGTATAACTTCATATTTAGTTTTGTGGGAATACAATTTAAAATATTTTAAAGAAAATTCCTGTGGCATTAATTCAATGGTCCATATTAATGGAGTGTGGGGGAGCCAACTGATGTTATTGGTATCTTGTTATTGATACTAATTTTATAATATTTGATAAGTTATGAAATTATTTATTTATTTTCATACCAGGGATCAAATTCATTACCTTGCACTTGCCAAGCAGACACCATGCCACCTGAGCTATGTCCCCAGCCACTAAGAAGTATTTTACATATAATTTCACTAAATGGGATCTGATATTCCAACAGTTTATGATAATAATCTCAAGTAAAGACACAATGAAAAGCAATTCTATGTTCTTGTTTAAAAGCAAATGCATAACTTCAAGCAATTATATTAACAAGATAAAGGGAGGAAATTTAATATGAACATTTGAAGCCCTTTATTAGTGTTTTAGATTACGAAGACAAACATTGAACCATGGAGTGTTTGTGCACCCGCAGCAACAGTTGCTGAGAAACTTCAGATCGTGTCTTGCACACAGATTCAAAACCATCTTCCTTTCATATACAAGAACTTTATGGTTTAAGGTACAAAAGAACTGAATTATTTTCTTGAAAGAAATATTTAATGTTAAATGCTGAGGCAGCAGGATACCTGAGTAAATTTTCTTCCTCTGATAAAATCATTGTATCAACATGACTTAGCAAAGAAAGTATAGACAAAATGTACACAGCATATGAATTAAGCAACTCATAGCTCCTATGATTTCTCTGAAAACTGAGTCAATGTGAGTCATGCACTCTGGAGTTGTAGAGAGTGACATTTCTTATGAAAGGACACAAAAATCTAATGTATTTCAAATTGATACTATACTTCTAAGATATATATATAGAAATGAAGCTATCCTTATTGCTCCAGAATTATGATCCTTTAAGAAATTGTTTATGTTTACTTTTATTTTGACAGCAATACAAAGGTGAGATCTGAAAAAATGGAAAATAATCCAATACTCTTTTAAATATAATTCATTTAGGAAGTGGAAGAATTCCAGAAGTCAAACATTTGAAGCATTATTGATGTATGCACTAAAAATGTATGTACAAAATTGAATATTTTCTGAATTAAAATATAACAGTATTAGTAACAGCAGAAAATAGAAGCAGAGAAAGAAAACAAAAGAACATTGAAAAACATCATTATGAAGAATTACTAACAATAGCTGTTATTACATGTACAACCTAGAAGTATGCAAACAGGATACTCATTTGAATGTGCGTGAAGAAAAATAATCCAGATGCAGAAACCCATGTATTTAGAAATTATTTATAAAAATAAAACTTAGAAATAACTTTAACATTCAAATTTGGGAACTGATTAAAAGTGAAAACATGCACCTAACATACTATCACAATTGTTTTACCAAAGAGACATTGGTAACACTGTTTCAGCCATAAGGAAATTTCAGATTAAATAATGCATGTATATGTCTATCATACCTCTGTAGTTGTGGCAATAAAGTATTCTTCAGTAACTGTAAATCAGCCATAATAAGAATTTGAGATGAAATCAATGAGTGAAAGATAACTAAAATCACTCTGCTTTTATGGGATTAAATAGAAACATAAATGAGAATAAAGTCTTTATAAAATGTCATATATGGTATATTAAATACAAAGCTTTAGTTGTTCAAGAAATAATTGTTTGGAACATTGATTCCACAACCATATCATTAACGTTAGTCCTTGTATATGTTCATGTGAAATGCTGAAGATGGTGAAATTTGTCTTACAAAAATTTTACCAGACTCTAATTGCCATTGATTCTTGGATGTATCATTTTCATTTTCTTTAATTTCACTGTTTTCAATAGTGTTTACTGTGCTCTTGCCTTTTTTTTATGGAGACAATTCTTTCTTCACAGGAAATAGAAAATTTTGTACAGAGCTCTGGAGACCATGGCATTGTGGTGTTATCTCTGGGGTCCATGGTTAGTGATATGTCAGAAGCCACAGCTAATGCGATTGCTTCAGCCCTTGGACAGATGCCACAAAATGTTGGCAAAGTATCTCAATGGCAGGCATGCACTGGAGAAATGACTAAACTCTGCAAAGACCTGATTTGAGAAACTTGCTCTTTTTTTTTTCTATTAACATTGTTGAGGTCACTATATACACAAGCAATGTTATGGAAAGAGTTAAATTTTACTGAAAAATATGCTATCTCATTAACATGAAACAGGTATTGAAAAAGACTTGAAATTCATCATGTAATGTAGGACTTTTGTGTTATCTCCTCTTTTTATTTATCAAAAATTTGGGATACACTTCTGTATTGTACCTTTAAGGGGGATATTAGAGCAGAGAAAAGCAAGAGTGATCAATTCAGGATCCATGTATGCACTCAGTCATGCTAATTATAAAAGAAGAAAGCCTGATCTAAGAGATTCCTGACCACATCTGAAGCAGGAAGATGTTAATAACAGTTTGGGGATGGCCTCTTCACTTATAGTAATAAATGCGTATTATAAAACATTCTCTGCAAGGATTCTGACTTTATCCCACCAGTTTAATGTCCACCCAATCATGAAAGAAAAAAAGAAATGAGTGACAAACTGCAAGAACCCTGTCTCGGGAAATTGCTCAGATGCCCTCTTCATAGCATATAAAGGGGACTACATTTCTCACATATCTAATACATGTTCAATCTTTGAATGGCTATGAGCCACTGCAGATTTTAGATAGTGTCAGGTACATAAGCTTTGTACTCTCCTATGCCAACTTTTAGCCCAGAATGTGATGTCACATTTAATATTCCCAGAGTAACTAGAACTCTAATGTTTTTAAATGATGCTCCTGTTTAGAACAGTTTACCTCATTGGAACACAAGATAATGAAATGCTTATATTACAGCAATAGATAATTAATTTCTACTGTGAAAATTTTCTAAGGCATCGTGGGAAATGAAAGCATTAGTTGAAAACAGTTTAATCATTGAAAAATATCCTTTTATTGAAACATTACATTACTTATGAATTGCAAAACAACTCTTCGTACTTAACATAGCAGTCCTAGCAGTAGTGATAACATTAGGTATTGTTTTCACAAATGCCTAGTAAACATTTTCTATAATAAGGAATTAAAATTTTTTACTGAAAAATCTTGTATGAACTTCTACAAACAAATTAATTGATACTGGACAAAAGTTGATTCTATGGAGTAGATATTTACACATAAAAGTGATATTTTGTTCATGTAAACAAGAAAATAGATCGAGCCACAGGTGATTATGAGGTGAATATAATGATATTTTAAAACCAGTCTATATTAATATTAGAACAAGGGTGTATCATAAATATGTATATTAATGAAAATGCAAATCATAGAAATTCTTTATTCCTTGTAAAAGATTATGATTACCTAACAATTTTTTTTTAATTTGCCATTTGTATTTCTTCATCTGAGAACTGTGTATTCATCTCAGATACCCATTTTTAGATTGAGTCTTTGAACTTTGGGGATCTGATTTTTAAAAAAATTCTTTATATATTCTAGACAGAAGTCCTTTGTCTGGGGGACTGCTCACTAATTTTTTTTTTACCAATTTGTGGGGGTTTTTGTGCTATGTTGAAGATTTCTTTCAATATGCAAAAACACTTCAATATGACACAATCCCAGTTATTGATTCTGTGAAGTATTTTGCATGCAGTTTGATTCTTGTACATGAATTTTCCACCTCCTCCTATGTCTTTAAGATTTCTACCTACTTTGTATTCCAACTGATTTAGTGTTTCTGTTTTAATATTTAGGTCTTTTATCCACTTAGACTTTAGTTTAGTACATGGTGACAGGCATGTGTCTAGTTTTAGTTTTTGGCATATGGAGAGCCAGTTTTTCCAGCACCAATTATTAAAGAGACTGTCATTCTTCCAGTGAACATGTTTGGCCCCTTTATCAAAGATAAGGTGGCTGAGTGTGTTTGTAGTTGTAGTTGTATCTTCAAATCTATTCCATTGATATTCAGGTCTGTTTTTATTCCAGTACCATGCTGATTTTATTACAGTAGCTTTGTAGTATAACTTGAAGTCAGGGATTGTGACACTTCTTGCCTTGCCTTTGTTGCTTAGAATTCCCTTGCTATTCTAGGTCTCTTCTTGTTCCAGATGAATTTTAGGAGTGATTTCTCTAGATCTGTGAGGTATACTAGTGGTATTTTGGTTAGGATTGCATTAAATCTATATAGCAATTATGGAAGAATGGCCATTTTCACAATATTTATTCTTCCTATCCATGAACAAGGGATGTGTTTCCATTTTCTGAGGTCCTCTTGAATTTCTTTTTTCAGAGTATTACAATTTTCTCTGAATAGATCTTTTGCTTCTTTTGTTAGATGAATTCCTAAGTATTTCATTTTGTTGGGTGCTATTGTAAAGAGTGTGGCTTCTCTTATTTCTCTCAGTGATTTTGTTTTTAGTGTAAAGGAATGAAGTTGTTTTTTGAGAGTTGACTTTGTAACCAGCTACCTTACTAAATTTCTTTATTATACCTTGGAGTCTTTCAATGGGGTTTTGGAAGGCATTCTATGCACACTATGATGTCTTCTGAAAATAATGATACTTTAACTTCTTCTTTTCTTATCCTTACTCCTTTAATTTCTCTCTCCTGTCTAATTGCTCTTGCTAGTATTTCCACAACTATATTGAATAGGAGTGATGATAATGGACATTCTTGTTTTGTTCCTGATTTTAGGGTAAAGGCTTTCAGTTTTGGGGCATTTAATATGATGCTGGCTGTTTGGTTGTCATAGATGGCTTTTATCATATTGAGGTAAGGACCATCTATTGCAATTTTCTGTAAGGTTTTTTTTTTATCATGAATAAGTGTTGGACCTTTTCAAAAGCTTTTTCTGCATCTATAGAAATGATCATGTGGTTCTTATTTTTGGCTCTATTGATATGGTGGATTTCATTTATTGATTTGCATACATTGAACCATCCCTGCATGTCTGGGATGAATCCCACTTGGTCATAGTGTGTAATCTTCTTGATGATTTGCTGCATTTTCTTTGCCAAAATTTTATTGAGAGTTTTTGCAACTATGTTCATTAGGGAGATTGGCCTGTAGATTTCTTTTTTGTTTGGGTATTTCTCAGGTTTTGGCATTAGAGTAATGTTTGCTTCCAGGAATGAGTTAGGAAAAATTGTTTCCCTTTCAATTTCATCAAAGAGTTTGAAGAGTGTTGACATCAAGTCTTCTTTGAATTTCATGTAGAATTCCACAGTGAATCTATCTGGACCTGGGCTTTCCTTTGTTGGTAATGATTTAATTACATTTTCAATTTTGTTAACTGAAATTGGGTTATTCAGCCTTTTTACATCTCATGACTCAGCTTTGATAATTGATGTTTCTAGGAATTTGTCCATTTCTTCTGTGTTATCAAGCCTATGAGAGTAGAGGTTTTCAAAATACATATTGATGACCTTCTATATTTCCATAGGGTATGTATTGATTTCACCTTTTCTTTCCTTTGCATTAATTTGAATTTTGTCTTTCCTTTTTTAATAAGGTTGGCTAGGGGCTTATCAATTTTATTTATTCTTTCAAAGCACAACTCTTTGATTCATTGATTCTTTGTATTGTTTTCTTAGTCTCTGTTGCATTGATTTCTGCTCTGATCTTTTAAATTTCCCCTCTTCTTTTGGCTTTGGGCTTGACTTGTTCTTTTTTCAGATGTTTGAGTTGTAGCTTCAGGTTGTTTATTTGTGTTCATTCTGTTTTCCTGATGTAGGAACTCAGTGCAATAAATTTTCCTCTGAGGCCTGCTTTCATTGCATCCCACAGATTCTGGTAAGTTGTATTTGTATTTTTGTGGGCTTGTAGATATTGTTTAATTTTTTCTTTAATTTCCTCTGTGATCCACTGATTGCTCATGAGTGTATTATTCAATTTCCATGTGTTTGTGAGGTTTTTGCAGTTTGTTTTGCCATTAATTTCTAGTTTCATGGCACTATGATCCAATAACATGCATGGGATAATTTCAAATCTTTTGCATTTACTTAAGCATGTTATGTCAGCTAGAATACGGTCTATTTTAGAGAATGGTGCATGTGTTGTTTAGAAGAATGAGCCAATTTACATTAATTGTTATAAGTGATATATATTAGTTTACTTTTGACATGTTATCTTTGTGCTGTTGATTCTTTACCTTTCCACTCTGGTTAATTGTTTGCCTTGCTTAGTGGTTTTTTCCTATGTCTATATAGAATGTCTTTCAGTATTCTTTGCAGGGTTGATTTGGTGGTCATGAAGTTTTTCAGCTGTTCTTTGTCATAGAAGTATTTGATTTCTGTACCAATTTTGAAGGATAATTTTGCAGGGTACATCAGTCTGGGTTGGAAGTCATTTTCTTTTAGGATCTGAAATACTTCACTCTATGCGTTTCTTGACTTCATTGTGTTGAGAAGTCTGCTGTGATTCTGACAGGCTTTCCTTTATAGGTGATCTGTCTCTTCTCTCTAGTAGGTTTTAATATTCTGTTGTTAAGTTGCATTTCTGGGATGTTGATTATTATATGTCTGGGCATAGTTTTATTTTGGTTATGGTTATTTGGAATTCTATATGCTTCACTGATCTGTATGTCCATTTCCATTCTCATGTTTGGGAAATTTTCAGCTATTACTTCTGTAAATAGCCTCTTAATATCATTTGTCTTATCCCCTTCTTTTTCATTTATCCATATCAATCTTATATTGCTTTTCTTTGCATCATTTTGCAGTTGTTGAATTATTTCCCAGTTATTTTAAAATATCTTTTGTTATTTTAAAATATTTTAAAATATCTTTCCTTTCATGTTCACTAGCTGCAATCATGTCTTCAACGTCTGAAATTCTATCTTCACTTTCATTGAGGTGGTTTTGCCAACTTTTGATGGAATTTTTGATTTCCTGTATATCTCTTTGACTCTGCTTCATGCACCTTGTTTCTTATATTCGTCATTCAGCAATTCCATCATTTTGCATTGTTCATCTAATTTTTTAACTATATCTTCTTTAAATGTGTTCAGCATTTTTTTTATGACATTTATAATTTCTTCTTTTTGCCTGGGAGACTATTTCTGATTTGAGTTCCTTTATAGTTTCCAGAGTTGTTTCTTTACTTCAGTTGATATTATTTTAGGCATTTCAGGTGTATGGCTTATATTTTCTTCTGTGTCCATGTCTCCTAGGCTTGCATGGGTTGGGCTGGAAGTTTGAGATTGCATTTTGCTCTTTTGTTTCATCATTTTCCTACATTTCCAGGTTTCAAGCGATGTTCCAAAGCTTCTCCTGTTCACTGGGAATCATCTGGCCCACTTTTGGGTCCCAGGACAGACTGCAGGAAAGTGCTAGCCTATTGGATATCATGGGGATGCACCAGTTTGGCCTGCAGTGATCTCCCTTGTGTCCTCTGGTGATTTGGGAATGCTGGATTTGGTCTTACCACCTGGGAGCAATGTTCCAAACTTCCCTGTGTGCTGAGATTCAATTCCACATGTTTGGTTTCTGGGAGAGAATTCAGGCCACTGCTAGCTGCTTTGAAGTTGCTGGGCATGGCCCAGTTAGGCCCAGAGAACTCCTGTGTATCCTTCTGTGATTTGGGATGTTGGGTACGGTCTTACAGCCTGGGAGTGATGTTCCAAAGCTTCCCTGTATCCTGGGATTCAACTTGTACATGTTCAGCTCCCAGGCTGCTATCATATTTCTTAAAAGCTACATTGTATTTTCCTAAGCTTATCAACAAAAAACTGAAATATTATTCATCATATACATAAATTCCAGTTAAATTGCAGATTCTGTGATTGTCTAAGTGAACTTTCATAATGTAGTGGAACAGAAAATATTAATGAATATGATAAATACATAGTTGCTGTTCTTGAGAGATTTCTCCACTGACATTAAGAGAAAGTGTTGTCAAAATGGATGTGAAAGGTACAAAGTCAGAGTTGGAGAATGAGAAAGGAACAATTTCAGCACAAGTTCAACAATGTCAATAGTAAGAGTTGCTGATGCTATTTTTTTGTACACATGAGATTGGCATCCACAACAATAATAGGAAGTCTGTCCTGTCCTGTTTTCATTTATTATATTAAATACTTCCCAACATTGTTTGCTTTTCATTATATTTTTATTTAAAGAAAAAGAAAAAGAAAAAAAACAAAAAAGTGTAGAAATAATACAGAATTTTGAAAAAACATTAACACTAAGAAATCCCTAGTTGATAAATTACATATTGTCATCTTAGAAATAGTAGTTCAAATTACAAAATCAAAGCATAAATAATAGGTAGACACTCAAACATTGATGCACAAACCATTCTGTTCAATGATCCAATGAAAACGTAGTAGCATGGTCATCTATATTTCACACTTAAAGATACATACACATATCTTTATGGCATTTTCTTCTCTTTCATTTTTACAATATCTATTATACATTTTGGATCTTATTACTCTTTCAGTCTTTATTATTACTTACACTAGAAAGACAATGTGATACTTATTAACGTGAGTCTTGTTTACTTCACTTATGAGGATAGTCTCAAGTTGTCTCCATTTTATAATGGCTTCTAGATTGTCTGTCCTGACCCGCAGGTAAATCAACAAAGGCTCTAGAGGAGGTGTGGGGATGAGAAAGGGACAAGAGACATGAGAAATGGAGACAAGTCAAATTTTCTGATCAAGTCTCGTTTATTAAGGGGAGGCCAATATATATAGTTCGGGAGCCCAAGAATCCTTTGTTAGGGAAGCGTGCAGGAACTGGAGCCTTTGATGTCAGCAGGTTACCAAGCAACAGCGGGAGGTTCCATACCACAGGTGTAGGGGGAAGGCCAAGGAAGGCTGAGAGATAGGAATTTATCTCCAATAAGAAGTTTAACCCTAATGTTTAACTTGGAAATGTGAGGATGGCTTATTGTCTTAGAATGGAGGCCAGGCTTAGGTCTCCCACAATTATCTTTTTTATAGTTCAGTAATATTCCATTGTATAAAAATATCACATCTCTTTTATTCACTCTGTGGTTGACAGACATTTTGGTTATTTCCAAGATTTAACTATTACAAATTGTGCTGCTGTAAACATGGGTGCATATATATCACTGTGACATGATATTTTAAAATTTTCTGGGAAAATACCCAGGAGGGGAATAGCTGGATTGAAAGGAACTTCCTATCCTAGTTTGTTGAGGATTTTCCAAACTGATTTCCATAGTGGCTGCACCAGTATACAATCCCACAAAAAGTGGAGAAGTGCTATTCTTTTTTTCACTGCAGCACTGCCAACATTTGTTATCAGTTGATTTCTTGACAGCAGCCATTCTTTCTGGAATGAGATGAAATCTCAATGCTGTTTTAATTTGCATTTTTTCAAATGACCAGTGATGGTGAACATTTCTTTATGTATTTATTTGACACTTGTATATCTTCACCTGAGAAATGTATGTTCATCTGAGATGTCCATTTTTGAAGAGGGTCTTTGAATTGTGGGGGCTTGATGTTTAACAATTCTCTATATGTTCTGGGTGTAAGTCCTTTGAGGGATTGCTGGCTAAAATTCTTTCCCATTCTGTGTGTTTTATTCACTATGTTTGTGATTTCTTTTGCAGTGCAAAACCTTTTTAATGAAATGAGATCCAAGTTGTTGATACTTTGAAGCCTTTCTTGTGCAGTGTGTATTTTGTTCATGAATTGCCTGCCTATTTCTAGGTCTCCAAGATTTCTACCTACCTTGTATTGAAGTAGATTTAGTGTTTCTGTTTTAATATTTAGAATGTTGATCCATTTTGACTTTAGTGCATGATGATAGGCATGGGTCTAGTTTCAGTCTATGGCATGTAGAAAGCCAGTTTTTATAACACCATTTATTAAAGAGGTGATCCTTTTTCCAGTGAATATGTTTAGCACCTTTATCAAATATCAGGTGGCTGACTGTCTTTGTAGTTGTGCTTGCATCTTCTTTTTAAATTTTTTTTATTGAATGAGGAAAAAAAGAGGAAAAAGGTAGAAATATTACAGAATTTCAAAAAAAGGATAAACAATAAGAGATCACAGGTTGGTAAATTACATATTGTCCTTTTAGAAATAGTTGTTCAAGTTACAAAATTAAAGCATACAAAGTAGACACTCAAGCAGTGAGACTGCAAACTGATCTGTACAACAATCCAACAGGAACTTAGAAGTATGGTTATCAATCCTATACACTTAAATATTCATGCTGTTATATCTTTTATAGCACTTCCTATTGCCTCTCTTTTTTACAATAGCAATTATGCATTTTTTAAAATTTTTATTTAAAGAGAAAAAAGCAAAAGAAAAAAGGTAGCAACAATACAGAATTCTAAAAGAAAAAAGAGAAAAAAACGTTAAGAAATCACTAGTTCTTAAATTACATATCATCATCTTGGATGTAGTTGTTCAAGTTACAAAATTAACAGATACATAGTAGACATTCAAACAGTGAGACTGCAAACAGTTCTGCTCAAAGATCCAACAAAGACTCAGCAATACGGTTATCTATTTTACACACTCAAACATACATGGAGTTATATCCCTTAGAGCCTTTTCTTTTTCTCCCTTTTTTTACAATAGCAATTACACATTTTGGGTTTTGTTACTCTTATAGTTCTTATCACTTTTTACGCTAGAGGCACAATGTTATATTTATAAATATGATTCTTATTTATTTCACTAATGAGGATAGTCTCAAGTTGTCTCCATTTACCTATGAAGGCCTCCAGATCATCCTTTTTTATAGCTGAGTAATATTTCATTGTGTAAAAATACCACATCTTTTTCATCCACTCTGCAGTTGATGGGCATCTTGGTTGTTTCCAAGATTTAGCTATTACAAATAGTGCTGTTATGAACATGGGTGCACATGTATCACTGTGATATGAACCTTTCAGTACTTCTGGGAAAATACCCAGGAGAGGAATAGCTGGATTAAATGGATCTTCCAATCCTAGTCTTCTGAGAATTCTCCATATGGATTTCCATACTGGTTGCACCAGTCTACATTTCCACCAAAAGTGGAGCAGTGTTCCTTTTTCCCTTCAGCCTCACCAACATTTGTTATCAGTTGATTTATTGATGGCAGCTATTCTTTCTGGAGCGAGATGAAATCTCAGTGTTGTTTTAATTTGCATTTCTCATATGACCAGTGATGAACATTTCTTCATGCATTTATTTACCATTTGTATATCTTTCTCTCAGAACTGTGTGTTAATTTCAGATGCCCATTTTTAGAGAGGGTCTCTGAATTTGGGGGCTTGATGTTTTTCAATTCTTTATATACTCTGGATATAAGTCCTTTGTTTGAAGGGTTTCTGGCTAAAATTATTTCCCACTGTGTCGGTTTTCTTTTCACTCTGTTGGTGATTTCTTTTGAAGTGCAGAAACTTTTCAATAATATGAGATCCCAGTTGTTGATTCTTTGACATGCTTCTCATGCAGTTTGGATTTTGTTCATAAATTCTCTGGCTACGCCTATGTCAAGACGTCTACCTACCTTGTCTTCCAGTAGATTTAGTGTTTCTGTTTTAATATTTAGGTCTTTAAATCATTTAGACTTTAGTTTTGTGCATGGTGGTATGCATGGATCTAGTTTCAGTCTTCGGCAAGTGGGGAGCCAATTTTTCTGACACCATTTAATAAAGAGGCTGTCCTTCTTCCAGTGGACACATTTAGCCCCTTTGTCAAATATCAGGTGGCCGAGTGTCTTTGTAGTTGTGCTTGCATCTTATAATCTGTTCCATTGATCCTCAGGTCTATTTCTTTGCCAGTACCAAGCTGATTTTATCACTGTGCCTTTGTGGTATAGATTCAAGTCAGGAATTGAGCTGCCTCCTGCCTTGCCTTTGTTGCCCAGAATTGCCTTTGCTATTCTAGGTTTCTTCTGTTTCCAAATGAATTTTAGTAGTGTTTTCTCTATGAAACACTATGATATATGTCAATAGTATTTTGATTGGGATTGTGTTAAATCTGTATAACAGTTTGGGGAGTATGGCCATTTTTACAATTTTGGTTCTTCCTAGCCAAGAGCAAGCAATATCCTTCCATTTTCTAACATCTTCTTCAATCTCCTTTTTCAGCATAGTATAGTTTTCAGCCTATAGGTCTTTTACATTTTTAGTAAGGTTGATTCCTAAGTATTTCATTTTTTTAGATGTTATTGTAACGGGCAATATTTCCATAATTTTTCTCTTGGTGAGTTTATTTTTGGTGTGTTTACAGGAATGCCATTCATTTTTGAGTGCTGACTTTGTATCTAGTTACACTGCTGAAGTTGTTTGTTATCTCTAGTAGTCTTTCAATGGAATTTTTTGTGTCTTCTATATGGAGTATCATGTCATGTACAAATAGTGATAAATTAATTTCTTCCTTTTCTATCTTTATTCCTTTTATTTCTCTCTCTTGTCTGATTGCTCTGGCTAGTGGTTCCAGAACTATATTGAAAAGGAGTGGTGATAGTGGACATCCTTGTCTTATTCCTGATTTTAAAGTGAAAGCTTTCAGGTTTTGTTCATTTAGTATAATGTTGGCTTTTGGTTTGTCATAGATGGCCTTTATAAGGTTGAGGTAGACACCATGTATTCCAAGTTTCTGAAGAGCTTTTATCATGAGCTTGTGTTGGACTTTGTTGAAAGCTTTTTCTGCATCTATTGGGATGACCATGTGGTTTTTATTTTTGGCTTTGTTGATGTGGTATATTACATTTATTGATTTGTGTATTTTAAACCATCCTTGCATTCCTGGAGTGAACCCCACATGTACATGATTTATAATCTTCTTGGTGATTTGCTGCATTCTTTTTGCCAGTATTTTATTGAGAATCTTTGCATCTATGTTCATTAGTGAGATTGGCCTATAGTTCTCTTTTTTTTGGTTCGTTCTCTGGTTTTGGTATCAGAGTAATACTTGCCCCCAGGAATGGTTTAGGGAGGATTGCTTTTTTCTCAATTTCATTGAAGAGTTTAAGTATTGGCATCAAATCTTCTCTAAATTTCTTGTAGATTTCAGCTGTGAATCTATCAGGACCTGGGCTTTTCTTTCTTGGTAAGTTTTTAATTATGTTTTCAATTTCAATAGCTGATATTGGGTTGTTCAAAATTGCTATATCTTCTTGGTTGAGCTTTGGTAGTTCATGCATTTCTAGAAATCTGTCTCATTTCCTCTGTGTTTTCCACTCTATGTGAATAGAGATTTTCAAAGTATGTATTCATGATCTTTTGAATTTCCATTTGATCTATAGTAATTTCCCTCTTTTCAGTTCTTATTGCATGAACTTGGGTTTTTTCTTTTTTTCTCTTGATAAGGTTAGCTAGAGGCTTGTCAATTTTGTTTATTTTCGCAAAGAACTGGCTTTTTGATTCATTAATTCTTTGTATTTTTTTTTTTTTAGTTTCAATTGCATTGATTTCTGCTCTAATCTTTACAATTTCCTTTCTTCTGTGAGCTTTGGGTTTAGCTTGCTCTTCTTTTTCTAGAAGCTTGAGATGGAGCATTAGGTTGTTTATTTGTGCTTGTTCTGTTTTCTTGATATGGCAATTTATTGCTAAATATTTCCCTTTTAAGACTGCTTTCATTGCATCTCATAGATTACAGTATGTTGTTTCTGTGTTTTCATTGAATTCTAGGTATTGCTTTATTCCTTCTTTAATTTCATCTGTAGGCCACTGGTTGTTCAAAAGGTTGTTATTCAATTTCCATGTATTTGTGCAGGTTTTGCAATGTCTTTTGCCATTAATTTCCAATTTCAGTGTGCTGTGGTCAGATTTTATGCATGGGATGATTTCAATACCTTTGCATTTACTTAAGAATGTTTTATGGGATAATATATGGTTTATTTTGGAGACTGTCCCATGCGCTGCTGAGAAGAATGTGTATTGTGTTGTGGTTGGGTGGAATACTCTGTAAACACCTACTAAGTCCAATTGCTCACAGGTATGATTCAGGTATGATTCAATTCTGTTATTTCTTTGCTGACTTTTTGTCTAGTTGATCTATCTATTTGTGACAATGGGCTGTTAAGATCCCCTGTTATAACTGTGTTCTTGTGTATTTGGTTTTTCATGTCCATTAGTGTCTGTCTTACATAGTTGTGTGCTCCTGTATTTGGTGCATATATATTTATAATTGTTAGTTCTTCATCTTGAATTTTTCCACTAATGAGTATGTAGTGACCTTCTTTATCTCTTTTAATCATTTTAGGTTTGAAGTTCATGTTGTTTGCAATTAGGGTAGTTACCCCTGCTTTTTTCTGGGTTCCTGTTGCATGGGATACTCCTTTCCACCCTTTGACTTTTAATCTATGAGTTTCCTTTTGGGTCAGATGTGTTTTGTATATACAGCATATTGTGGGATCCTCTTTCTTGATCCATTCTGTCAATCTATTTCTTTTTATAGGTGAATTGAGACCATTTATATTTATGGATATCACTGATATATACTGGTTTGACTTTGCCATGTTATGTTCCAGTTGTTTTTTTCTGTTTTTCCTCTTATTTAATTGCTTATCCTACCTGGTGGTTTCTTTCTGTTGTTGTTTTGGGGATTGTGGTCATTTTTGTCTCTGTGTAGTGTGTCTTTCAGTACTCTTTCTAGAGTTGGTTTGGTGGATGTGAATTTCTTCAATTGTTCTTTGTCATGGATGTGTCTTGTTTCTCTGTTAAATTTTAATGAAAATTTTGCTGGGTATAGCAGCCTAGGCTGAAAGTTGTTTTCTTTCAGGGCTTAAAACACCTCACTCCAAGCTCTTCTTGACTTGACGGTTTGTGCTGAAAAGTCTACTGTGATTTTAATGGGCTTTCCTTGGTAGGTGAGTTGTGTCTTTTCTCTAACAGCTTTTAGCATTTTTTTTTTATGATGCATGTCTGAAATCTTAATTATTATGTGTTTGGGTGTGGATTTATGTTGATTTTAACTGTTTGGCATTCTATATGCCTTACTTATCTTAATATCAGATTCTTTCCCCATATTTGGGAAAGTTTTATTAGTTCTGTGAATATTTTGGCTATGTCATTTGCATTGACTTCTGCCTCTTCACTGATGCCTATGAATCTTATATTGTTGTTCTTGGCATCATCTTGAAGCTGTTGGATCATCATTTCATGGTGCTTTGTTATTTTTTTAAATCCTTTCATGATCACTAATTGCAATCCTGTCCTCAAGGTCCGAAATCCTATCCTAAGCTTCATTTAAGTGGTTTTGCAAGCTTTGAATAGAATTTCTCGTTTCTTGAATGTCTCTTTGGGTTTGTTTCATGAATTCTCTGTTTCTATATTGTTCATTTAAGGTTTCAACCAGTTCCTCATGCTGCTGTACTTTTTTCTCAATTTCTTCTTTAGCTGCACTCAGCAACTCCTTTACTAAGGTTGCTATTTCTGTCTTTACATGGGAAAGTAATTCTAGTTTGATTTCCTCTACAGCCTCATTGAGTTTTTTTTTTATTTCACTTTCTATCTTTTCAGAGGTTCCTAGTGTGTTACTTTTGGGGTCCTCTATTTCAATATCTCCTGAATTTGCTTCTGGTGGACTAGATGTTTGAGACTGCATTTTGCTTTTTTGTTTTGTCATTTTCACTCTGTTTGACGTTTTTGTGTGTAGGAGGTGGTCACCCACACTCTTTTCAGACTCATCAAGTTCTTACAGTTAGTTGGAGAGGGCCTTACTACTGGCCCTATTTACCCACTGTACACCTCTATTTTAGGGGCATATTCACCACACTGGCACAGTTAATCCACTGTAGTCCAAGTTTCGCCACCTGGGAGCTAAATTCCAAGTTTTTTCCATGTCCTGGGATTCTGCCAGAGTGCTTGGTCAGGGCCTGAGGCTGGAATCTGGGTCCTGCTGGCTGCTTGGTGGTTACTGGGTGTGACCCAGTTAGGCCCCCTCCCATCCCTTTGTGCGGCCTGGGTTGGTCTGGGACACAGCAGGTGGTCTTACCGCCTGGGGGAAGGCTCAAAGTTCCTTTATGTGTGCTGGGATTCTGCCCCAGTGCGCAGTGAGGGCCCAAAGCTGGAATCTGGTTCCCACTGGCTGCTTGGCAGTGGCTGGGCATGGTCTGATTAGGCCCCTGTCCCTGTGTGTGTCCCAGGGTGGTCTGGGACACAGCAGGTGGTCTTACCACCTGAAAGCAAGCTCAAAGTCCCCCTCCTTGTACTGGGATTCTGCCACAGCACACAGTGAGGGCCAAAAGCTGGAATCTGGGTCCCACTGGCTGCTTGGCAGTTGCTGGGCATGGGCCAATTAGGCCCCCCATCCCTGAGTGTGGCCCCGGGTAGTCTCATGCTTACATCTTCTAACCTGTTCCATTGATCCTCAGGTCTATTTCTTTGCCAATGCCATGCTGATTTTATCACTGTGGCTTTCTAGTATAGTTTCAATTGAGTATAGTTTCAATTGAGGAATTGAGATGCCTCCTGTCTTGCCATTGTTGCTCAGAATCACATTTGCAATTCTAGGTTTCTTCTGTTTCCAAATAAATTTTAGAAGTGTTTTCTGTAGATCTGTAAGGTATGTGAATGGTATTTTGATTGGGATTGCATTAAATCTGTATAACAGCTTTAAGAGTATGGCCATTTTCACAATGTTGATTCTTACTAACCAAGAGCAAGGAATATCCTTCTATTTTTTAATAGCTTGTTCAATCAGTGTTTTTTTAGAGTAGTATGATTTTCAGCATATAGGTCATTTATATTCTTGGTTAGGTTGATTTCTAGGTGTTTCATTTTAGATGCTATTGTGAAATGTTATATTTCCATAATTTTTCTCTCAGGGTTTTTTTGTTTGTGTACAGAAATGCTATTGATTTTTGAGTGGTGACTTTGTATCCAGCTATGCTGCTAAATTTGTTTATTATCCCTAGTAGTCTTTTAATGGAGTTTTTTGGGTCTTCTATATAAAGTATCATGTCATATGCAAATAATGATAATTTAACTTCTTCCTTTCCTATCTTTATTTCATTTATTTCTCTCCCTTGTGTGATTGCTTTGGCTAATATTTCCAGAACTATATTGAATAGGAATGGTGATAGTGGACTTCCTTGTCTTGTTCCTGCTTTTAGTGTGAAGGCTTTCCATTTCTGTCCATTTACTATAATGTTGACTGTTGGTTAGTCATAGATGGCCTTTATGAGATTGAGGTAGGTAACATCTATTCTGAGTTTTTGTAGGGCTTTATCATGGACAAGTGTTGGACTTTATCAAAAACTTTTTGTGCATCCATTGTGATGATCATGGGTTTTTTGTTTTTGTTGATTTGTTGTATTATATTTATTGATTTGCTTATGTTAAACTGTCCCTAAATTCCTAGAGTGAAACCCACTTAGTTGTGGTGTATAACCTTCTTGATGATTTGCTGCATTTTATTTGCGAGTATTTTATTGAGAATCTTTGCATCAATGTTCATTAGTGAGATTGGCCTATGCATCTCCTTTTTGGTTGGGTCTTTCTCTGGCTTTGGGATCTGAGTGATACTTGCCTCTAGGAGTGAGTTAGGGAGGATTGATTCCCTTTCAATTTCATTGAAGAATTTAAGGAGTATTGGCATTAAATCTTCTCTAAATGTCTTATAGAATTCAGCTGTGAATCCATCAGGCCATGGGCTTTTCTTTGTTGGTATATTTTAATCTCATTTTCAATTTTAGTAACCGATGTTAGATTATTCAAAATTGTTACATCTTCTTGATTGAGCATTGGTAGTTCATATGTTTCTATAAATCTGTCCATTTCCTCTGAATTTTCTATTTGAGTAGGGATTTTCAAACTAGGTACTCATGGTCTTTTGAATTTCCATGGGCTATTTAATAATTTCTCTCTTTTCAGTTCTTATTGCATGAATTTAAGTTTTTTTCTTTGTTTTTCTTGATAAGGTTGGCAAGAGGTTTATCCATTTTGTTTATTTTCTCAAAAAACCAGCTCTTTGATTTGTTAATTCTTTGTATCTTTTTTAGTTTCAATTGCATTAATTTCTGCTGTGATCTTTACAATTTCCTCTTTTCTATGAGCTTTGAGTTTGTGTTGCTCTTCCTTTTCTAGAAGCTTGAGATGTAGCATTAGGTTGTTTATTTGTGCTCATTCTGTTTTCTTGATATGACAATTTTTTGCTATATATTTCCCTCTTAGGGCCACTTTCATTGTGTCCTGCAGGTAATGGTATGTTGTATCCACATTTTCATTGAATTGTAGGTATTGCTTTATTTCTCCTTTAATTTCTCTTGTAACCCATTGGTTGTTCAGAAGGTTGTTAAGTATTTTCCATGTATTTATGCTGTTTTTGCAATTTATTTTGCCATTAATTCCCAATTTCAATGTGCTATGGTCAGATATTGTGCATGAGATAATTTCAATCCCTTTGCATTTACTTAAGAATGGTTTTTTGGTTCATGTATGGTGTATTTTTTGAGAATGTTCCATGTGGAGCTGAGAAGAATGTATATTCTGATGTTGTTTGTTATAATACATTGTAAACATCTACTAAGTCCTTTTGCTCACAGGTATGATTTAGTTCTATTATTTCTTTGCTGAATTTTTGTCTAGTTGATCTAACTCTTTGTGAAGTGGGGTATTGAGTTCCCCTATTACAATTGTGTTCTTGTGTATTTGGTTTTTCATGTCCATTAGTATTTGTGTTACATAGTTGGGTGCTCCTGTATTTCATGCATATATATTTATAATTATTAGTTCTTCCTCTTGAATTTTTCCACTAACAAGCATGTAGTGACCTTCTTTATCTCTTTTAAGGATTTAAGGTTTGAAATTCACAACATCTGCAAACAGAATAACTATCCTTGCTCTTTTCTGGGTTCCTGTTGCATGGTATACTGTTTTCAATCCTTAGACTTTTAATCTATGACTTTATTTAGAGTGAGATGTATTTATTGTATACAGCATATTATAGGATCCTGTTTCTTGATCCATTCTGTCAACCTATTTTTTTTGATAGGTGAATTGAGGCCATTTACATTTGTGGTTATAACTGATATTTACTGGCTCAACCTTGTTATGTTATGTATCAGTTGGTTTTTTACTGCTTTCTTCCCCTTGTTTAGTTTCTTGCCCTGCCTGGTGGTTTCTTTCTGTTGTTGTTCTGGAGAATGTGGTCATTTTTATCTTTATCTAATATGTCTTTCAGTATTTTTTTCTAGTATTGGTTTGGTGGACACAAATTTCTTCAATTGTTCTTTGTCTTGAAGGTATTTTGTTTCTCCATTAAATTTGAAAGACAGCTTTGCTGGGTACATCAGTCTAGGTTGAAAGGTATTTTTTTTCAGGGCTTGAAATACTTCACTCCAAGTTTGACTTAACTTTAGGATTTGCATTGAAAAGTCTGCTGTATTTCTAATGGGCTTTCCTTGATGAGTTCTATCTTTTCTCTAACAGCTTTTAGTATTTTATTTTTATGTTGTATGTCTTGGATCCTAATTATTATATGTCTGGGTGTACATTTATGATTATGACTGGTTGGTATTTTATATGTCTCACTTATCTCTATATCTGATTTTTTTCCTCATGTTTGGGAAATTTTCTGCTTTTACTTCTGTGAATAGTTTATCTGTTTCACTTGCTTTGACTCCTGCATCTTCATTGATACATATTAGTCTTATATTATTTCTCATGGTGTAATCTTAAAGCTGCTAGATTGTCATTTCATGTTGTTTTTTAAAGGTTCTACCCTTTCATGATCACTAACTGTGATCCTGTCCTCAAGGTCTGAAATTCTATCCTTAGCTTCATTTAAATGTTTTGCCAGCTTTCAATAGAACTTTTTGTTTCTTGGATATCTCTTTGAATTTGTTTCATAGGTTCTTTTTGTTTTCTATATTGGTCTTTAGATGTTTCAATCATTTTCCCATGTTCCTGTATTTTTTTTTTATCTATTTCTTCTCTAGCTATGCTGAACAACTCCTTTATTAAGGTAGTTATTTCTGTCTTTATGTGAGAAACTATTTCTAATTTGATTTCCTCTATAGCCTCATGGATTTGTTTCTTTATTTCATTTGCTATCTTTTTAGAGATTTCTAGTGTGTAAGTTTTAAAGTCCTCTATTTCAGTATCACCTGTACTTGCTCCTGGTGGACTAGATGTTTGAGATTGCATTTTGCTTTTTTTCTAGTTTTATGTAAAGCTGGTTCCAGATATAAATGTTTTGATCACCACATTTCTAGATACTAACATGAAATATAATATGCCAGACAGGTGACTACAATGCTAAGTCAATCCTTGATGAAACACAACAAGTATTTAAATAAGGAAACAAACAAACTTTTATGAACTTATTATAGAGAAGTCTTTCCCATCCTCATAGTGGTTGGTGAAGGTTTGTAATTATAATCACAAGATGAAGTTATTGGAATTCTAAGCAGTTAATCCCTAACCTGCCACTTCTAGTGCAAGCCATAGTGAGAATAAAGACACTGAGACATAAACACAAATATGGGGAGCCATGGAGTCCTAAATCCAGCCAAGATAGTGGTTCAATAGAACAAAGACCTTGGCCCAGAGTTCTTCCAAAAACCATGAATGATTGTACTATAGGCAACTAAACTGAATAGAAATAGGCAGATAGAGCTAGATAGGACCTTGAGGGAGTGAGTTGTAAAGATGAGAGCAAGGCTGTGACTGGAAGTGCATCAGAGGAAGGTCAGGGCTCAAGATAAAGATGAGTGACCAGATCTATATATCTCCCTGAGACACTAAGGATAACTAGAGATAATACTATAATTAGTATCATCCAGTATAGTAAGGTTCAGATAGGCACCAGTCACTCTAATTAATGGGGCTGACCAAAGCATACAGACATATCTTTTCCAAAAATGCCTTCAATAATTATTTCCATTTACCCCTACTATTTAACTGACTTCCAAGTTGTATCAATATTGGATAAGTGGTTATACTAATAACCTAAGTGGTTGATTATAGCTTAACCCATATAGAAACATCCTCATGAATTTGCTTTATAAAACATTCTAGAAAAATTATCTTTGTGACAGTTCACTTGAAACCACTCCTTTTCAATAGGAGCTACCTCTTATTATATGTTTAGTGTTAACTCCCATTTTTCTTGAAAATTTATTGTTTAATTTAGGCAAACACAAACAACACATCTCACATCTAGCAAGTCAGGACTTATGTTCTGTTCTCTATCAAATGGATATAAAGATTAGCCAATATGTCAAATAACTTAAAACTAATAACCAAACAGCAGAAATTTTAAAGAAACTTCCTTAAATAAAAAGCTAAAAACAAATTTCACATTGTTTTTTCTCTCCCAGTCACTGTCTTACTAAAGCTATCTCTTCATTTCAGTTATAAGCAATCAGACTCACATTGTAGGTGAAATTGACTCTCAAAGCCCTAGTCCCTACACCATCAATAAAAACTAGAAACCTGAAATTTCAGCCTATCTCTTGGTGAATCATGTGCTCAATAGCCTGGATGAAACTATTCTGAGATTTTTTTTTTAATGAATGGCCTCTCTTAAATATTGGATTTGGATGAATATCGGGTGCTTTCTCTGTTTTCTAGTGACCAAAGTATGATTATATTTACTATTCTTTTGCTGTCACTGTTTATTTATTCCCAATGTGGTTGAGTGACTGAATCAAGATACACTGTAGTTTAGTCCTGGGGTTCAGGTTTCTGGGTTTGGACCCTGTTACACTTTCAGTTCATTCTAAGCAATTATATTTTCTTCACTATACCCTTTCTACCATGATGGCTTATGTTATCATTTTCACAACACCTTTATTAATGATTTACATTCTGTTATGTTGAGCAATATGTAAGGTGCTTCAAGGAAGAAATTGTGTTTAGAGTTTTCCTTTGCATAGCTAACATTTAAGTCTGGTGCAAGCAAATCATTTTAACACACTGAATTAATGATCACTACTTTCTTATGGGTTGAATAATGAAGATCTTCATTTAACTGACATTTTACTTATAAACAAGTTCATTTAAGCCACATCTCTCCTGGTGTGAATAAACACTTTGTAAGAACAGAGCAGTTAAAGTGTAAACAAATACATCAAACTTCTGAAGAGTACCTGGACCTTAGGCAGAGAGTTAACAGATTTACATTACAATCACCCAAAAATAAATAAAACTTTGGTTAAGAGTTGGTTAGAAAAATATCACATCAAAATCTATTTGTAGGATCAGCGATTCCTGAACTCTGAATCATGTTGGAACTTTGGGCACTGGAGAACAGGCAGCCTACTCACCGCCCTGGTGAGCAGCTGGTGGCCTGGCAAACCACTGGCACACCAGGGCGAGAACTATCAGAGACTTCTAAGCTCTGCATCATGTTGGAACTTTGGGTGCTGGGAGAACAGGCAGCCTACTGGCCACCCTGGTAAGCAGCTGGGGGCCTGGCAAACCACTGGCATGCCAGGGCAGGAACGGTCAGCGACTCCTCAGCTCTGCATCATGTTGGAACTTTGGGTGCTGGGAGAACAGGCAGCCTACTGGTCGCCCTGGTAAGCAGCTGGGGCCCTGCTGGTGCACGGGCTAAGAATCACATTGATTCCCACCCCCCCTGCCCCGTTAGCAAGTAAGCACCATTGGTCTGAATATCTTTTTGGAGGATGAATGTATACAGCGTGGAAAATAAGGGGGATTTCCTTCTACCATCTCTTTTGAAGGCAAATATTTTTTTTTATCACTGTTTTGCTCAGTTTTGATTAATAGTACTGTTTTATTGAATATTCTATTTTTAAAAGTTATATATTTCCTTCCATTTTCCTTTGCTTGATTCAAAGAACAGATAAAGTGAACAAAATGGGCTGTACTTTTGAGCCCACTGCTTGTGTCCTGGGGACCTGTTCTGCTGTTCTGTGGTAGCCCATTGCAGTGTGGTGGCATGGGCTTGTTCTGTCTTGTTCTGCTGTATTTTGCTACCTTCAAAAAGAAATTTAAAAAACTAGAGTAGAAAGTAACAAAATACCTCCAAAAATCTCCCAACTCCACCAAAGCTAATCCATGGATCATGGATGAGGAGAAACTCAAAAACAATGCAATGGAATTATATAAGGTGATTAAAAGTACAACAAAAACAAGCCAGTACGGTACTGAGCAACCTGAAACAGGATATAACTAAGAAGATAATGGACTTAAAAAGTAAAAAAGAAGAAAAGAAAGTGCTCTAGAGGATTTGGCTGCATGTATGTTTGAGTGTGTAGGAGTGATAACCATGTTGCTAAGTTGTTACTGGATCATTGAACTTCTTTGCAGTCTCACTGTTTGGATGTACACTTTGTATGCTTTAATTTTGTAACTTTAACAACTAGGTCTAAGAAGACAATATGTAATTTATCAACTAGTGATTTCTTACTTCTTTTTTTTCCCTGAAATTCTGCATTGTTTCTGCCCCTTTTTCTGTTTTGCTTTTTTTTCTCTTTAAATAAAATTTAAAAAAATCTATTTGTATCAGGTACACTTTTCTATTTCTCAGACTATGTAGTGTGCCTTTCTTTACATAAAACAAGAAAGAAAGAATACTAGGAATGATCACATTATCATGTGGCTTTTGGAAGTAGTGTTGGGCAAAAAATTAGAATTTTGAACATAAGAGCTAGAAACTGTCATTAACTTAATAAAACAAACAGATATAATTCAACACTAGAATAAAAGTATATACTTCACATATACATGCATTGGAGTGTTGGCCAGGCCTTATCACCTAAATTAACAAACAGCAAATATCTAAAACAAAAGAGAAAGTGGAACACTTTTAAGGGTTCCAGGGAAGTCAAAACCCAATAACAAATAGGGTTTAAATACAAAACTTGTATAGTCAGTCCATATGTATTTGATTTTCAAACATACTGAGGCAAGTGTAGGAATTGAGCAGCACCTTTGGAGTCTTGTAAGACTCCTCCAAGTGGTAAATTTATCCACTAAACAGAGTTGTCTGATCTCAAAGGTTGCAGATTTATGGCTACGGAATAGGAGGTTCAGCAGCAGTTGTCCCTGACTGCCTCAGCTCTGGTGTTATCTTGACCTCAGAGCACTATACATATGCTCTCATCCAACACAGCCAGACATTCTTATGTTCAGTAACTTAATCCTGTACAGCACAAAAGCCAACATGCCTCTTTAACAATTTAAATGAACATTGTATACATATTCCATAGACAAATTGAAATTACCTTAAAAAGAGTATATCAGTAATAACACATACACAGTCACAATTTTCAAGTAGCATTAAAATAAAATAGCACAGAATAAACAGCACTAGTTTCTTTCAAATTGTGTAAAAATAGCAGATATAAATGAAAACAATTTAACTTCAAAAATTCATTGGTCCTACCAAACCTATATATAGAGAGATTTCCAGTCAATACTGTAATTAGTTTCCATAATTTAATAGTGGAATACTCATTCTAATATTATGGGGGTAACATAAAGGAATTTAGTAAAGAATATGACCAAATATATTCATTTCTAAGTAAGGAAATGGCCACATTAAGAGAAACTCTTACTAATTTAAACATCATCTTGTACAGAATATACTTGAAATCCTTCAAACTGTGTGGTTTGTTAACCAATACATTTAGTCAAGTTCATTTTTTTAGGTATATGAAATAAAATTATAGAAATAATGACATAGGTAGATGGATTGTGTTCTACAGAAATCCTAAGGTATTAGACATTCAGGTTCAGAATTTCTTGGATACTTCTGTGAACATGATAATCATATGTTCTAAATGACTCTATAATAACTTTCAAAATAATTGTGAGATTGATGAATTATTTACCTTTTTCTTTTCATTACTTTACTTGAAGCAAATGAATTTCCCTGCCTATAAATTGATGAGACACTGTGGTGAATCGTGTACACCAACATTTTTCCACTACTCTATATATTGCATTTAAAAAATCCTTCCAATGTTTTACATTTTTTATCATTTTTTATTCTTCAGTTCTCAATTTATTTAAATATTTATGATAGGAAACAATTTTCAGCTTCATTATTCAAAAATGTTTCAAACATTCTTATGCCTTCTTTTAGTGTCTTGATTTTTTAATTTGCAAATTTTAAAGTTTAGTGGATTTTCTCTATACATCAAAATTATTTGACTTATGTAAGGTGTCATATCCATTGTCAAATTTGAGATTGCAATGATTTACCTTATGGTTATTGAAAATTATACCATCATAACTCTGGTACTTAGATTCCTACTCATTTAAAAATTCATATAATATGAAATAAATGGTCAAATATTTTTTGCATTCTCATAATCAATTGCATTTCAAGCATGTATTTGACTTTTCCAAAGAAGGGGTTGACATTCTTGGAAATACTAATTGACAGGATTAAAACCTGATGGAACAGAGACAGAAGTGTGTACAAGAAACTTGGAGAAAAGACACCTGATAATGCAGTGACTGAATCCAACACTATTAAATTGAATAGGTCCAAGTAATATACAATACTTATTGACTAAATTAATTTCACATCACTGAAAAGCAGAATCTAACTTATGATCATTATAAGAACACCAGTCCCTCCATATAATTTGACCTCAAACCTGAAGAGATGCACATATATACATACATGCACACATACATAAAGAAACAAACACATATGTAAATACAAAAAAACCCCTAAATAAATAAATAAATAAATGGCAAGAAACTCGACCAAAACATTTAACACTTCTAAAATAGATCCATACTCTGTACCCATACAAATCTATATTGAAATATGTTTACATATATAAAACATTTTTTAAAAGTTGTAATTCTACACTGTTAAAAGTTTTATTCTACACTGTTTTAGTCCTTCAATTTGTGATCCTGTTATATTTTACTTTTCCCCTCACATTGTAACTAAACTAATACTAGTGATGTTCTGCAGTATTCAAGTATTATTGGGTAAAAATATTTGTAATGTATTATATGTTATCTGGGATTACATCACTCATTACTGAAAGATGCTTAGATTATGTCCAGAATTTGTTTTGTAAATAAATTCCAAGGCTATTTTATTAATGTCTTCATCATTTTTCTTTATAATCTGTTGATCTGAACTCCAGTGCTTACATAAATTGATATCACTAGCCACTAATAATACTATGTAATATTCAATAACTATTAATCCTGATCTTTTCACTGATTCTTTTCCTACTCTATTTTTCATCCTGAAACTGTCATGTTTTCTAAGATGAAAGAAAAAAATCTTTCATGAATGGTACTACATTGCTCAAAACATTCACAAATATTATCTCAGGTCTTAAAGTGTATGAAAGTCACATATGTAGCACAACAGCATTCATTAATTTAGGAACTACCTGAACATGATCTTAGTTTTCTATTATGTTCATGAAGATTAATAAAATGGGCTGCTAAAAGATTGAAATAAGGTGGCAGGAGTTATAGCTCAGTAGCACAAGCACCTGCCTGGCAAGTGGAAGGTCCTCAATTCAATTTCCAGTTTCAAAAAAAAAAAAAAAGATTAAAATAAGCAAAAGTAGCAAAGCATGCTCACTTGTTAAGAGTGTTACATTAAGTAAAAGTGTATTAAATTAAACATCATCCTAGTTTTTTAACTGTAAATTAACACCAGCTTTCAGGAAAAGATAATAGAAATATAAAGTGTTAATTAAAATTCCAAAGTCCATTTTCTGCAATTTCTGTTAGGCAGCAATGTTGCTAATATCCATATTTTGCAAGAGAGCTTCACTGAAGAGTCCTACAGTCTAGATACAAGGCAATAACTTGTTGAGGAATGTAAGCCAGTCCTTTTATGATCAAAGTTATAAAATCATGGAATGTTGAAAGAAAAATGGTTAAAATGCTTGGCATAAAAATTAAAATAAATGTTGCTTTCAGGTGCAAATATTCTAGGGTACAAGTACTTATTTTACTGAAAAATTGTAATACTATCCAGAATATATCAAGACACTTTATATTTCAACATTTCTAATAGTTTACCTGATTGCAAAAATTTACATAATACTTGTGAGTGAAAAATGTGGAAAATCTGCTCCAGGGCATGTGATGAAGAATATAATGATTGAATGAAAAACTAGTCCTTATTAAGAGGAAAATTAAATATAATGGTGCAGCTATGTATTAGATAATTAATAGCATTAGTTATGAAATATTAGGAATAATAGCAATGTTTAATTGAAGCAATACATGTTAATTTGAAATCATATTTTAGATTTGTTTTTTTGAAATCATTTTAAATGATTTGCATGTACTAAACACACAATGTAGATCTAATTTTATTATTAATATTATCATTATTATTGCACAGATATTATTTTGGTTTTCTTCTAAATGCCCACTTAAAGTCCCTTGCACTTTATAGGGTGTTTTGGAGTTGCTGGATTTGTGTATGAACATACATTAAGGGCATGTGACAACTGAATTAGTACACTGATTGCTTTAGCATGGTTCTGAGTATTGATAAAGAGAGGCCTACTCTGGCTGTTAGTGACAGGATCCAATAGCCTTGTAATTTGTATAGGGTAAAAGAGAAAGGACACCTTGAAGCTGCTTTCACTACTTTATGCAGGACTGCAGAAGGTTTTTTCTCCTCTGTCACTCTCCTGATTTGGAGCCAGCCAACTTTAAACAGAAATCTCTACCAATTGTATGGTACACGAAACTTTTCTCCTTTAACTTTGAGTGTTGGGTATGTTATGTTAACAATGAGAAAAGTAACTAAAAGAGATAATAATCTTTATGAACATTCTAGTTGAGTTTTTAATAATTTAGTGCCTAAACATCTCATAATCTGTCATGTATTCTCTGTTTACCCAGTCTTACACTCATCAATTACCTGTTAATTGAATACAGAAATTTAGTAATAAAATAAATTTGACCCTATCTCCCATTCTTAATCATTTCCTGGCTTCTTAGTACTCCAGTTGTTTCAAACTCCTCATTACTTCTCCAGTATAATCTACCTCTTTATGCAATTTATTCCTTCAAAGCTAGATTTGGCACTGGGAAGTGGTACTCACCACCTCACTTGTTTCTATTTCTATGTATTTTTCTTTTCAGTTATTTTCACCTATTTTATACACCATAAATGTCACACTCAATAATGATTCATATTGATACAGCTTCTGTTATCCTAAAAAATCCTTTTAGGATTGAATTCATTCTTTTTACATACATTCAACCTTCAGGTTTATCTTCATCAAGCTTGCCATGAAGTGTTTAGCAATAGAAACTCTACATTTTTTATTTTTATATCTAGCATATAGCAGTGGTCTAGATCAATCAGTTTTTAAATTGTTATAGAGTGCATGGCTGAGAGTTTCTTGGGTTGAATAAGGAAATATTTGGTTTCAATGTTACTGTTCTCAAATAATCTCAGATAGTTTACTTTTTATTCTTTAATGATTAGAAATGGAAGATGTGATGTAATGATTACAAATGTAAGACATGATATGAAAGTCACATGTGTGTGTGATTTTCAAGTAGGCAGGTCTTTATGGTACTATCCATATCTTTTCCAGTCTGAGTCAGAACTGTGGAACAGAGCAAAATCCTTCCCAGTTAATGAAAAATAAAATAAAGAAAATGCAGAGGAATGCTGAAACCTTTTGGAAGTGTTTGGTGGGTTATCAAAATTTGGATAAATGTGGGTGTGGAAAATACCAGGCCCCAGTAAACTTGAATGTGAAATCCCAGGTTCTTCAGTTTAATTTCCTCCTCTGAAGACAAGTTTGTCATTGTTCTGAATTTATCACAAAAGTGAGGATAGTGGATGCAGTGTGCCTAGTTCTCCTTGTTATGATCATTGTCCCTAACTGTGTTCTTCAACATCCTGCCATATTCTCTCTTTACTTCAGCACTGTCCTTCCAACACTTTGGGGAAACTGCTGTTGAATTTCATTGTTTTGATTCTGTTGATGTAATGACAGAGGACACAAAATATCCTACTTGAGTAACAAGTTGCTTGAAACCTGAGCATCAGTGTTACACTTTTGTAAATATATGACAAAAAATTGCATGACACTTTAAATGACACTTTATTGTATTGTCATATGTGAATTATCTTTCATCCAAATTCTTGCACAATTTTTTGGTCATGAATTTGAAGAACTTCATTTCACTTGTGTAAGTACTATATCACTAGATTGTGCCACAAGATTGCAGGGACAGCCACCTTGTGTTTGTCACTGTTCTTGTAGCATTTTAAAGGTGCTTATATATTGTAGATACCCAAAACATAATGGTCTTTGGGTCCAAGGTACCACAAATCACTTAATCAAAAGAGAAATAAAATGCTCTTATAAAATTTGACATAATTTATATTGCATTTTCTATGTGCTATCAGTACCCATGTACTGATTGTCCATTCAGCATATGTACTTTGACCAGTAAAAGTTATTCTTTAACTTCTTGGGTAATTCCTCCCTGAATGTACACATGAGTAACACAGAAGGTAGAACAATTTGAAAAGAAATACAGCATTTTAACAAGATGTCCATGAAATGGATCTCAGCTCTGTTGCCTTTACAATTTTTCTGTTATTTTAGCATTGGGAGCTGTGGAAATGTGCTAGTATGGCCAAAAGAATACAGCCACTGGATACATATGAAGATCATAGTAGAGGAAAAGATCCAGAGGGGACATGAGGTGACAGTTCTGATACCTTCAAGTTTCATTTTTGTTGGTGTTAATCCATCATCTGGAATTAAATTTGAAGCATTTCCTACATCAATCAGTAGAGATCAACGGGGAGAATTTTACAATCAGTTTATTACTAAGTGGATGAATATTGGCTCAATAGATACCTGTTTGTCATATTTTCCAATGATGAAAGAAATGTTTATGGAATATTCTGCTATTTGGGAGAATGTTTGTAAAGATATAGTTTCAAATAAAAACTTTGTGACAGAACTGCAGGAATCAAACTTTGATGTCCTCCTTGCAGATCCTGTTGCTCCGTGTGGTGAGCTGGTAGCTGAGCTACTGAAATTATCTTTTGTGTACAGTCTTCGGGGCACCTCTGGCTTCCAATTGGAAAAAATTGCTGGAGGGCTTCCAATTCCTCCTTCTTAAGTACCTGTCACTCTTAAGTGGTGAAATGACCTTTATAGAAAGGGTAAAAAACATGATATGCATGGTGTATTTTGACTTTTGGTGTGAAATATTTAACCAGAAAAAATGGAACAAGTTTTACAATGAAATTTTAGGTAAGTCATGTTTTTAATTAACATAGAGAAATCCATAATATCTTGTGCCTTTGGAAGTCAGATTGAATGAATGTACAGTAAGAGGAATTCACTTTATATAAGTTAATGGTGAGCTACAAATTAACATTATCACTCAATCTCACAGACATCATAGAAACATTCACATTACAGGATCTTAGTACAGTCAGTGGCTCATTTCTGATAGAATATTGCAGGAACTCACACAATTCCAAAGAAAATATTTCAGGCTTTAATTTTGCAATTTGATGCCAACTTTATTCTTTTCATTTAAATATAAGAGTAATTAGGCATCTGTGTAATATCTTCATGAATGGAGACAAGGAGACTGAAGTTACATGTTTCTAAAAAAATATAGTAGCACTGAGAAAACTTGTTTCTCATAAGTAAAATCAGTTTCCTTGCTTAAAATTGCATATGTTTTATACAATATTCAAAAATTATAACTTGTATATTTTAATGATTGCACATGCTACTATAGGTCATTATCAACCACTCATTTTTGAGGTTTAAAATCTGTAGAAATATGCACGTACAAGTAATGTATTCAAGTTTTTCTCTTGAAAAAAGAATGATGCAATAACAAATACAAGTACTAATATCTGTCTCTAAAATCTCTGCAAATTTTCCTTTATTAAAGAAATCCATGAAGATGTCATCAATGCATTAGATTGCAGAGATTCAGAATAGGAGAAATGGAAAGAATTTAGAAGGTAGTTGTAAGAGTTCAGGCAACACAATATTGAAATACAGACACAAGTATTCATGTAAATGAAACAGCTATTTCTATAGTCAAAGTGCAACTTCATATTTAGTTTTGCAGGAATAAAATTTAAAACATTTGGAAGAAAACTTTTGTGGCATTAATTCAATGGTCCAGCATTAATGAGAGAAATGGGAGTCAATTTATGTTATTGGTATTTCATTTTTGTTACTAATTATGTAATATTTGAGAAGTTATGAATTGATTTATTTATTTTGAAACCCAGACTCAAACTCAGAACCTCATATTGGCCAGGCAGGTGCTGTGCCACTGAGTTATATCCCCAATCATTAAGAAGTGTTTTACATGCAATTTTATTAAATGGGATCTGACATTACAACAGTTTAAGGAAACAATTTTATTTAAAGTCACAATTAAAAGCAATTTTGTAGGTTTGTTTAAAAGTAAATGCATAGGTTCAAGCAATAATATGAACAAGATATGAGGAAATATCATATGAACCTTCAAAGCTCTTTATTAGTATTTTAAATTACAAAGAGCATTGAATCATGGAGTGCTTGTGCACCCTCAGCAATATTTTTTTTTCAAAGTCCACATCTCTTGGTCTTGCATACAGAGTCAAAACCACCTTCTCTTTATGTGCAAGAATTTTACAGCTTAAGGTACAAAAGGATTGAATTATTTTCTTTTTTTTATTTAAAGAGAAAAAAAACTGAAAAAAAGGGTAGAAACAATACAGAATTTCAAAAAAAAAATAAACAGTAAGAAATCTCTAGTTGATAAATTACATATTGTCTTCTTTGATATAGTTGTTCAAGTTACAAAATTAAAGCATACAAAGTGGATATTTAAACAGCGAGGCAGAAAACAGTTCTGTTCAATGATCCAACAAAAACTTAGCAACATGGTTATCAATTCTACACACTTAAATATGCATGTAGTTATATCCTTTAGAGCACTTTCTTTTCCTTCTTAAGTCCATTATCTGTTTAGTTATATCATGTTTCAGCTTGCTCAGTATCTTACTGATCTGTTTTGTTGTTGTTATTTACTTTTTTATTATTTATTTATTATTTATTTATTTTGAAGGTAGTAAAATATAGCAGAACAAGAGGGAACAAAGCCAATTGAGACAGTGCAGTGAAATTGGTACAGAACTTCATAGCAGTTTACTGGGATAACAGTAATAGGTACAATAGTATATCTCTTTTTCTTCACAATAGTTGTTCTTTCAATCAGGTACAGCAAAATTGAAGGAAATACTGAACTTATAAAAACAGAATATTGAATAGAGCAATACCATTAATTAGAACAGAGCAAAACAGTGATAAAAATATTTGCCTTCAAAGAGATGGTACAAGGAAATCCCCCTTATTTGCTGTATTGCATGTAGTCAAACTTGCAAGAGATGCTTAGATCTTTGGCTCCCCCTTGCTAACAGGGGGAAGGGAATGGATGTTTGATTCTTAGCCCATGCACTGGTAGGCTCACAGTTGCTTACCAGAGTGGCAAGCTGGCTGCTTGTTTTCCCAGTCCCCCAAGTTCCAACATGGTGTGAATATCAGGAAATGCTGATGGTTCTCACCCTGGAGTAGCCGTGGTTTGCCAGGCCACAGCCACTTACCAGAGCGGTGAGCTGGCTGCTTCTTTTACCAGCATCCCAAGTTCCAACATGGTCTAAATTACTTTCTTGAAATAGATATTTCTTATCATATGCCAAGGCTGTATGATATGTGAGTAAAGTTCCTTCCTCTGATATTCTCATGGCATCAACATGAGAAAGTACAGAGGATATATCAACAACATATAAAGTAAGCAATCCCTATTTCCTGTTTTCTCTGAAAATCAATTTGACGTGAATCATGTTACCTGGTGTAGTAGAGAGTGACATTCCTTATGAAAGGAAACAAAAACCTAATGTATTTTAAATCGATAGTATACTTCTAATGTTCTAGGATTATGACCTTTTAAGAAATCCTTTCTGTTTACCTTCATATTGACAGCATTATAAAACTGTAGTCTGACAATATGGAGGAAAACCCAGTGTCCTTTTTGAATGCAATTCATTTGGAAAGTGCAGAAATTCCACAAGTCAAATATTTGAAGAATTATCAATACATGTAGTAAATAATATATCTATTAAATTGTTTTCTTAATTAAAATACAACAGTGTTAATTGCAGTAGAAAATACAAAAAGCAGAGAAAGTAGACTAAAGAACATTGTTATGGAACAATTACTAGCAATAGCTTTTATTATACGCATAAAATAGAAATTTAAAACTTGCATCAAGTTTTAACATTTATACCCTTGGGCAAATGGGATACTCATTTTAAAGTATGTGAAGTAATATAACCCAGATACATAAACACATGTATCTAGTAATTATTTCTAAAAATAAAACAAAAATAACTTTAACATCCAAATTTAGGAAATGATTAAAAATAAAAAACGCCATCACAATTGTTTTACCAAAGAGACATTAGTAACACTATAGCAGCCATAAGGAAACTTCATATTCAATAGCATATGTGTATTATACCTCATAGTTGTGGAACCAAAGTATTCTTAAATACCAAAGTATTCTATAAATCAGCCATAACAAGAATGAAAGATGAATCCAAGGGGGAAAAGTAAATAAATATATCCACTCTGCTTTTATATGATTAAATGGAAATATAAATGAGAATGAAGTCTATGTAAAAAATATTATTAAGGTAAATTAAATACTAAGCTTTAGTTGTTCCAGAAATAATTGTATGGAGCACTGATTCCACAAACATATCATTAACATTACTCCTTGTTTATCTTCATCTGAAATACTGAAGATGGTGAACTATGTCTTACAAAAATTTTACCAGACTATTTACCATTCATTCTTGGTTGTATCATTTTAATTTTCTTTAATTACACTGATTTCAATAGTGTTTGCTGTGCTCTTGTCTTTTTTTCTGATGGAGACAATTCTTTCTTCACATGAAATGGAAAATTTCACACAGAGCTCTGGAGACCATGACATTGTGGTGTTTTCCCTAGGGTCCACGGTCAGTGACATGTTAGAAGCCACAGCCAATGTGATTGCTTCAGCCCTTGGACAGAGTCCACAAAAGGCTGGCAAAGTGTCTCAATGGCAGCACCCACTAGAGAAATCATGAAGCTCTACAAAGATCTGATTTCAAAACTTGCTCTTTTTTTCTATACGATTGTTGCAGTCACTGAATGCACAAGCAATGTTACAGAAAGAGTTAAATTTTACTTAAAAATGCATTATCACAATAACATGAAGCAAATATTGAAAAAGACTAAAGTAAGTCATATAGTTTAGGATTTTCATGTTATCTTCTTTTTATTTATTCAAATTTTGAAATAGACTTCTTTGTTGTACCTTTAAGGAAGATACTCTAGAATAGAAAACCTAATCTATGTGAGTTCTGCCCACATCTGAAGCAAGAAGATGTTAGTAACAGGTGGAGATGGCTGCTTCCCTTATAGTAGTGCCTATATATTATAAAATATGCTCTGCAGGTACTGTGACTTTATCCCACCTGTTTAATGTCCTCCTAATCATGAAAGCAAAAGGGAAGTGTTAAACTGAACTGAAACTAGAGAAATTGCTCAGATACCCACTCCATAGCATATAATAGGGTATACATTTCTCACATATCTAATTCAAATTCAATCTTAGAGTAGCTATGAACCACAGAGGATTTTAGTTAATGTCAGATATATAAGGTTTGTACTCTCCAGTGCCAACTTTTAGCCCAGAATGTGAAGTTACATTTAACATTCCCACAATAACTAGAACTCTAATATTTGTAAATGGTGCTTCAGTTTAGGAGAACAGTGTGAAAGCTCTAAAACCAGTACCTCATTTGAGAAGAGGGTAATGAAATGCTTAGGGTATAGAATGAGATAGTTAATCTGTGTTTTGAAAATTTTCTACAGCATCATGAAAGAGGAAGGAATTGAAAAAAAATTAAACATTTAAAAATATGCCCCTTTTTTGAAAAGGTACACTGCTTAATCCTTTGTGCATAACTTAGTTTTCAGTCCTAGCAGTAGTGATAGTATTGGGGATTCTTTTCACAAATGCATAGTAAACTTTTCCTATAGTAAGGAATTACATTTTTTAAATAAAAAAACCTTTTATGTGCACTTCTAGAAACCAGTTAATTGATATCTGACAAAAAGTTGATTGTATAGATTAGATATTTATATATCAAAGTGAACTTTTATGCATGTAACTAATAAAACGGAGGTACAAGTCATTATGAGAAAATTATAAAGATATTTTATTTTTTAAAAAATTATTATTATTATTATTATTATTATTATTATTATTATTATTTGGTGCCGGGGATTGAAATCACGACTATGTGCTTGCAAGGCAGGTGCTTATACCACTGAGCTAAATCCCCAGCCCTATATAGATATTTTAAAAATCAGTCAATACTAAAATGAGAGGGTATCATACACATGTATGTTAATAAAAAAGCAAACCATAGAAATTGCATATTCCTTGTAAATATTATGATTGCTTAACAATTTTTAAAATAGTTTAACTTAGCATTTTGTATCTTATTTATCTAAGTTGATATGCATGAAATATCATGATTACATTCAAATCATTAAAATATAAAATAAGTATAGAAAATGTTTGTATTCTGTTTGTATGAGTCTTTTTGTAGTTGTTAATATCTCATCTCCTTATCCTGATTTTAGAAATCTATTCTATAGAAGGCACATAAATTGTTCACTAGGTTTTAAAACACAATATGGTATAATGCAGTCTATACCCTAAGAGGTGGTTTGGAGATTTGATGGCAAGAAACCAAATACCTCAGGAGCCAACACTAGGTTGTTCAAGTGGATCCCCCAGAAGGACCTACTTGGTAAGATGCTGGAGAATACTGGAAATACTGGAAACTTAAGGTGGTAAGGTTGAGGATTTCTCAAGAAGAAACAAACCAGGGAACATTTGTTATTACTAAATCAAAACTAAAACCAAACTTCATTACACATATTTCCAGTATTAGAGGAAGTAAAATCAATTGTAGCAGTTGGCTTTTTGGTATATTTAGAAACAACTTGAAGGTCCTCTTTTCAAATGTACTTGTCTCTATGAGAAGGATGTTTTACTAAATTCCAGGGTTGTCCCTCTGTTTATAATTTAATTATGGCTTGAGAAACACCAAATACCATCTTTCTGCAGAAATAAGGATTTATAAACACCAATCAAAATAGCATTCTTGATTTATTTACAGTGATATTGTGTTTCTATTTTTTGATGTGGTACTTTAAAAATATTTTTATTTAAAGAGAAAAAAACAGAAAAAAGGTAGAAATATTACAGAATTTCAAGAAGATAAATAGTGAGAAATCACTAGTTGATAAATTACATACTGTTCTTTTAGATATAGTTATTCAAGCTACAAAATTAAAGCACTCAAAGTGGACACTCAAGCAGTGAGAGTGCAAACAGATCTGTTCAACAATCCAACAAGAACATAGAAATATGGTCATCAATCCCACACATCTAAACATACATGCAGCTATATCTTTTATAGCACTTCCTATTTCCTCTTATTTTACAATAGCCATTATACATTTTTAAAATTTTATCTAGAGAGAAAAAAAAAGGAAAACAAAAAAAAGGGTAGCAACAATACAGAATTCTAAAAGAAAAAAAGAAAAAGAAAGAAAGAAAAAGGAAAATGAGAAAAGCTCCACTAAGAAATCAGTAATTTATAAATTGCATACTGTCATCCTGGATGTAGTTGTTCAAGTTACAAAGTTAAAGTGTACATAGTAAACATTCAAACAGTCAGACTACAAACAGTTCTGCTCAAAGATCCAACAAAGACTCAGCAATATGGTCATCTATTTTACACACTCAAACTTACATGCAGTTATGTCCCTTAGAGTACTTTCTTTTCCTCTTTTTTACAATAGCAGTTACACATTTTGGTTTTATTACACTTGTAGTTCTTATTTATTTTTACACTAGTGACACAATATGGTATTTATAAATATGATTCTTATTTATTTCACTAATGAGGATAGTCTCAAGTTGTCTCCATTTACCTATGAAGGCCTCCAGATCATCCTTTTTTATAGCTAAGTAATATTCCCTTGTATAAAAATGCCACATCTTTTTCATCCACTCTGCAGTTTGATGGGCATCTTGGTTGTTTCCAGGATTTAGCTATCAGAATTGTGCAGCTATAAATATGGGTGCACATATATCACTGTGATATGAACTTTTCAGTTCTTCAGGGAAAATACCCAGGAGGGGAATAGCTGGATTGAACGGGGCTTCCAATCTTAGTCTTCTGAGAATTCTCCATATGGATTTCCATAATGGTTGCACCAGTCTACATTCCCACCAACAGTGGAGCACTGTTCCTTTTTCCCCACAGCCTTGCCAACATTTGTTATCAGCTGATTTCTTGATGGCAGCTATTCTTTCCAGAGTAAGGTGGAATCTCAATGCTGTTTTAATTTGCATCTCTTGAATGACCAGTGATGGTGAACATTTCTTCATGCATTTATTTGCCATTTGCATAACTTTCTCTGAGAACTGTGTGTTCATCACAGATGCCCATTTTTGGAGAGGGTCTTTGAATTTGGGGGGCTTGATGTTTTTCAATTCTTTATATGTTCTAGACACAAGTCCTTTGTCTGAGGGGTTGCTGGCTCAAATTCTTTCCCACTCTTTGGGTTTTCTTTTCACTCTGTTGGTGATTTCTTTTGAAGTGCAGAAACTTTTCAATAATGTGAAATCCCAGTTGTTGATTCTTTGAAGTGTTTCCCATGCAGTTTATGTTTTGTTTATGAATTCTCTGCCTATCCCTATGTCTCTAAGACTTCTACATACCTTGTCTTCCAGTAGATTTAGTGTTTCTGTTTTAATATTGAGGTCTTTGATCTATTTAGACTTTAGTTTTGTGCATGGTGATAGGCTTGGATCTAGTTTCAGTCTTCGGCATGTAGAGAGTCCATTTTCCAAACACCATTTATTAAAGAGACTATCCTTCTTCCAGTGGACATATTTAGCCCCTTTGTCAAATATCAGGTGGCTGAGTGTCTTTGTAGTTGTGCTTGCATCTTCTAATCTGTTCCATTGATCTCAGGTCTATTTCTTTGCCAGTACCAAGCTGATTTTATCACTGTGGCTTTATAGTACTGTTTCAAGTCAGGAATTGAGATGCCTCCTGCCTTGCTTTTGTTGCCTAGAATTGCCTTTGCTATTCTAGGTTTCTTCTGTTTCCAAATACATTTTAGCAGTGTTTTCTCTAGATCTATGAGGTATGTCAATGGCATTTTGATTGGGATTGTGTTAAATCTGTATAACAGCTTTGGGAGTACAGCCATTTTCATGATGTTGGTTCTTCCTAACCAAGATCGAGGAATGTCCTTCCATTTTCTAATATCCTCTTCAGTCTCCTTTTTCAGTGTAATATAATTTTCAGCATATAGGTCTTTGACATTTTTAGTTAGGTTGATTCCTAAGTATTTAATTTTCCTAAATGTTATTGTAAAGGGCAATATTTCCATAATTTCTCTCTCAGTGAGTTTGTGTACAGGAATGCTATTGCTTTTTGAGCAATGATTTTATATCCAGCTACACTGTTGAACTTATTACCTCTAATAGTCTTTTAATGGAGTTTTTTGTGTCTTCTATGTAGAGTAGCATGTCATCTGCAAATAGTGATAATTTAACTTCTTCCTTTCCTATCTTTACTCCTTTTATTTCTCTCTCTTGTCTGATTGCCCTAGCTAGTGTTTCCAGAAATATATTGAAAAGGAGTGGTGATAATGAACATCTTTGTCTTGTTCCTGATTTTAAAGTGAAAACTTTCAGTTTTTGTCCATTTAGTATAATGTTGGCTGTTGGTTTGTCATATATGGCCTTTATAAGGTTGAGGCAGACACCTTGTATTCTGAGTTTCTGAAGGGTTTTTATCATGAACATATGTCGGACTTTGTCGAAACCTTTTTCTGCATCTATTGAGATGACCATGTGGTTTTTGTTTTTGGCTTTATTGAAGTGGTGTATTACATTTATTGATTTGTGTATGTTAAACCATCCCTGCATTCCTGGAATGAACCCCACTTGTTCATGATGTATAATCTTCTTGATGATTTGCTGCATTCTATTTGCCAGTATTTTGTTGAGAATCTTTGCATCAATGTTCATTAGTGAAATTGGCCTATAGTTGTCTTTTTTTGGTTGGATTTTTCTCTGGTTTTGGTATCAGAGTAATACTGGCCTCCAGGAATGATTTAGGGAGGATTGCTTTTTTCTCAATTTCATTGAAGAGTTTAAGGAGTACTGGCATCAAATCTTCTCTAAATTTCTTGTAGAATTCAGCTGTGAATCCATCAGGACCTGGACTTTTCTTTGTTGGTAAGTTTTTAATTACATTTTCAATTTCAATAGCTGATATTGGGTTGTTCAAAATTGCTATATCTTCTCGGTTGAGCTTTGGTAGTTCCTATGTTTCTAGAAATCTGTACATTTGCTCTGTGTTTTCCACTCTATGTGAATAGAGATTTTCAAAGTAGGCATTCATGATCTTTTGAATTTCCATGGGATCTGTAGTAATTTCTCCCTTTTCAGTTCTTATTGCATGAATTTGGTTTTTTCTTTCTTTCTCTTGATAAGGTTAGCTAGGGGTTTGTCAATTGTGTGGATTCTCTCAAAAAATAGCTTTTTGATTCATTTATTCTTTGTATTGTTTTTTGAGTTTCAATTGCATTGATTTCTGCTCTAATCTTTACAATTTCCTCTATTCTATGAGCTTTAGGTTTAGTTGCTCTTCTTTTTCTAGAAGCTTGAGATGGAGCATTAGGTTTCTTATTTGTGCTCATTCTGTTTTCTTGATATGACAGTTTATTGCTATATTTTTCCCTCTTAAGACCGCTTTCATTGTATCTCACAGATTACAGTATGTTGTTTCTATATTTTTGTTAAATTGTAGGTATTGCTTTATTTCTTCTTTAATTTTATCTGTAGCCCACTGGTTGTTCAAAAGGCTGTTATTTAGTTTCCATATATTTATGCAGGTTTTACAATTTCTTTTGCCATTAATTTCCAGTTTCAGTGAACTATGGTCAGATATTATTCATGATATAATTTCAATACCTTTGCATATACTTAAGAATGTTTTATGGCATAATATATGGTTTATTTTGGAGAATGTCCCATGTGCAGCTGAGAAGAATGTGTATTCTGATGTGGTTGGGTGGAACGTTCTGTAAACATCTACTAAGTCCGATTGCTCCCAGTTATGATTCAGTTCTGTTATTTCTTTGCTGACTTTTGGTCTAGTTGATCTAACTATTTGTGACAATGGGATGTTAAGATCTCCTGTTATAATTGTGTTCTTGTGTATTTGTTTTTTCATGTCCATTAGTATCTGTCTTATATGGTTGGGTGCTCCTGTATGTGGTGCATATATACTTGTAATTGTTATTTCTTCCTTTTGAATTTTTCCACTGACAAGTATGTAGTGACCTTCTCTATCTCTTTTAATCATTTTAGGTTTGAAGTTCATGTTGTCTGCAAATAGAATAGCTACCCCTGCTTTTTTCTGGGTTCCTGTTGCATGGAATACTGTTTTCCATCCTTTGACTTTTAATCTCTGAGTTTCCTTTTGGGTCAGATGTGTTTTGTATATACAGCATATTGTGGGATCCTCTTTCTTGATCCATTCTGTCAATCTATTTCTTTTTATAGGTGAATTGAGACCATTTATATTTATGGATATCACTGATATGTACTGGCTTGACTTTGCCATGTTATGTTCCAGTTGTTTTTTTCTGTTTTTCCTCTTATTTAATTGCTTATCCTACCTGGTGGTTTCTTTCTGTTGTTGTTTTGGAGATTGTGGTCATTTTTATCTCTGTCTAGTATGTCTTTCAGTACTCTTTCTAGAGTTGGTTTGGTGGACATGAATTTCTTCAGTTATTTGTCATGAAAGTATCTTGTTTCTACATTAAATTTGAATGAACATTTTTCTGGGTGTATCAGACTGGGTTGAAGGTTGTTTTCTTTCAGGGCTTGAAATACCTCACTCTGAGCCCTTCTTGACTTGAGGGTTTGTGCTGAAAAGTCTGCCATGTTTCTGATGGGCTTTCCTTGATAGGTGAGTTGTGTCTTTTCTCTGACAGCTTTTAGTATTCTGTTTTTATGCTGTATGTCTGAGATCTTAATTATTATGTGTCTAGGTGTGGATTTATGTTGATTGCGACTGTTTGGTGTTCTGTATGCCTCACTTATCTGCATATCAGCTTCTTTCCCCATGTTTGGGTAATTTTCTGCTATTATTTCTGTAAATACTTTATGTATGTCATTTTCATGGATTCCTGTATCTTCACTAATGCACATTATTCTTATATTGTTGTTCTTGGCATCATCATGAAGCTTCTTGATTGTCATTTCATGCTGCTTTGTTATTTTTAAAAGTTCTATCCTTTCCTGATTACTAAATGTGATCCTGTCCTCATGGTCTGAAATCCTATCCTCAGCTTCCTTTAGGCAGTTTTGCACACTTTCAATAAAATTTTTGTTTCTTGGATGTCTCTTTGAGTTTGTTTTATGAATTCTGCTTGTTTTCTATTTTGCTCATTCAAAGTTTCAATCATTTTCCCATGCTCATGTACTTTTTTCTCTAATTCTTCTTTAGCTGCTTTCAACAACTCCTTTACTAAAGTTGTTATTTCTATCTTTACATAGGAGAGGACTTCTAATTTGATTTCCTCTATAGCCTGATGGAGTTGTTTTTTTATTTCACTTTCTATCATTTCAGAGATTCCCAGTGTGTTACTTTTGGATCCTCTATTTCAATGTCTCCTATACTTGCTCCTGGTGAACTATATGTTTGAGACTACATTATGCATTTTCATTTTGTCATTTTCACTCTGTCTGATGTTTTCTATGTGTAGGAGGGGATCACACACAGTCTTTACAGACACACCAATGTCTTACAGTTAGTTGGAGGGGGTTTTACTACTGGCCCTGTTTATCCCCTGTAAACCTCTGTTTTAGGGGAATACTCACCACACTGATACAGTTAATCTGCTGTAGTCCAATGTTCACCACCTGGGAGAAAAGTTCCAAATTTTTTCACACTAACTGGAGCCTACTGAGGACTTCTGATGTTCCTGGTGGGAGGGTGGCCCCAGCTGAAGCAGTCAAGGGCAGTTTTCAGTCTTGGGCAGGCCTCCTTGATGTTCCCAGTGGCAGTGTGGGCTATCGGTGGAGGTTCCAGGCAGCCTATGCCTGAGGCTGGCTTCCACTAAGTTCCAGGTGGCAGGGTGAGCCCACAGTGGAGGTTCCAGGCAGCTTACCCTGATGCACGCTTCTGACATGGTATTTTTAATGAGAAAAATTCTCATTTTTATCATGATTTAATATCACATTCTGTTTTGTCCCATTGCCATATCTTAGTGACTTGCATAATCTTTATGACAGAATAAGTGAACTATTTTTTAATAGAACAAGTTCAAATGCACACGTGTACTCTCCATGATGACCATTCATTCATTGTTAAAGACATTAACTATAACTACCAGGTAACATTCACTTTCCTTTCCAACACATTTGGTGCTTTTTGTTTTGAGATATGAAAGCAATATCATTGTAATTTCATAGATATAAAAGCTGTATATATATATTTTTAACACTCCTTTCAATGAATCATAATGCATATTTCTGATTATATTTCTAACATTTATTATTAATTATTTTGCTGACATTCACCTAATCTTAGGTCATCCAAAAACCAGAGCTTTCATAACTCATGGTGGAGACAATGGTGTTTATGAGGCAATCTACCATGGAATCCCAATGGTGGACATTCCCTTGTTTGCAGAACAACATGATAACATTGCTTACATGGAGGCTAAAGGAGCAGGTGATATTGATTTCCAAACAATATCAGCAGCAGATTTCCCAAATGCACTGAAGAAAGTCATTAACAACCCTTGTGAGCACAAACTTTTAAAAACTTCATCACACTAATAACTTCTTACATGAATCCCAAGAAAGTACTAAAAAGTCTGAAATAAAATTAATGAAATATGAGCTATCTTAATGCTGAAGACATCATTAGCAACTAAGTGGGTATGTTAGAAAAATTTTTTCAACATTCTTATTGGACAATGTGTGCAAGCTTTAAGCAAAGTTTAAATTTTGAAATAGTTTGTAAATGGTATGAGAGGAATAAGTGAGGATAGTCACAGAGGAATGTCAATGAAATGTGAAAACACATGAAGTTTGAAAGGTTTAATACTTGCTATTTATCTGTGAATTCAAAAGAGATATATGTACACAAGACAGGATACAAAAATCTGTGCAGCATTCAGGAAAGACATTCAGTTTTATAGTTTTTATGATTAATCTGTAGATAAAATTGTGATACTAGTTTTTCGTTAATACTGTCATCCTTAACATTACTCACACATGTTCAAGGAACCATGATAAATATTTACATTTTGTCTTTAAACTATGGTACTTATTTTGACTTTTACAAGTGGTAAAAATAAATAAGTATATAAATAAATAGCAGTTTTTTTTTTAATTTTCAGCATTCAGTGTTAGAAGTGCCTAAAATTTTCATTATGTCATTTCTAAATAATTCTGAACTTACTTAATTTTCCTTCAGCTATAAAGACAATGCTCTGAGGTTATCAGCTATTCACCATGATCAACCTATGAAACCACTGGAACGAGCAGTCTTCTGAATAGAGTTTGTCATGAACCACAAGGGGGCCAAACATCTGAGGTCTCTTGCCCAGAAACTCACCTGGTACCAGTACCACTCTCTGGATGTGACTGGCTTCCTCCTGGCTTGCACTGCAATCATTACTTACTTTCTCATAAAATGTTGCTTTTTTGTTTTTAGAAGTTTTTCAAGACAGGAAAGAAAAAAAAAGAGAGAATAGAGCATTTCCAGTGTATGACATTAGAAGTGAGACAATTTTATTTACCTCCACCACTGATAGAGTCATTACCAGATGATCATCCATGTTTTGTAAGCCATTTGTCTTCTTGATTTACACATATTATAATCCTGTTAAAGAATGTGCCACTCAAATGTCAGTGTTCCTATAACTATTCTACTTTAGTTTTTACATGTATTTCATTGTAAATCTTGAGACGAATGAGAGTAACTGAAACCACAGTGTATTGATTTGAGGAAAGCTGGAAGCCTGAAGATTTTGTTGTATTTTCTGAAACATTTTCAGTTTGAATAGAATGCAATTCCCTGGATTTTTTGTGTATGTGAAAGAACATCAGTGGTAGGTAGCTGTTTATGGTAGTAAGATAGATTTCATTCAGATAGCTAAAATAGAGGAAAGAGATCTCAATACAACCTGAGTTGAACTTGCTAAAAAAACTATGAGTATTAGTTTCAAGGAACTAAAAAAAAATCTGGAAAAGTGAAGTAGGGAAGGCAAAGGGAACCCTGAAGCTGTAGAGAAATGGAAAACTTATGGAGAAAGAAAATAGAAACTTTCTGAAAATGGTCTGGCAAGTGGGCTTAAAAAATACCATTTGAAGTTTTAGAGATTCACATTTTCATAAGCAAAGATATAAGAGAAGGATAAGATCATCTGTATGGACATAACCAATGACTTAGTGCAGGTAGAAGGCATGATAAAGTTAGTGAATTTCATAATACATTGATAATACAGGTATTTTTCCCTATAGGAGTTTTAACAGTGCACATCACTTGAGAAATACAAAATATATCCTTCAACGTTTCTACTTGTTTCACAAATTTTGTTTGTTGTAATTAGCTTCCTTCATCAAATCTTGTAACCTAGTGATACATTTGATTTGAGTAATAAAAGATCTTTTCTACACATGGTCTTCCATAACTTCTGGGTAACTATTATTTTTCCTGAATAATTGCAAGTAACTGGATAGTAAGGTAAGAAATGGAAGGAATATGTCCCTTTAGTTAGGAGCATCAGCTAAAGTTCTGAGAGTTTAGTTCAATTCCACTAGTGTATAATATTAGGTTTCCTTTCTTCTCCACATATGTCTTTAATTTTTCCCTTATCTTTCTAGTCTGGTATTTCTACCACCTCAAGATATTGGAAACCAGAAATACATGTCTTTTGTAATTATTTCCCTTTCAGAACCCATAGGAAAAAAAATCTTAACATGGAACAAAGGGCCAAATGTTGTGTGTAGACATGTTTTTAAAATTTTATTTTGAAAAAGCAAGATAGAAAAAAGATAGAAATAATACACAATTTTTAAAAAGTTATAAATTAACACTTGTTAACATGTTACATATTATAATCATAGAAGTAGCTGTTCAGGTTACAGAATGTCATAAAATGATCAAAAATTAAATAATAACAGCACAAACTGATCTTTTTGATGAACTAACAGAGAATTAGTATATCTATGATACTTACAAATGCGACTGTTTATTTCACTTTTGAGTATAGTCTCGTTGCCTCCAGTTAACTATAGAAGCCTCAAGATTATCCTTTTTATAGCTGAGTAATATTACATTTTATAAAAATACCATATCATTTTTTCTATTCAGTATAATTCTGGAAATATTAGCCAGAGCAATTGAACATGAGAAAAAAATAAAAGGTATAAGAATAGGAAAGGAAGAAGTTAATTATCACTGTTTGCAGATGACACGATACTCTACATAGAAGACCCCAAAAAACAATCAAAAGATTTCTAGAGTTAATCAGCAAATTTATCCATATAGCTGGATACAAAGTCAATACTTAAAAATCAACAGTATTCCTGTAAAAAACAACAAACTCACGGAGGGAGTTATTATGGGAATAAAACCTTTCACAATACCATCTAAAATAATGAAATATTTTGGAATCAACCTAACAAAGGATGTAACAGACCTATACATTGAAAACTATATTACTATAAAAAAGGAAATTGAAGAAGATGTCAGAAAATGGAAAGATATCCCTTGCTGTTGGTTAGGAAGAACCAGCATTGTGAAGATGGCTATACTTCCAAAACTTTTACAGAGATTTAATGCAATCCAATCAAAATACCATTAACATACCTTACATATCTAGAGAAAGCATTCCAAAAATTCATTTGGAAACCCAAGAGACCTAGAATAGTAGATACAATCCTGGACCAAAAAAGCAAGGTAGGAGGCATCTCAATCCTTGACTTGAAATAGTACTACAAAGCTACAGTGATAGAATCAGCATGATATTGCAAAAAACAAACAAACAAAACAGAACAGAAAAAACAGACCAGAGAATCAATGGAACAGTTTAGAAGGTGCAAACACTACTATAAAGACACTCAGCCACCTTATATTGACAAGGGAGCAAAACATATTAACTGGAAGAAAGAAGCCACTTTAATAAATGGTGCTGGAAAGACTGGTATTCCACAAACCAAAGAGTGAAACTAGACCCTTATCACTATGCACTAAACTAAAGTAAAAACCGATCAAAGATCTAAATTTTCAAATGGAAACAGTAAATCTACTGGAAGACAATGTAGGTAGAAATCTTGAAGGCATAGGGGTAGGCAAAGAGTTCATGAGCAAAATGCAAACAGCATGGGAAGTACTTCAAAGAATCAACAACTGGGATCTCATTTAATTAAAAAGCTTTTTACTTCAAAATAAATCACCAACAGAGTATAAAGAAAACCCACAGAATGGGAAAGAATTTTAGCCAGTTCTCCCTCAGATAAAGACTTTAGATCTAGACATATAAAATGTTGAATGACATCAAGCCCTCTAAATTCAAAGATCCAATCCAAAAATGGGAATCTGAGATGAACATACACATCTCAGATGAAGAAAGAGAAATGAAAATAAAGACATGAAAAATATTCCACGTCACTTGTCATTTGAGAAGTGTGCAGCCATTTTTAAAGACTATGCTTTAGAGAGCAGTAATGCACAAAATTCTCCAAATTTTATTTCTATGTATCCACAGTCATTATATATGGATGCACAGTGAACTTTACAATGCAACTGACAGACAGGAAATAACCTGAAGGCCAGATCTTCTTGGTAGAAAGAAATTTTCAAATAGTTGGTTGCAAGAGAGAAAAAAACTATCATTTTTATGTAAAGAAAACACTCATCTACTAAAATACATAGCAAATAATTTTCAGTCAACATATTATGCTATTACTGTCAAACAATGGAAGTGACAATGACTTTCTTTAATTAAACTTTTCATATCTAAGCACTGAAAAGAGAAAAGTATGCATAAACATTACTTTGACCAGTAATGAGACTTCACTAGCTGAGTCAAATTTCAACCTAGTTTTCATTTCTAGGTAAAATATCCTCTGAAAATTAAGGCAATTTTTTGAGCTACTCTTCTTCACAATTATTAAATTATAGAGTTAGACACGTAACATTGTATCTTTTGATGTGGTCAAAGAATTCTTTGATTGACTTTTAATTTTGTGAAAATAACAATTGAAGTAAAATTAGCATACCGGACCATTTACAAACTTAGAATGTAAGATGCAGTATATTTTAACACATTGACAATGATGTACAACTATGACCTCAGTTAAACTTAGATCACTGTTGTTAGGCCAAAACAAAGCACTCCATTTACTAGTGTCAACATCCAGTGCCTCTCACTTAAAAGTAGGAAACCAGTCATCTTCTGTCTTTCTAGATTTTATTATTCTGGGAGTTATTTTCCTTTTTTATTCAAAATAGACCATAATCATAGCACCAATAAAGACCATAATGTATCCAAAGAAATGTTAATCATGCAATGTGATCTCTCAAAATATAATGAAATTAATTAGAAACTGTCAATAGTAATATACTTAGAAAGCAATAATTTTTTGCTTTTATCTTTTTTTTCTAATTAAATCTATTTGTGTAATGGAAACCATGCAATGATGAAGCTGGTGTATCTTGGCTCTTCTCTTAACGAAACATAATTTCTTGCATATTTTCAAATCTTCATTCTGGTGAATAGGCATCCTTTGTATTGAGTTTTCCCCTTCAAACTTCATTGACATTTTTGCCCACAATCTCCCTTTTTATATTTCTCAAACTCTGAGAGGTATTGGTGGTAGATCTAAAAAACTCAATAATGAATCTCTTTAGGAATTGGGATTTTCTTAGCTCGTAGTGTTTTAATATTTTAGTTCACTGACTGATTTTGGAATGTTTAGGATTTTCATATTTTCTTGGTTCACCTTTGGTGGTTAATATGTACATAGCAATTGATGCTATTCTTCAAAGTTTTACATTATACTGCAATATAGGTTCTCAGAGTAGTTACCCATAATCTTTTGGGTTTGGCAGAATGTTATGTGATTTCATTTGTTTCATTTTTAATTGCTTTGTTACATTTTTTTGTTCCTGTTTTAAATAAAATTGGCTGTTTATCATGTTCCATATTTCAGAGAATCAACTATTCAAGTCATCAGCTATTCAATCAAAGTATGTGTAGTTTTTTTCTGTGCAGAAAAAGTATAAATCACAATAAACTCATTTGTTTGAAGATTTGGCTCAACACACATATTTCTTTTTTGGTTTTTGCCCCTAAGTGACCCTTTCTATTTTGCCAGTGGGAAAGTGAGATTCCCCATTGCTAATGTTACAGTGTTGATCTGATTTTTCTTGTCCATTAGTATATATTTTATGAAGTTTGGAGTGGTAGTATTTATAATTGTTAAGACTTCCTGTTAATCTATTCCCTTAACCTATATGTAGTGACCTTCATTGTTACAGATCAGTCCTGTCTGAAATTAAAAGCACTTCAAGCTAAAGTCTGTGTGGGTTATATTTACCAGCAAGCAGGTAATAGTATTAATGTGGCACATTAAAAAGATAGGTTTCAAAAACTAAAACCAAAATTTACCAACTACCTCACTCTAAACAAATTTGACTTCTTTTTAAATGTATACAAACAAAAAGAATAATGATGTACAAATATCATATTTTCCTTGTTTATTAATATTATTTTATTCCTTAATTTCATATAGTCATAGGTTTACAGAAAAAAAGGCAAAGGAAACCCTTTCTGTAGTATTTCCTTCTGGAATTAGGAGAAAAGAGATAGTGCACATAATGTGTATTTAAAATATTTTGATCATTTCTTCAAAATAAATATCTGTCATACAGAAATTTGCTTAATTCATTTGTATTGCTCTAAATGTACTTGGGTATATTTGAGATGGGCAATATATTTCTCAGGGTTCTAGCATCTTGAGATTTCAAGGGAAGGGCACAAGCATATTCATTATCCAGGGAGGGTCTGGCTTCTGCTTCCAATATAGACCCTTGAAGAGAAGACCCTCCAGGGAAACAAACACTATGTCCTCACATGAGAAGAAGGTGAATGGGGTCATTGTCTTGTTGAATTCATTTATAAGGGCACCGGATGTCATTCATGAGTGGAGCCCACATGGATTAAATGTCTGGTAAAGATTTCATGTCTTGAAAGAAATTGACATTACCTAAATTTTGGAAGAGAAACATTGAACATCTATCATAGACAACTGAATATTTGCAAAATCCTTTTGTAGCATTGAAAAATGTGTGAACAATAATCTCCCTTGACAGTTTGTCAAGAAGTTACCCATGACTTGTTAGTGTAAGATATAAATAAAAAATGATGAATAGCTTGTTGATTTTATGATGAATGACAGATGTATCATGAAAGATCATTTAGAGTTTGACAGGACAGTTTCAACAAGCATTGCCTATAAACTGATGAGATGCTCTTGCAGTCCATAGCACACATCAACAATTTGATACAACTCTATGTGTTCTGTGTAAAATATCCTTCCAATTTTGTCATTTTTTATTCTTGGATCCTCAATTTTATTCAAATATTCATGATAAGAATCAATTTTCAGATATATGATTAAAAATGCTTTAAACACTCTTGTGTCTTATTTTAATGTCTTGATATATTTTTATTTACAAAGCTTTAAAATTTAGTGGATTTACTCTACATATCAAATTTGCCTTATGTAAGGCATCATATCTACTGTCAGAATTGAGACTGCCATGATTTACCTCATAGTTACTGAAAAAAATATCATCATAGCTCTGGTACACAGATTCCTATTCATTTAAAAATTCATATAGTATGAATGATCAAATGGTCAAATATTGTATTTTGTATTTAGTCAAACAGTCAAGTTCCTTTCAAGCATGTATTTGACTTCCCCAAGATATGAGCTGGTATTCTTTGAAATATTAATTGACAAGATTCAAATCTGACAGAGAAAAGAGAGAGGTGTGTGCAAGAAACTAGGAGGAAAAAAAGCACTTGATAATGCAGTAACTGAATCTGTTGTTATTAAATTGAATAGCTTAAAGTAGTAGACAATACCTATTGACTAAACTAATTTCACATAACTGGAAAGTGGAATCTTACTAGAGATCTTCGTAAGAATACCAGTCTCTCCACATTATATGACCTCAAATATGAGCATTTGCACATGTATACATGCTTGCACAAATAATAAGGAAACATGCACAAATGTCAATACAAAAATATACTAAATAAATAAATGGCAAGAAAATTGTCCAGTACTTTTAACACTACTAAAATAGGTCTACATTCTATCAAGGCACAGCCTTCATTAAACTATGAAATATTTTTAGAAAGTTGTAGTTCTACTCTATACATTTTAATTCTGCAAACTGTGATCCTGTCATACTTTGCTTTTCCCCTTACATCCTAACTATACTCATATTAGTGTTGTTCTGCAGTAATCAATTATTATTGGGTAAAAGTATTTGTAATGGATTGTATATTATCTAGGATTATGTCATCATTACTGAAAGATGCTAAGATTATGTCTAGAATTTATTGTGTAAATAACTTGCAAAGCTATTATTATGTATATCTTCATCACTGTTCTTTATAATTATTGTGAAACCACTGACGATATTCATTTTTAAACCAAATGTTTTTCTTTAAATATTTACCTTTATAATGAATTATTTTAACAAAATTCATTATAATAAATGAAGTTATCTTAGAATCTAAAAATTAGTGGAAAAACAATATACTTTGGGTGGCAATCACCTATCAAACTATAGGATATACTTCAAATAGGTTGATCTGAATTCCATTGCTTACATAAATTAACACCCGTAGCCACTAAGACTACTATATAATATTCTATAACTATTAATCATGATCTTTTCACTCATTCTCTTCTTACTCTATTTTCCATCTTGAAAAAGTCATATTTTCTGAGATTAAAGAAAGAATCCTTCATGCATGGCACTAGTTTACTGAGAACATTCACAAATATTAACTCAGGTCTTCAAATGTGTGAAAGTCACATACATAGCACAACACATTTAATTTAGGCACTGCCTGAACATGATCTTAGTTTTCTATTATATCCATGAAAAAAATTAATTAAACAAGCTCATAAGACATTAAAATAATCAAATGTAGTTAAGAATGCTGGCTTGATAAGGTCGTATTAAGTTAAAATTGTATTAGATTTTTCTGTTCTTTCCAAAGGAACATCATTCTGTTGGTTTTTGTGACTGTAGATTAACACCAGTTCTCAGGAAAAGAAAATAGAAATATAAGGTGCTTATTTCAAATCCAAGTTACATTTTCTGCAATTTCTATGAGGCAGCAATATTGCTGAAATCCATATTTTTACAGGAGAACTTCATTGAGGTGTCCTACAGTCTAGACACAAGGCAAAAATTTGTTGAGCAAAATAAGCCAGTCCTTTTATGATCATATTTATAAAATCATGGAATCTTGAAAGAAAAATTACTACTTCTTACTGCTGGCAGCCAATGTGGGCAGAGAGCCAGATGATTCCCTCCTCCTGCTGGCCACCACCACCTGAAGGATCCTTCCTGTGGGCATCCGGCACAGCCAGAGAGAGACAGCAGATGCGTCTTCACCTGTTGGCCACTACTACTGGAAATCTAGCTTCCTGCAGCCAGCCAGTGGGAACAGGGACACACAGCTACATAAACCCTGTGCTCCCCACCCATAGGCCACCATTGCAGACCTTTGCTTCCTTCGGGTAGATATCATCCACCAGGAGAATCAGACAAACAAACCTCTGTGTCTGCCTGCCACCATCTCAAAAGTCCCAGTGTAGGAATGCAGGCTGAGGGGCTGGGGATTTAGCTCAGAGGCATAAGTGCCTGCCTTATAAACATGCAGTTGTGAGTTCGATCCCCGGTACCGATAAAAAAAAAAAAAAAAAAAAAGGAACGCAGGCTGAGAGAAGCAACCCCACCACCACACACCACTGACCATCAGGGAAGCCCCAGTGTAGTGGCCCAGGTCTGGAGAAACTCAGTCTCTGTGCTACTATCTCCTTGCAAACCTGGAGTTAGTGGAATACAGATATCTGTCTCATTCCCCCGCACAATGGAAGGGCAGCCAATGTGGGAAGTGTCTGGGAGCCCACAACTGGCTTGTTGGTTGAACCCAGGAGAATTTCAAGATGAAGGAGCAAAAGGCTATTTCAGACCTCCTGCCCACACAGAATAAGTCTAGATCATACAGTGAAGGAAGAACAAAGAAGTGACACACCTGAAACCTCTGAGAAGATAACAACTGAGGTAAAGAAACAACTTCATGAGACTGTAAAAGTAATGAAATCAGGAATAATGTCTCAGGTAAAATAAGAAATGAAAAACAGAAAAAAAATTACTCAACATGTCTAAAGAAGACAGATAAAAAAATGAGCATAGGAAAATGATGGAAACCATGAATGAACAATATAGAAAGGAATTACAATGCATGAAACAGATTTAAAAAGATATCCAGAACATTAAAAAGTCAATCAAAAGCTGGCAAAACCACTTGAAAGAAAATGAAGATGGATTTTCAGACCCTGAAGACAGGATTCCAGCTAGCAATTAGGAAAGGAAAGATCTTTTAATAATAAGAAGGCAACAGGAAATAACAATTAAACGGTTGCAAGATGATGCAAAGAGAAGTAATTTAAAGAGTGATAGGTATCTGTGAAGAAGCAGGGGTCAACACAAATGAAATTAAAAGGTTATTTACAGAAGTAATAGTGCAAAGCTTCCCAAACATGGGAAAAGGGTCTGGCATACAGATAAGTGAGGCATATAGAACTGCAACTAGCCATAACCAAAATAAATCTACACAGATATATGTAATAATCAAGATCGCAGAAACTGAGTTCAACAATAGAATATTAAAAACTGTTATAGAAAAGAAACAGATCACCTATAAAGGAAAATCAGAATCATAGCATGATTGTCAACACAAACTATCAAGTCAAGAAGGGTTTCAAATCCTGAAAGAAAACAACTTCTGCCAGGGATTTAGCTCAGTGGCTTAAGCACCTGCCTGGCAAGCACGAGGTCATGAGTTCAATCCCCGGTAACAACAACAAACAAAGAAAACAACTTCCAACCCAGGTTGATATACCTTGCAAAGCTGTCTTTCAAATTGATGGAAAAATAAGATAACTTCCATGATCAGGAACAACTGAAGGAATTCATGACTACCAAAGTTACTCTGCAGAGAGTGCTGAAGGATATTCTAGAGAGATATAAAGATTTCTATTGTTCCAGGAACAGCAGCAGAGGAAGATCATCAAACAGGACAGACAATTGAATGAAGGGGAAAATTAGAGGGCCAACAGCAAGAGGATAGAAGGGCAGAGATGATGCTGTAACACTAATGTAGATGGCCTTAATTCAACAATAAAAAGAAGCAGGGAGAATGGATCAAGAAACAAGATCCATCAATATACTATATACAAGAAATACATTTAACTTGAAAGGAAATTCATAGACTGAAAATCAAAGGAGAGAAAACAACTGTTCCATGTAATAGGAGACCAGCAAAAAGCAAGGGTACCTTGCCTGTCAATGGCAGAATGGATAAGAAAGATATGGTATTTTCATACAATAGAAAGCTACCCAGCTCTAAAGTAGGGGAATAGCAAAGGTCCTGTAATTACATAGATGCAACTGGAGGTCATGTTCATGGGCAAAAGAGTTTGAACTTATATGGGTGAACATTAGCATAAAAAATACAAGAATGAGTGGATTCCAAAAATACAATAGTGTAAAAGTGACAGAGGAGGAAATACTTCGGAAGATAAGGTGGTAACCAATTTAAATTTCTCTATGTTTTGTCTTGAACTCTTATAATGCTTTCAAAATTTTGTTAGGTTTGGTTCTGTTCTGTCTTGTTTTGTTAGATTTTACTTTGTGTCTTGGTATAGGTAACTGTTTTGAACATAATGGGATGTATTGTGTTAATCATGATTGGTTTCTTGAATCTTTTCAAATCCTATAGAGTTTTCATTTGATTGTTTAATTGTTATTATTCTGTTCTATTTTATTACATGTGATGGTATGTATAGGTGTTTTAAAGAAAACAACATTACAGTAACAATTGTTCTTTTTTTGATTTCTGGTTTTGATGTTTTGTAATGCTTTCAATCTTTTGTTTTGCTTGGTTTAAGTCTGTTTTCTATGATCTGATTTCCTTGTGTATGAGGGTATGGACAGCTATTGTGAAGAGAACAATAGATATTTGTGTAGCCATTTTCTATTTCCTATTGTCTTTTTTTGAAGTCCCATAATGCTTTCATTCATTTGTTTTGATTGGTTTTGTTCCTTTTTGTTTTGTTTGGTTGTATTGTGTGTGAAGGTATGGACAGCTATTTTGAAGAAAACAACAGACACTGTGATAACCACTGCTGATTTCCTGTTGTGTTGTGAAGTCCTGTGTTGCTTGCATTGTTCAGTTCTGTATAGCCTTGTTTTGTTTAGCTTTGTTTAATTCTCTCTCTCTTTTTAAATTTTATTAAAGAGGGGGGAAGCAAAACAGAAAAAAGGGTAGAAACAATACAGAATTTCAAAAAAAATAAACAGTAAGAAATCACTATTTGATACATTACATATTGTCTTCTTGGATATAGTTGTTCCAGTTACAAAATTAAAGCATACAAAGTGGACATTCAAACAGTGAGGCTGCAAACAGTTCTATTCACCAATCCAACAAA
>PVLA01002326.1:0-177842 GCA_004027455.1 Hydrochoerus hydrochaeris | reverse complement strand
GTCAATCCTACACACTTAAGGTTACATACAGTTATATCTTTTAGAGCACTTTCTTTTCCTCTTCTTGCTTTTTTTAAAAATTGTTTTAAAGAAAAAATTTTGAAATGGAAAGAGGGTAGAAACAATACAAAATCTCAAAAACAAAACAAAACAAAAATAGTAACCAGTAAAAATCACTAGTTGATAATTATATACTTTCCTCTTAGATGCAATTGTTCGAGTTACAAAAGTAAAGTCCACAAAGTGGACATCCAAACAGTGAGACTGCAGTCAGTTTTGCTCATCCATCCAACTAAAACTTTAGCAACATGGTTATTAATTCCACACACTCAAACATACATGCAGTTATATCCTTTAGAATATTCTCTTTTCCTTTTTTTTTCCTTTACAATAACTATAATCCATTCTCGTAAAGTACTTAGAAGTTCTAAACATGTATAAGTCTCTACACATATACCTAGCCTTTCTGTATTAGAGGGAGAAATAAATCAAAAAAAGTCAGCAATACAAATTCCTAGAGACACACGAAATGAAAAGAACATACAAAAACACAACACTAGGTGATCTAAGGTAGTCACTATGATGTCTCTTGTTATTTTCAATAAAATGGTCTATATCATCAAATATCATATATACTTAGCGTTGCATTACACTATTAATAAAATCTAAACATTGGAGACATTATAGAACTTCAAAGGCAGTTAACAATGAAACCAGAGTGGGTATCCTAATGAATCCTGTCATGTTCAGAGTAGTTGCCCCTATTCTCAGATTCGACACTCTCAAGCATAACAGATTCAAATAAAATCAGTCAAGATAAAACAGTGATATAACCAATTGTCTCTGTCTTATCTCTGCCATGCTATTTTTCAGTCATTGTTTACTTTTCTCCTTCATTCCACTGTCTGCCTCTTCCTTTGAGGCCTTTCTGCCATTGTTCCTGGAACCCTGGTGATTTTCTTCTCTCCTCTAAAATGTTCTTCAGTATTCTTTGCAGGGTTGGATTGGTGGTCACAAACTCTCCCAGTTCCTCTTTGTTGCTGAAATATCTTGCCTCTCCATTAATTTTGAGAGACAGTTTTGCAGGGTACATCATTCTGGGTTGGAGGTTATTTTCTTTCAGGGCTTGGAATATTTCACTCCAAGCTCTTCTTGGTTTGATGGTTTGCACTGAGAAGTCCGCTGTGATTTTGATGAATTTTCCTTTATAGGTAATCTGTTTCTTTTCTTTGACTGCTTTTAATATTCTGTTCTTGTGATGGATTTCTAGGATCCTGATTATTATATATCTGGGTGTAGATCTGTTTGGGTTGTAGCTGGCTGGAGTTCTAGATGCCTCATTTATCTGAACTTCACTTCTGTGACCTATGTTTGGGAAGTTTTCCTTAATTATTTCTGTGAATAGACTTTTTATTTCATTTGTATTTGTTGCTGCATCTTCATTCACATATTTTATTCTTAGGTGATAAATCCTCTTGTCATCTTCTAGCCTTTGTATTGTTGTTTCCTGGTTTCTTGTTATTTTTAAGAGATCCTTCCTTGCACAATCATACTTTGCAAATCTATCTTCAAGTTTTGAAAGTTTGTCTTTGGTTTCTGTTAAAAGGTTTTGCCAGGTTTCAATGGGGTTTTTAATTTCCTGATATTCTCTTTGGATCTGTTTCATATATTCTAGGTTTTGTTTATATTCTTCATCAAAGGCTTCTCTCCTTTCTCTGGTTCCTCTATTCTTTCACTTGTGTCTACTTGAGGATTACCCAGGACTTCTTTTATTAGTCTTCTTATATCTTGCTTCACCTGAGTTAGAATTTCAGATTTAAATTCGATGATGAGGTCACGGATGTATTTCTTTATTTCCCATGAGGCTGTCTCCGACATTACAGGTTTGCTGCTCTCAACCTCCTCTGCATTTACCTCTGTTGAACTCACTTTCCCTGTTTCTGCAGTTGGGGACATTTTGTTCTTTCTCTGTCTTGTCATGTTTTCAGCCCCCTTCAGATGGGTGGGTGGTGGAGGTCTCTGGGCCTTTTGTTTTGCTTACAGTTTTTCTGCAGTGCACTTGCTAGGGAAGTACCACCCCTCAGTCTACAGTGGATCTGTGAGTTGCAGGCTGAGAGCTGGCTCCTCCCCCTATGCCAGTCAATCAGTTTATGCTTCAACAGGTTTGTGTGTTCCCTGGGGATGCTACTGGCCCAGGAAAGCCTCACCACTGGCCCAAGAAAGCCTCATCCCTGGCTATTGGGTTTCAACCAGGGGCGTGGCCCAGCCTGAGCAGATCCCACCAATCTGCTTTGGACTAGGAGTCATCAGCAGATGCTGCCTAGGGCCCTGAATCAAGCCAGCCCTGCCCAACTCCAAAATGTTGCCCAGCCAGTCCTCCCAGTTTGGGGATTCCAGTTCCCATCACTTACCAAAGTTCATGCAGCTCGACTGGCAGTTTCCACTCCCTGTCTCAGGGCCTCTCCCAGCTGAGGGTCTGGAGCTCACCAACCCCCCACTCTCAGCATGGCCACGATCTCAGCTCAATCGTGAGTCACCTGAATTTAAGACTTGCTAGTACAGTGATTGGGGCTTGCCCAGTTCTAGCCCTCTGTCCATGCTTCTTTTCCTTCTTTCTTTTTTTTTCTTTTTCCTCAGTTTCTTTCTGGGTCATGAGAATTCCTCTCCTTTTGTTTGGCTTTCTCCATTTTTCCAGATTCCAGCATCTGAGTTTTTTTTTCCCTCAGAGAAGCTCTCTTACAGTGCTGCCACTCAGTCAGCCATCTTGCAATTCTGTTTAATTCTCTTTAAAAGAAAAAAAAAGTTTAAAATTCTTGTGGTAAAAATAAATAAAATATTGCTCTTAGGTGCAATTCTTTTGAAAATCACACACATTATCTAGAATATGTCAAGACAGTTTATGTTTCAACATTTCCATTAATTTATATAATTGAAACTTTACATATGTAGATGTGAGCAAATCTATGGCATATCTTCTATTGAGGACATGTGATGAAGAATACAATAATGACTGAATGAAAAACTACTTCCTATTAAGAGAAAAATTATATATGATGGTGAAGCTACATATTAGATAATAAAAATTAGTTATATAATATCAGCAATATAGACAATGTTTAATTGAACCACTAAATGCTAATTTGAAATCATATTTTAAATAATTTATGTGTATTAAAGTAGATCTATTTTTGTTATTAACATTATCATTGTTATTACATACATAGTATTTTTGCTTTTATCTAAATGTGTACTCAAAGTCCCTTACACTTATTTTTGGATGATTTGGAGTGGTTGGATTTGTGTATGAACAAATATTAAGGGTATATGGCTAATAAAATATTGCACTGTTTGGTATAAGCTAGTTCTGGGTGTTAAGAAGAGGAAGGCCCACCAAGAGATCAGTGCCACCATCCAATGCTCTTGGGCCATTAGTCTCCATGCTCTGACTGTCCAGTCAGTATATGAACTTTGACCAGTACAAGTTATGCTTTAACTTCTTGGTAATTTCTCCCTGAATGTAGACATGAGAAACAACAGAAGGTAGCACAATTTCAAAAGAAATACAGCATTTTTACAAAATTTCAATGAAATGGAACTTGATTAGCTCTGTTGCTGCTATCATTTTTTTGTTATTTTAGCTTTGGGAGCTGTGGAAATGTTTTGAAGTGGCCGATGGAATACAGCCACTGGATGAATATGAAGATCATAGTAGAGGAACTGATCCAGAGGGGACATGAGGTGACAGTTCTGATACCTTCAAGCTTCATTTTTGTTGGTGTTAATGAATCATCTGGAGTTAAATTTGAAACATTTCCTTCTCCTATCAGTAGAGATAACTGGAAGAATTTTACATTCAAATGATTACTAAGTGGATGAATGTTGGCTCAATAAATACCTGTTTTTCATATTTTCCAGTGATGAAAGAGATGTCTGTGGAATATTCTGCTATTTGGGAGAATGTTTGTAAAGACATAGTTTCAAATAAAAATCTTGTGACAAATCTGGAGGAATCAAACTTTGATGTCCTCCTTGCAGATCCTGTTGCTTCATATGGTGAGCTGGTAGCTGAGCTATTGAAATTATCTTTTGTGTAAAGTCTTCAGGGCACCCCTGGCTTCCAACTGGAAAAAGGTGCTGGATTTCTTCCATTTCCTTCTTCTTACATACCTATCTTGGCATCATACGTAAGTGGTGAAATGACTTTTATGCAATGGGTCAAAAACATGATATGCATGCTTTATTTTGACTTTTGGTGTAAAGGCTTTAATCAGCAAAACTGGAACAAGCTATACAGTGAAATTTTAGGTAAGTCATATTTTTAATTAGCAGAGGGAGGTCCTTACTATCTATTTTCTTTGGATATCAGCTTGAATGAAAGTACAATAAGAGGAATTTGATTTTATAAGTAAATGGCAAACTACAAATTAAAATTATCCTTCAACCTCACAGATATAGTACAAACATTCATATTATGAAATCATATTACAGTCAATGGGTCATTACTGACAGCTCATATTGGGAGCTCACACAATTCCAAAGGAAAGATTTCAGGCTTTAAGTTGCCAATTTGATTACAATTTTATTCTTTTCATGTAAAAATAAAAGTAATTAGGCATCTTTGTAATATATTTGTCAATGAAGACAAGGAGACTGAAGTTTCATGTTTCTAACAAAAATAACTGGTAGCACTGAGAAAATTGTTTCTCATGAGTGAAATCAGTTTCCTTGCCTAAAATTGCCTTTGTTCAATACTATCTAAAAGATGCCTTTACTTTTGTAAAACATTTTTTATGTAAGATTCAAATGTATAACTTGGATATTTTAATGATTCTACATGCTATGATAGGTCCTTATCAAACATGCATTTCAGTGGTGTAAAATCTGTAGAAATATACGCATACAACTAATGTATTTAAGCATGTTTTTCTCTTGAGAAAAGAATGATGAAATATCAAGTATAAGTACCAATATCTGTTTCTATGATTTCTGTAAATTTTTCTAGAGATTTGTACAACAGCTTGTGGATGATAAATGCATACTTTTACACTAGTAGTATGAACTAAAAGCAATGGCCATTACAAGAATTTCAGCCACAATCTTATAGCAGTCATGGCTCACTTGGATCATGTTACATCTCAGAAAATTGGAGAATTTTTAAAAAAATTTTTGCAGTTGAGTTAGTCATACATGACTTTTGAGTGAGATATTTGTTGATATTTTTACCTATTTTGTGTTGGCAGTTTTAGAGAAACAAGAATGCTTGCTTTATTATATAATATTCTTATGATTGAGAATACACTGAGGAAATATTACTGAAATATTCTCTTTTCATATTGTCTTCCTCACAGACACAATTGAGTCATACATAAAATATAAAAAATTTTATGCCTCATGCATAACTCTAATTCATTAATATTACTCAATGCTTTCTACTTTTCTCTTTTTTCCAACAAAGGAAAACCAACTACATTATATGAGAAAATGCAGAAAGCAAATATGTGGCTTATTCAAAGCTACTGGGACTTGGAGTTTCCCACCCTAACTTACCAAATTTTGATTTTGTTGGGGGACTCCATTGCAAACTTGCCAAACCACTGCCTAAGGTAATTATATTTGTGTTTTAGTTTTCATTTTAATTTTCAAGGAGAATACTCTGCACTATTCAATGAGAACATCATCTCAAAGTGAGAAAGATATGAGGAATAGCAAAAGTGCTCCACCGATTAGATACTCATATGAGATGGGCATGGAATGACATACCCATAATCCTAAAATACCAGAGGCTGAAGCAGGAGAACCGCCAGTTCAAGCAAGGTTGGGCAACATAGTAAATTCACAATTGCATAGAAAGACTTTGTTCAGAAAATTATATTTTGATTTCATCACATGTGTCTGAACTCATTATCACTACAAAAAGAATGTGAGAGGCCTAGGAGGTATTTAGAAAAGAGTCCATTGAATTATGGGCTTCATTGTTCATTTTATCATTTCTTCTGTTCACTCATATCTGTAAGTTGAACAGTGCACACCACCTGTAAAAGTTTGATAAGCATAGACACAACAAAGACATTGTGTCCCTTCCACAGTTTTGTATATTATATAGAAAAATAGAACATAAGTAAGTAAAAAAATGTGTGAAGTATAATTTAAAGAGAAGACTCTAATACTAAGAAAACTTTCAGTTGTGATTATAATCTATGCCATAAAAATTGATAATAATAAAAACTGATCAAGGTACAGGAACAGACCAAGTGATGTGAAGCCAAAAAAAGATACAAAACAGAACAGCTGGAAGAAGTCAAGACGACTGATCAGTGAGCAACAAAATACAAAGCCTCCTGGGAGAAACAACTCATATGCCAGAAGAAAACATCCTGGAGAGACCCAGACAGAGGGAGATGGATCCTCTTGGCACAGGAAGAAATTAAAATGTAAAACAGCTTGTCAAACACTTGGGGACTACAACTGGAACAGCTAACAGTTATGGGACACAGCATTTTCACTGCAACCCACCAAGTTTGCACTGGCCTGAATTTGTGCCAGCTTGAATTCATGATGGCTGGCAGAGCTGCCCAAACTCATTCCCACCACCACTCACAGGAGCCACAGCAGTGCTGAATTTGGGGGTTGATGAGCCCAATGGAGAGCATAGCCAGCTAAGGGACCTTCATTAATCCATTGTCAGTGCTGGGAATGAGACCACCCCCAAGGGAAGGGAGCAACCAAATGGGTGACATGTTGGAATCAGGCAGGAGGAGCCTGAACTGGGAGTGCAGTTAGTTGCTCCCTCCCCAGAGCAGATTTGTGGGATTTGTTTGGACTGGGTTGTACCCCTGGCTGGGACCAAATGAGCTGTCCCAAATCAATTCCCTGTGCCTAGCCCACACTAACCTGGTGAAGGCCCCTGAAGTTTGGCTGGCCCAGTGGGGAGGGGCAGGCATACACAGCCCCTGCTTACATCTTAGTGACAAAAGCAGACAGGAGAGTGTGGAGGTCCTTGCCAGCATGTTTTGGAGGAACTGTGGCCAACAGGGAAAGGGGCTGGGACCTGCACTGTACACCTCTATGGTGGAAGCTGGGACCATGACAGGAGAGAGAGGCAAGAGGAGGCCCCAAGCCCCAAACCCTGAAAGCCCTGAACCAGGAGAAGGAAAAACAAGGGAGACTGAGAGTGGCAAACACACAACATCAGACATGGGTTCAATGGACATTAAAAGATATCCTCAGGACGTTGTAGACAAGCTCAAAACTGAAATATTAAATCAGGTAAAGCAAGATATGAGTAGAGTAATAAAAGAAATGCTCTGAGGGAGCATCTCTCAGGAAGATACACATAGTAGAAGGGAGGAAAACAAAAAAAAAGGAGAGAAACATTCAATAAAGAATATGAAGAAAATATAGAATACATGAAGCAGATTTAAAGAGAATACCAGGAAATTAAAAATTCCATTGAAAGCTGGCAAAATGCCTTAAAAGAAACTAAAGATAGACTATCAAAACTTGAAGACAAGTTTGCAATGTGTAATCATGAAAGGAAAGATCTCTTAAAAATAACAAGGAAACAGACAGTAACAATACAAAGTCTAGAAGATGAGAAGAGAATCTACAATTTAAGAATAAAAAATGTGAACAAAGAAGCAGGAATACATACAGGCAAATTACAAAGCCTATTCACGGAAATAATTAAGGAAAAATTCCCAAGGATGGGAAAAGAAAATGACATTTGGTTATGTGAGGCATACAGAACCCCAGTAACCTACAACCAAAACAGATATACACCCTGACATATAATAATCAAGATACCAGAAATTCAATATAAAAACAGAGTATTAAAAGCCATCAGAGAAAAGAAACAGATTACCTATAAATGTAAGCCCATCAGAATCACAGCTGACTTCTCCACACAGACTGTCAGATCAAGAAGAGCATGGAGTGAAATATTCCAAGCCCTGAAAGAAAATATCCTCCAGCCCAGATTGATGTACCCTGCAAAACTGTCACTAGAAATTAATAGAGAAACAAGATGCTTCCACGACAAAGAGGAACTGGGTGAGTTTGTGACCACCAATCCAACCCTACAGAGAATACTGAAGCACATTCTAGAGAGAGAAAAAAAATACCAGGATTTTAGGAACAGTGGCAGAAAGGCCTCAATGAGTGGGCCAGGCAGTAGAATGAAGGAAAAAAGTAGACAAACAGGCAGAAAAATAGCATAGCAGATATGAGACAGAGAAGGTTGGCTATAATCTCTAACATAGATGGCCTTGATACACTATATTGTTAATAGTGCACCAGGATTTAAAAACCCACATTACTCACACTATTCTGCTTAGATGCATTATATTCTGTTCCAGTCATTCTACCTCTACTAGGTTTGAGGGTACAAACAGTAATCTCAAAAATAATGAATATAGTATGGTAATCATCCTTAATTTCCTATTAACTCAATCTAAAGCTCTGTAAAACCTACACTCTTTTACCATAACTGATTGTAATCAAATCTGGTTTGTTAGATTACTGTTTTGTATTGATAGATTTTATTCAAAGCTGTTATGATTGATGGTATCAAGTCTGAGAGTATAGGCAACTGCACTCAAGATGACAAGATTCACTAGAATATCCAGTCTGGTTTGATTATTACCTGCCTTTAAAGTTTTATGTTGTCTACAATGTTTTATTTTTACTAATATTGTTATGTACTACTATATTCAATTATACTGCTATATTCAATTATGCCTGATGATATAGACAATTCTATTGATGATAATAAGAAACAACACAGTAATCATTGTAGATCACCTTGTACTGTGGTTTTATATGACTTTTTGGTTTCATATTTTTATAGGAATTTGTTTTGTTTTGTCTTATTAAGTTTTGTTTTTCCCTCTAATACAGAAAGGATAGAAATACATGTAGAGACTCATGTATGTGTAGCCATTTACACTCTCACTGTTTGACGATCTACTTTGTATGCTTTAATTTTGTAACTTGAACAACTATTTCTAAGAGGACAATATGTCATTTATCAACTAGTGATTTCTTATTGTTTGTCTTTTTCCTGAAATTCTATATTATCTCTACCCTTTATATGCTTTTTTTTCTCTTTAAATAAAAATTTTAAAAAAATGACAGAGTCTGTGCAGCATTCCAGAAAGTTATTCTGTATTACAGTTTTCATGACTAACCAGTGAATGAAACTTCAATACTGGTTTTTACTTAACACTGTAATCCTTAGTAAGGTTACTCATAAATGTTCAATGAATCATGAAAAGGAATTATGTTTTGTCTTTAAATTGTGACACTGATTTTTATCTTTAGAAAAATTTCAGAACCTCCAAAAATATTCATTCTATCATTTCTAAATATTTCTGAACCTGTTTAATTTTCCTTCATCTATAAAGACAATCCTCTGAAGTTATCAATATTCACCATAATCAGCCTATGAAGCCACTGGACTGAGCAGTCTTCTGGATTGAGTTAGTCATGTGCCATAAAGGGCCAAGAAACAGAGGCCTCTTGCCCAGAACCTCACCTGGTACCAGTACCACTCTCTGGATGTGATTGGCTTCCTTTTGTCTTTTGCTGCAACCATTACTTACTTTCTCATAAAATACTGCTTGTTTTGTTTTCAAAAGTTTATGATGGCAGGAAAGAAAGAAAAGAGAGTAGAGTTTTTCAGGTGTATGGCTTTACAAGTGAGACAACTTCATCTAACTCCACTATCATGGATAGGATCATTAGGGAGATAATCATGTTGTATAACATCTTTGCCTTGGTGACTTACTCATATATTGTAAATCTGTTCAAGGAATCTACAATTCAAATTTCAGTACTCTTTTAACAGCTGTACTTTAATTATCATATATATTTCATCATGAATCTTAAAAGAATGAGAGTCACTGAAACCACAATATGTTGATTTGAGAAAAGCAGGAAGCCTGAGAACTGTTGTGTTTTCAGATACCTTTTCAGTTTGAATAAAATGTAACCCCCTGGACTTTTTGTGTGTGGGAAAGTACTTCAGAGGCAGACAGTACTTAATGATAACAATAGAGATTTCTTTTATATAAAATAGAGGGGAGGGACTTCAATATAACCTGAGCTCAACTTATTAAACAATTATGATTATTAGTCTCTTGGCCCAAAAATGAGAATTTTGTGAAGTATGCAAAACAAAGGGAACCAGGATATTGTATGAAAATGGCAAACTTATATTGGAAGGAAAAAGAAAAATTCAGAAAATAGCCTGGCATGTGGGGTTAGTGAAAGTACAGTGTGAAGTCTGGAAGAATCATATTTATATGAGTAAAGGTATAAGAAGAAGGGTAGGATCAGCTGTAAGGGCATAACCAATGACTTAGGGAAGGTAAAATATATGATGAAATTACTCACTTTCACAGCACATTATTAATGCAAGGATTCTATCTCATGGCAGTTTTATCAGAGCACATCACTTGAGAAATACCAAATATATACTAAAAAATTTGTATTTGTTTCACAAATTTTGTTTGATGTAACTAGCTTCCTTTCTCAAACCTTGTAACCCAATGATAAATTTGATTTGAATAATTACATGTCTGTTCTACTTGTGACCTGGAATTTTCTCTGGTAATTATTTTTGTTTTATGAAATAATCATATATAATTGAATAGCATGACAAAACAAGAAAGAGGAGGCTTTAGTTAGAATTATTATCTGAAGTTTTGAGATTTTACATCATTATAAGTAAAATATAATATTAAATTTCCTTCTTTCTCCAAGTAGATCTCTACTTTTTAACCTTATTTTTCTACTTCAGTATTTCTAACACCTCAACATGTAGGATACTGAGGACGTGAAAACCAGAAATTTGTATTCTTTTTGTATGTATTCCTTTCTCAAACCACACAGAAAAAAATAAATAATGAAAATGGAACAAAGAGTCAGAGTATTGTGTGCAGCCATTTTTAAAGCCCCTGCTTCAGATTACAATAATGCAAAATGCTCTCCATATCTTGTCTTTTCATATCTACAGTAATCAGGTATATACTGCTCAATGAAATCCACAGACAGTAATGAAAGGGAGGACCAGTATTTCATTTTAGAAAGATGTTTGTAAACATCTGATTGACACAGAAAGATAATTATCATTTTGACATATGAATACTTATCTATATAAATAAATTTCAAATAATTTTTAGCCAACATACTATGCTAGAAATGTCCATACAAGAAATGATGATGATTTTGTTTAATTAAAATTTTATGTCTATTCATGAAGAAGAGAAAAACAAGTATGCATAAACATTACTTTGAGCAATAATGGGACTATATTCACTAGTTGAGCCAAATTTCAACCCAGTTTTCATTTCTTATTAAAATATTCTCTGAAAATTAAGTGAATTGATTGAACTTCTCTCCTTCACAATTTTAGAAATAGATATGCAACATTGAGTCCTCATATGTGGTCAAAGGATTCTTTGATTGGTTTTTCTTTCAATTTGTTTAAATAACAGCTTGAATGAAAAAAAATTATTTTACTACACTATTTTCAAACTTAGAGTGTAAGATGCAGTATGTTTTAATACATTGACTGTGATGTACAACCATGACTTCAGTCAAACTTAGATTCCCATATTTATCCCTCAAAAAGAAAGACTATCTAGTAGTGTTAACATCTAATGCCTCTCATCTAAAGGCAAGAAACCACTCTAAAATTTACTATTCTGGTAATGATTTTACTTTTTTAATGCAAAACAGCCCATGACCAAAGCAACAATAAAGACCTCAATATATCCAAAGTAATGGGAATCATGCAAATTAGTCTCTCAAAACATAGTGAAATAAATGAGAAACTGTCAACAGAGATATACTTAGGAAACTGTAACTTTTTAATTTCTCTCTGTTATCTAAATAAATTTTCTTAGAATGGAAACCATACAATATCCAAACATATGTATCTGATCTACTTTTCTCAACATTATGGTCTCAATTTACATCCACATTCCTAGAAGTGTTTCAAATTTTTCTTTCTTTTGGCTATTACTCCATCAGTAGAAATAGTATATATTTTGAAATGATTCTTCTGTGGATGGACACATACACTGTTTCCATGATTTAGCTGTTATGAATTGTGCTGCTGTAAACATGGAAGTATATACATCACTGCGGCTTAATATTTCTAACTTTTGTGGCAAGATACTTAAAGGGAGAATAGCTGTGTAAAATGTAATTTATTGTTTACTTTTTTTATTTGAAAGAGAATAGAGCAACAGAGAATAGAGTGAAGCAAATCTGAACAGAACAATGCAAGCAACACAGCACTTCACAACCAGACAATTGAACATCAACTGTAGCTGCCATAATGTCTCTTTCTTTGAAATAGTTGAGCATACCTTCACACACATTACTTCCAAACAAAACAATATAGTATAAAATTATTCAAAAGAATGAAGCATTATAGGACTTCAAAACCAAATAACAGGAAATGAACAATGGCTACTATAATATTTCATTTTCCTAATAAATTTGTCTATACCATCACACATAATAAAATCAAATAAACTACAACAGGATAGAACTAATCAAAACAGAAGAACTTCAACACAAGATGATAGTAAATCAGCAATGGCTACCATTATGTCTTGTTTTCTTCAAAATACCTATTCATATCATCACACATAATAAAATCAAAGAAAACAGAATAAAACCAAGCAAACAAATGAATGCAAGACTTCAAAGCAATATGATAGGAAACCCTGATTACCATAACATATCCCATTATATTCAAAATAGCTGCCCCTACCATCTGACAGCATAAAATCTAACAAAACAAGACAGAACAAAGCCAAACCTAACAAAATTCTGTAAACAATACAAGATTCAAGATAAGATAATAAGAAATTTGCAATAGTTTTCACCTTTCCCTCTCAGGTATTTCCTCCCCTTTGCTCTTACATTAAATGTTTTGTTTTTGGATCCCATTAACTCCTATTTCCTTTTTTCAATTTTTTTTTAAAGAGGGTAAAATTAAACAGAACAAAGCAGAACATAAGTAAACAATGTAAGAGACACAGATTTCAAAGCAAGACAACTGGAGATCTTCATTATCTAACAAATTGTCTCTCATTTTTTTTACAAATAGTTGTCCATATCTTCATATACAGTGATTCATAAAAAATAACATAGTATAAAACTGATAATAACAAGATGATGAAGGCATTTTATGTCTTAAAGACCAGACAATAAGGCAGTTAACAATGCCTGTCATAGTGTTACTCATTCTCTTCAAAATAGCTGTCTATACCTTCATGTATGGTGAAATTAAACAAAACAAAACAGACTAAAATCACTCTGAACAAAGAATAATAATATTTCTGGATTTCACATCATGATGCTACAGAATCAGCACTGGGTACCTTAGTGTCTCTTTTTCTTCAAAGTAGTTGTTCCTTTTCATCATGCATTATATAATCAGTTCTCACAAACTGTTTAGAAGTTCTATGCATGCCTGAGTCTCTACATGTATATCTATCCTTTCTGTATTATAGGAAAAATCAAAACAAAACAACATAAACCAAAACAAATTCCTGGAAAAACAAGAAAAGTCATAAAACCACAATAAAAGATGATCTACAATGCTTACTATGATGTCTCTTGTTATCTTCAATAGAATTGTCTATATCATCAGGCATAATATAATTGAACATAGCAATACATAAGAATATTAATAAAAGCAAAACATTTGAGACATTATAAGACTTCAAAAGCAGGTAATAGTCAAACCAGAGTGGGTATCCTTAGTGAATCTTGTCATCTTCAGAATAGTTGGCTCTACTTTCAGACTTGATACTATCAATCATAACAAATTCAAATAAAATCATTCAAGACAAAACAGTGATCTAATATACCAGATTCAGATAAGATCAGTCATAATAAGACAGTGTAAGTTATACAGGGCTTCAGATTAAGTTAGTAGGAAATTAAGAATGGTTACTGTACTATATCCTTCTATTTTTGGAATAACAGTCTGTGCCCTCAAATCTAGTACAAGTAGACAGACTGGAACAGAATATAATCAAACTAAACCAAGCAATGAAAATAATGTGGATTTTAAGGCCTGATACACTATTAACAATGTCTTCTGTCTTCTTTTTTAAGACAGTTCCTCCCCTTTCACTTTCATAGCATGCATTGTACATTTTGGGTACTACTAACTGCTTTAGTTTTAGATTAGGGGAGCTCTATTTACCTAAGTGGTTCTGAACTTTTTTACCCCTGAGCTTGATCATGAGCTGTATTCCTTTACCTACAAAAGCCTCAAGGTTTTCCTTCCTTATAGCTGAGTAGTTCTCCACTGCACAAAATTGTCATGTCTTTCCAACCTATTTGCAGCTGCTGGACAAGCTGCCCCTATTTCTCTCTGGTTCCCTGTCACAATGAGCATTGTTTTCTCATATTTGACTTTCAGTCCATAAACCCTCTTTCAGGTTAGTTATATTTCCTTTACAGAGCATTTTGATGGACTCTTATCTCCTGATCTACTCTGCCTGTGTTTCTTTTTGTTAGTTTATCAAGGTCATCTATGTTAGAGAATATAGCCAACCTTCTCTGCCTCATTTCTGCTATGCTATTTTTCTACCATTGGTTGTCTACTTTTCTCCTTCACTTCACTCTCTGCCCCATTCATTGCAGCCTCTCTCTCACTGTTCCTGAAATCCTGGTGTTTTTCTCTCTCTCTCTAGAATGCCCTTCAGTATTTTTTGTAGGGTTGGATTGGTGGTCATGAACTCCCCCAGTTCCTCTTTGTTATGGAAGCATCTTGTTTCTCCATTAATTTTGAGAGACAGCTTTGCAGGGTATATCAGTCTGGGTTGGAGATTATTTTATTTCAGAGCTTGTAATATTTCACTCCAAGCTTTTCTTGATTTGATGGTTTGTGTTGAGAAGTCTGTTATGATTCTGATGGATTTTCCTTTGTATGTGATCTGTTTCTTTTCTCTGACAAGTTTTAATTTTCTGTTCTTGTGTTGAATTTCTGGGATCTTGATTATTATATGTTTGAGTGTAGATCTGTTTTGGTTGTAGCTGGCTGGAGTTCTGTATGCCTTATATATCTGAATATCATTTCCTTTTTCTATGCTTGGGAAGTTTTCCTTATTTCTGTGAATAGCCTTTGTGTTTCCCTTGTGTTTATCCCTGATTCTTCACTCACATTTTTTATTCTTAAGTTATAGATCCTCTTGTCCTCTTCTAGCCTTTGTATTGTTACTGCCTGTTTTCTTGTTATTTTTAAGAGATCTTTCCTTTCACAACCATACAATGCAAACCTATCTCCAAGTTTTGTTAATCTATCTTTAGTATCTTTCAGGCAATTTTGCCATCTTTTAATGGAGTTTTTAAATTCCTGGTAATCTCTCTGAATCTGTTTCATGTATTCTAGGTTTTTTAAAATATTCTTCATCAAAGGTTTCTTTCCTTTTTCTTTATTCCTCCTTTCATCCATCTGTATCTTCTTGAGAGGTTCTTAACATTTCTTTTGTTAATCTTCTTATATCTTGTTTTACTTGTATTAGAATTTCAGTTTTGGAGTTCATCTATAGTGTCTCAAAGATATTTCTTTATGTCAGTTGATGCCATGTCTGATATTGCATGTTTGCTGCCCTTGATCTTTTCTGTATTTACCTCTTCTGGACTCATTTTCCTTTGGATGGGCTGGAGGCTTTTTCTTGTTTCTCTTGTCATGTTTCTGGTTTCTTCCATTCAGGTGTGTGGTAGAGGTCCCAGCCCCTTTCCATATTGGTTATGGTTCTTCTGAAGCATGCTATCTAGGGAATTCTGCCCTTTCCAGTTTGCTGTTGGTCACTGATGTGCAAGCAGGGGCAGTGTAGGCTGGACCCTTCTCTCCAATCCAGTCAACCAGCAGGAAAATTTACCATGTTAGTGTGTGCCACGTGGATGGAACCTGTTCAGGACAATGTCGGGGACAATTTTGTCCCTGACTATTGGGTCCCAGCCAAGTGCATGACCCAGCCCCAGCAGATCCCACCATTCTGCTCTGGGCAGGGAGCAGCCAACTGAAGTCACTGCCATTCTTTGTTCAGGCCTGCCCTGCCCAATTCCAATATGTTGTCCAGTCAGTCACCCTGCCTTTCCTGGGAGGACCAAATTCCAAGCACTCATTGTGGGTTAGTGAAGGTCTCCACACCAGCTCTGTTCTCCGTTGGGATTGCCAACTCTCGACTTCAGTGCAACTGTGTCTCTGGTGAGAGTGCCACAACCACTAGTCTGACTGGCCTTGATGAGAGCACCATGACTACAAGTCTGACGGTTCCAGTGAGAGTGCTGTGACTGCAAGTCGGAGTGGCTCTGGTTGGAGCGCATCTGGCTCCAGCCTTGTGTCCACATTTTTCTTTTCTTTCCTCTTTCTTTTTCTTTTTTTTATTCTTAGTTTCTTCCTGGGTCATGAGAATCCTTCTCCTTTCATCTGGTCTTCTCCATGATGATAAATTCTGGAGTCTGAGCTGTTTCTCTCAGAAAGATTCCCTACCTTGCTACATATCAATCCTCCATCTTCTCTCTATTGATTGTAGATTGTAATTATAATTGTAGTTTTTAAGGACTCTCAATTCTGACTGCTATTGTGGTTGTACCCATTTATACTCACACCAACAATGAAGAGTGGTTCCTTTCTCTTCATAGCCTCACTACCCTTTGTTACTGGTTGATGTGCTTATGGTAGCCATTCCGCCATGGGTGAAATAGAATGTTGTTGTTCTTATTTACATTTCTGAAATGCCAGTTGTTAAGGAAAAATTAAAAGAAGCAGAGGTAAAAGTTCAACATGACAGGTTTATTTCAGAACAAACTGAAAAGCACTATTCTGGGCTGCAGGTCTGACCAGCCATGCTCCTACAGGCTCCAGAGACTTTTAGAAGGTCATGATTATCAAAGCGGAGGCTGTAGGAAAAAAATGATACTGGAACTTTTGAGGGGGAAGCTCAGTATGGAGGTTATCTATTTACCAAAGTCAGAGTTTGAAAACATACAAGGAACTTTATTTTATTTGCTAAGAAAAGGATCAAAAGTTGAGTGGAAATTCTTAGGTTTAGATGCGTTCCTGAGCCTTCTGGACCTATATTATTGTATCTGAAGCCACATTAAATGAACAGCAGGGGGAAAGGGTTTAAAGTGATCTGTGCTGTATCAGGACGGCAGTGGATAGATACCTTCCCCAGTGATATTGAAAAGTTTTTCATGTATTTATTGGCTGTTGGTGTTTCTCCAGCTTAGAAATAAAAATTCATTTTAGAATTAGTTCTTTAAATTTGAGAGTTTAATTTCTTCTGTTTTTCATATATTCTGGATGTTTTCCTTTGTCTAATGAGTAGCTGACCAAAATGTTTTCCCAATCTGTAGATTATGAGTACAATTTGTTGATGGGTTCTTTTGATATCCCAAATATTTAAATTTATTATGATCCCATTTGTTGATTCTTGGCATTGTTTCTTGCACAACTGAGATTTTATTCGGAAAGTCTTTGTATTCAACTTACGTCTTTGAATTTTTATGCATTTTCTCTGCCAACAAAATAAGTATTTCTCTTTTAATGCTGAGATGCTAGACTCATTTTGATTGTATTACTGAATATGATGTCAATTATGGGACAAAGTTCTAACTCAAGCATGTGCGGTCATTTTTTCCTGCACAGTTTGTTAATGAGTCTGTCTTTCCTCCAGTGAAGGATTTGGCTCGCTTTGCACAGGTCATGTAACACTGTCTCTGGAGTTGTGTCTCTGCCTTCTCTTCTGTTCTATTGATCCACAATTTTAAAAAAATATCATTCTGTATTGATCACTATAGCTTTGCAGTATAATTTGAGTTCTGGGATCTGATACCACTGTCATGCCCTTCTGTCCAGAATTTCTTTTGCTCTTCTAGGAGTCATCTAGTTCTATGTGAATTTTTATGTTTGCTTTCTCCAGTTTTATTATTGATAAAGTTATTGATAGTTTGAATGGTATTGCATTCAATCTATATAATGGTTTTGGTAGAATGGCCATTTTAGGTCCATTGATTTTGCCTGTGCAAGAAAAAGGAATATCTTTCCATTTTCTGATATCGTCTTTGATCTTTTCAAAGAATTATTTAGATTGCTTCATTGTAGTAGAATATCACTACCATGGTTTTTTTCCCTCAGGCATTTCATTGTTTTTTTGATACTATTGTGAAAAGTATACTTTGGCAATTTTCCTTTCCATAAGTTTGTTGTTGGTGTAAAGGAACTCTATTAATTTTTGCATGTGGGCTTATATACTGGCAAACTACTGAATTTGGTTATTAATTCTCATCTTTCGTGAAGTTTTTTGGGTCTTCTATGTAGAAGGTCATGCCATCTGCAAATAATGGCAATTTCATGTTTTCTTCTCTACCCATGCTCTTTTTATGTCTTTTTTTCTTGTCTAATTCCTTTAGCAAGTCTTTTGAGAAATATATTGAACTAAAGTTATAACAGTGAACATCCCTCTTTAATTCCTGAATCTAGAGAAAAAACTTGCAGCTTTTCACCATTAAATATGAAGGTGACCATTATGTTGTAACAGATAAATTTACAAAATTTATCTAGGGCTGAAGATTTAGCTCAGTGGCTTATGCCCCTGCCTTGTAAATGCAAGGTCATTTGTTAGCTATCTGATATAAAAAAAGATTAAAATAAGAATCTTCTATTCTTACTTTCTTAAAAGTTTTTACCTGAATGGATGCTGAATATTTCAGATGCTTTTTCTGCATGTACCAAAATGAACATATATTTTTTCCCTTGCTTCTAGTTTGTGGGGAATTATGTATTTTAAACCAGTTCTGTATCTCTGAAATGAACTTTCCTTGATCATGATATATGATCTTTTTGATAATTTACTGCAGTCAGTCTGCTAGAATTTTACTGAAGATTTTTACATCTATGTTCATTAAAGAGTTTAGACTAGTTTTCTTTATTCATGTAGGACTTTCTGGTTTTGGAGTAAGGGTATTTCTTCTATCCAGAAATGAGTTTGGAAGTACTTTTTCCCTTTTCAGTTTTCTGGAAGTGTTTGAGAGGTGTTGGTGATACATCTAAAGAGATCAGCAGTGAATGAGTTAAGAGCAAGGATTTTGTTATTTGGTTGTTCATTATTATTTTATTACTGACTGATTCTGAAAATTTAGAATTTTCATATCTTTTTTGTTTACTTTTAGTAGTTCATATTTATGCAGCAATTCAGGTTATTCTTCAGAGTTTTACAGTATAATAGAGTATAGGTTCTCATAGTAGTTACCAATATTCTTTTGGGTTTGGGCAGAATGTTTTGGGATATCACCACTTTCATTTCTAATTTTATGGTTATCTTTCTTATCTTTGCTTTCTTTTTTAAAAAAATGTACTTAGTGTTTGTCTAACATTTTCAGTATTTCAAAGAATAAACGCTTCAATTCATGAATTCTTTGTATTGATTTTAGTCTTAATGCCATTAATTGTGTTTTGATATTTATAATTTATTTCTTCATATAAGATTTGGGTTTTGATTAATTTTTTTTTTGTTTTTCCAGGACCTTAAAATGCAGTATTTGGATCTTACCATTTATTTGAGGCATTCTGATTCTCCTTTTTTTTTTTTTTTTTGGCATGGGGATGGAACTGAGCACCTTGTGCTTGCTAAAAACGTGCTTGTGCTGGTGCTAAACCATGCCTCATTCTGATTTTTTAATATGGGAATTTACTCCTGTAAACTTTGCAGTTTCCTTGCTTTCTTTGTGTCTCATATTTTCTTTGTTCCACTCACATAGTCTTTTGATTGTAGAGACTAAATTCTTCTTTAATTTCATCTATAATCATTGATTATTCAAGAGGGTGTTAGTTAATTTCCATTTGTTTGCATAGTTTCTGTGATGTCTTTGGTCATTATTTTTTGTGTCACTGCACTATGATTTGATACTGTGCATGGAATAATTAATTTCAGTACCTTTTCAATTTCTTAAGCATGTGCTATGGGCTAGCATGTGATCTATTTTGGAGAAAAGCACCAATGCTGCTGAGAAGAATGTGTACTGTTTTTTTTTGGACAGAAAATCTGTAAATTTTGATGGTTAGGCTCAACACAGGTATTTTTTTCCACTATTTTTGTTTTTGTTTTTTTGTTTTTCTTTGCTGTTGTTTTGCCTAATTGACCAGTCTTTATTTGACAGTGGGATAATGAGAGTTCCCAGTGCAATTTTTATACTGTTGATTTGATTTTTCATGTCCAATAGTGAATACTTTATGAATTTCAGTGTGGTGGTATTTGATGTACATATATTTAAATTCGGAAGACTTCCTGTTAAACTATTCTATGAACCTAGCTGTAGTGACCTCCTTTATTTTTACCTATCAGTCCTGTTTCAAATTAAGACAGCAGTAAGAACCAGTCTGTGCTGTGTATTGTCACCAGCAAGAGTGTAATAGGATTACTGTGGGAGTGCCAATTCTAGGACTCTCACATTCTTGGAGATTCAGACACAACCTGCTCAGACATGGGCGGGGTGCTGAATTCTTTATTTTACAATGCACTGTGTACCTCCTGCTGACCTGACAATGGCTAGCCATTGACTGATGCCTCCTGTGAATGACCCCTCACCCAATCAATCTCCTTGGTAGAATTGGAGATGTAAAATAAGGCCAATTTACATCTGTTTGGAGTCCTGGCATCAGTCAAACCCTTCTAGGTGGTGGGATTTAAGTGCTAATTTCAGAGTTATGGCAGGGACTTTGGCGGGAGGCAGTTTTTCCTGAAGGCTTGTGGAGAGCCCTGCTTTCACTGTCTCTTGTAGAGTCAGCTCTCTTTGTTCAGGGACCATAATCCAGGGTCAGAAGAGAAGGTGCAGAGGGCCCTTTTTTCCCTATGTTATTTTTTAGCTTTTAAACTTCTCTGCAGGTTTTAGCTTTCCTGTCAGGTATATCTTGGTTCCTAAGACACCACCTCACTGATCTTTTTTTCCCAGGTTATTATTTTCCTGGACCTGTGATCTTAATCTTAGAGAAACTTGGTGCAGTTTACTGAAAATCCAGTGAGTTGTTTTTATTTTAAAAATTCTCACAGAAATCACTTACATAGGAAAATATGAAAATATTAAAATACATTTAGCAGAGTCTTAAAGCACAATTTTATAAAAATATACTAAAAATTGAAGTCATTTTCATATGTTTGCTTCCTCATGATTGATTTTTTTCAGCTTTCAAAAGTCTCAGCAATCAAAAATACATCAAGAAAATAATAAGTGGTCACACAAGTAAAAACTTGATAGAGCTTTTATGTTTAGAATATCTGGGAAGGTCTTGTTCATTATTGATGTAAAGTATAAAGTAAAAAATATGCAAATACCTGTGATTTAAGACAAATTTAAAGTCTCATGAATTTTAATGAAACTGAATAATTGATACTAATAGAGTAACTGACTACTAATACAAGTAATGTCTTAGGTACTTGCTATATAAAATATGATATTTATTAAAACAAATATAATAGAGATTCCACAATTAAAATTTTCTTGTAATACTTTGAAATGTAACCTATGATATTCATAAGGATAACTTATCACATACCGGGTCTTAAAACTCAACTCTACGTACAAGTATTTCTGAACAATAAGGAAGAAAATGGGGCTAAGTAAAGGATGTGTCTTCAAGCCAGAACCCTTTTTCCAAGTCATTCCCAAGTCCTCTATTAATGAAACTCTACATTCAGCCAATTGGCAAAAGTTAAATCTTGCAGAACCCAGATTCCACGTGACAAAATATGTGTGGTTCCAAAAAACAATAAAATGAACATTGGTTTAGCAAGTAACTGTCCTTCAAATAGCAACAGTGAGCAAAAGGACTGGATTCTATTTAAAATGAATTTCTTTCCCAAAGAAGCATCTAGAATTTCAGAAAATGTGAGCATAGGGTACCCATAGGTTAGCATCTCCACTCTTGGGAATTTTCTTGTTACCAAGAATACAAATACAAAATAATACAAGAATACAAATAGAAAAGAAGAGTTGACATTTTAGGAGTTTAGGGTTTGGGTTCAGTAATAGCTAGTTCAGTTTTGGTTAGACAGATTCTATTGTATTTGACCCCTTTTGTCACTTACAAATCAACTTTGCATGTTTAGTCTCAGCAAATTTGTACTAATGTAGAAAGTTATGGCTAGTTTGCATGAATGATGGTGATTAGTCCCAGCATTAAGTACAGCAAAGCATATCTTTGATTGAGATGCTGAATTCTTTTTCATTTTTCTGGTTGACAGCAATAGCTGTTTATGATTCATTCAGGTTTTCTATTGACATAACGTACTCATATTCTCCTGTAGCATTTTTCTGTTTTCTCTACTTTGGAAGAAAAATTCGAAAAGGTAAACATTGTGATTTCCAAAACCCAAATTGGGACAACAGATTAATTCACAGTGTTTAGAACTGGTTCAGACTTATTTGTAAAAAGTAAGATCAAAGAAGATTATACAAAGTGATAAAAATTAAGCACAAATTCTAAGTCAGACAGTGACCATTGGTAGAGATGGATGATTCATAGCACCTATAGTCTCTACAGTTGAAACAATTAATAGTTCAATTTAGTGTTGAGACAAATACATCAAGTTAGTTAACAGATATTTTGATAAAATATATCAATGTTTATGTCCCAAAACTCTTAGGTACAAGAGAGGTGTAGATATAAATCAGGAAATGAGTGAAGCTTTAGTACATAATATTAAGAAACCACACTTTTAATTAGTTTTTTAGTAATTTTTCTACCACTTAAGCAATTATAATAGGGGCTTGTTGTCCCTTAGGAAAACAGAAAATTCGCGAATTGTTCTGTTAACTTTCTTTATTCTTTTATTTATCATTTTTATTCAATTTTGTTTCATATAGTCAACTATATTTCATAAAATCAGTGAATGCATTTCTGATTTCAAGACTCTCCTAACAGTTTCCCTTATAGTTATCTTTCTCAACTCACCTAAATCTATTCTTACATTGACATTTTATCATCTTAAAATACATAAGCAGTGAATATTTGTGAATCTCAATTATTATTTATCTACAATCTTTGAGTGCAAATCTTTCTACTCCATGTGACTGATTGTTTCCCCATGTACATGTATCAGTTAAATTTTAGCAAATGTTAATTAGGGCAATGAAGATCTTGTCTTGAGAATAGTAGATTTGCATCTGCTCTGGCATACACAGAGCACCAGTTGTGTTATGATTTGTTCTATTTATTTAAAGTAGTAAGGCAAAACACTCTATAAAGTAGTAAATTTTGGTCCCCAGTGTTAAGCTTGTGTCACTTTTGAGTCCCAAAAAGCTCTCTATACTATAGTTCTTATAAGCCCTTGCTCTTGGAATTCCTTTATACTGGATATTCTTTCTTGTTTGCGTATCATGCTGGGTATGTTGTTCTGTGTTGTTTCTTCTGCTGATCATGTGTCAATGTTTATGTGCATAAATGTGTATGTGTATATGCATATGAATCAGACAACAATGGTTGGGTCATTTATGATCTTCTCAGACTATTTAACTTAACTGCATTCCAAACTTTATGTATTTGGTAATGGGTGTTATATTGACTTTTTCAGTGATCTCTTCATTATGTAAAACCATATGCATTGTCAGAGCTAATTCAATTCCAATTTCTGAGACAAAATATACAACATTCAAAGTTAAAGGGGAAAAGGTTTATTTGACTCATAGTTTATACAGATTTTGTGTCTGGATCTAAAACAGGGAGAATTGGGAGGACTGCATCACAGAGGAGAAACAGTTCATGGCAGGCATAAAGCAGCAACACAATAAGCAACAAGCTACAAGTGGCAATCAGGGACCACACCAGTCCTCTCTCTGCCCCTAATATTTTATTCATCCTACATAGATATTCAGCAAGCTTGGAAGGCAAATAATGCTCCTTGGCTTCAATAAGCATCCATCCTCAACACTTGATTGTTTTTCCAAGAAAAACAAGATTTTCTTCTTTTACATCTTAATTCATTTCACAATAATATGCATAAAATTAAAAATATGGTTGCTCTAATATGCTTTCTGTAACAATGAGCTATGTGGGAACTAAATAATGATTTTTGCTCTTGATTCTTTAAAAATGTCAAATGATTCATTTCAAGTCTCATTTTAAACCAATGTACAGAGCACAGTGAAAGTCGTTTTATCTCAGTGACATGTAAATATTAGGGTCCAGATGTTCTGAAATGAGACCCATCATTCAGACACCTCACAGAAATAACTGTGATGTTTAGAGGGTTTGGAGAGGATGGTTTAAAGTGATTGTTGTTGTATCTTTATATCTAGCCTTACTTTAGAGGAAAATTCCTTTTTTTCTCAATTCTTTTCTTTTTTTTCCCTCAGAAGAATATTGCTACAATTTCCTCAAAATATTTATATGGAAATATTAAATCTCTTATAATGACTAATAATAAAATCATAGCTATATGATTTTAGTAAACTTCCTGTCATTGAACATCACTGGTATGAATACATGGAATACAAATTTTAAAGTATTTGGTGAAAAGGTGTAAATGAAATCACAGATATTTTCATATTCTCTTGAGTGTTGTATGTGATGGAATAAATTTATCAACAGAGTGGTCCACGTTTTTAAAAACCCAGTTAACTCTATAGGTAACAACTTTAACACAAAAAATACTCTGTGAAAAACAAATATTTTAAAAATAGTTTATGGTTCAGGCATATAGCTCATTGGCACATTAGCTGCCTGTCAAGTATGAAATTTTGGGTTTGATTCTCAGTACCTAAAATACAAAATAAATACAAAATTTAAAAAAAGTAAATAGTTGCTGTTACAAGCCACAAGAATAATTAAAGGGAAAATTTCCAAAGAATTTGATAATTGACACATTTTAAAGGGATGTTATCAGAAAGAGTATAGTAGAACCTAATGTGATGATATTGTGATATCACAAATATAAAGAGTAAATTAATTCTCATGAAGCTTATGCTGCCATCTAGTGGTATCCAGGACAATGAACAGTTATGTACATCATTGCAATAGAGGACAAAAGTGAAGATGAGTAGAATTTCGAAAGCATAGGTAAGAAATGTGCAAAATAAAAGGAGTATAATAGAGTTATATTAGTAGAATTTTGAAAGCATAGGTAAGAAACATGCAAAAATAAAAGGATTATAATAGAATTATATGAGCAATAAAATGCCAACTCATTTCATAATCTGGATGAAGTAGAGATTTTTAGGAACATACAACTTGTGAAACAAAATTTAAACAACATAGAATTAGTAATGCAACAATAGTGCTAATTTAGAAAAAACTCATATTTTTGCATGGGTTTTCCTTGACTGCTGAATTATACTGAAGCATGTAATTCTTCAAATATCAATTTACACAACTGAACCAATGGAAATATTTCCCCAAATATTCAACAAGTTCTCAATATTAAAACCATCCAGAGTCTTGACCAGAAATCCATAACAAATGTATCTTAAGAGAAAAGATAAAATGTCCTCATAATATTCTAACAAAAACAAACAAAAGGAAAAGGAAACATAGAAAATCACATTCTTTCTATGGCTATGTAGAATTCATCTTTCAAATGACAGGTAATTATGATATCTTTAATATCAGAAAAGTCAATAAGTGAACACATTGCATTATAATAGAAAAAAATGTTTGAATTATCACCTAAATAAATTCAGAAAACAAATCATTTAATGATTGTGTGCTTGTCATAGGTAGCTTTCAGCAGATTATTAATTATGTTACCTATTCTCACTTGGAATAATCAATCAGGATAGATTGTCAAACTTTCACTCTGCCAATGGAGACAATGATCAACTCCATTTCCTGTGTTAGGATAGACAAGAAGCCGGTTGGTGCCTCTTTGTCTGCTTGCTACCTCACCTTAGGGGTACAGTGCTCGCTCCTGTGCAAGGAAGCTTGCTTTGTGAAGATGTTTTGATGTCTGAGTATTTTACTTATACACAGAGAAATTGAGTCTGGGGCTCATTGCCAACAAAGAGAAATAAGAATGAATCATTCACGGTATACTTTTGTACAGTTTTGAAATTTTCTCAAATCAAGGTTGTATTGTTTTCATAAGGATGTTACTAATGTGGAAAACATATTGAAACTATTCATCAGTCTGTAAATGGAAGTTTTCTTATTATTTCTCAGAGGGAATAATCATCCACATATTAAGTAAAGATTGATTTGGACATTGAGGAAATTAAATAAAATATTAAACATAAATTGCTTTACATGGTGCCAGTTACTAGACTCACAGAGTTCCTTGAGGCTTGTGAAAGTCATAAAAGTAGTACAGTAATCTTCTTATGTAAGCCAATGTCATCAAGTTACAATAGGTACTTTTAAGAATACTCTGAGCAATAATTTATGTTGTCAATATTTAGAAAGTTTTAATTGCTTCTGCTTTCCTTTAAGAGTGTGCAAAAGATTAGTAACAGAAAATGTATACTTTATATTCAAAATTTTATGTGACTTTTATGTAGTGATAAAAACATGAATATAGAAAGTAATGAATGCCGGGGATTTAATTCAATGTTGTAAGCACCTTTCTGGCAAGTGCAAGGTCAAGAGTTCTGTCCTCAGTATAAAAAAAAAAAAAAAAAAGAAATAATGAACACAAAAATGAGGTTATGGCTTTGATATATTATGCATGAAATTTGGCTCCTCTATATTTTATAACATTTTTACATTTAGATTTTGATGTCCTTAAAAAGTCTAAGTTTTGGAAGCTTGGTCCCCAGTACAGGCTCTCTTAGGATACTGTAACACTTCCAGGAGGTGGGGAGAAGTGGGAGAAAGCTGGCATTGAGGATGAGACCTGGAAACAGGTATCAACCCCTTATTTCCATTTCTCCTCATTCTTTTTGATTCTCAACCATGAGGTAATAAGCTTCCTCTGCCACAAACTCCAATAATTAAGTGTTGACTAGCAGAAGACCTAACATCAATAGTTACAGCTGACAATGGATTCAAAGCTCCAACACTTTCAGCCAAAATAAATCTTTCCTCCTATATCTGAGTATCTCTTGTACTTTGTTATAAACTGACATGGTAAGAAAGAATTGAGTCATTTGAGATTTTTATTTTACAGATAAGAATTTAATTTAAAAAATTACAAGGGTTGCTTATTTAAAGCAGGTGTTGATCAGACCTTGACAAACTTATATATCTGTCCACAAGTTTTGTGAAGTACATTTCTGGTCAAGGCACTGTAAGGCATGATGTGTTTCCCTGAGATCTGTGTGGCCCCTCATCCCTTTCCCTCTATGCTGTTTCTCTGGTCTGCATTCCAGCTGTCATCGACTGAGAAACACACTTCCACTGTGACATTTCTGTCTTGGATTCAGTGAACTCAGGCAGCATCTTTATTCTGTGGACCAAAAAAATCTTTCCTGCTTTAAATTATGTTAGATATGTTTTCCTAGCAGTGGTAAAATGCCTAATACATAAAATTGGCATCCTGAATAAGGCTATTCTTCTGATTCTACCTGAAGCTGTGGTATTGAAGGCTTTGAGTCTATTTGTGCAAGGAACCTGAAAAGGATTGGAAATGTAGGTGTGAAAATTTAAAGGTTTCTGTCAATGGACAAGAGGCACCCAGTGTTCAAAAAAAATCTCTATAAAACTGGATGTGTATTATAAATAAAATATCTTTACTGCAAGATAGGAGGTTTCTAAGAATAACAGTGGCCCATAAGGCAAGAGGGTTACAGGCAGAGTTTTAGTAAAATGAACTACACTGGAAGGTATGCAGCCAGGAGAACTCATCTTGCTATTTGAGGCATCTCTTTGTTCTCCAGTAGGCCATGCCCTGTCCATGCCACGGCCCTGCCCCTGTGTTCAATTCCCAGTTTCAATGACTCCCATCAAATACATATAAGAATTTTAGGAGGACATTTTAGAACTAAAATATAGCACTTCTCTCCTAGATATCTAAAGATTTTTGTATGTCTCATTATGCAAAACGCATTTAATTCACATCCGGCAGTTCTAACATTGCTAAAAATTTGAAATTCGAAGTGCCCTATAACATTCAAAGAAACTCCTAGCTGTATCTGTAAAAATCAAGATGATCATGAAATAGTCCAGCATACAATGACACAGGGTAAGCATTCCCATCGCAAAATGTCAAACTAGGGCAAAAGAAAATAATTGGAACAAGATACCACAAAGAAGACATTAAATCTTACATTTCACATCTAGCACCTAGAAATCATTTTGCTGAGTTTTGAGCTCCAAAGTGCTTGGGCTCCTCCAAGGTTATTGCACTTTCAGTTGCAGTCCATATGTCTTCTTTCTTAGAGTTGCTCTTCAAATTCTGTGCACCATTTCTCAGCAGATTATCCATGTTCTTGGTAGCTCACACTTCTTAGGGCTGCCACCGTACTTTAAGCATCATTCACACAGCTCAACACACAACCCAATTAGTGGAGCATTTTCTGACCTCCCAAGGATTCTTTGGTAATCTAGGTGAAAGCCTCCACATTCATGTCTTCTGCATTCTGCATGGCTGTGAAAGCAGTGATAAGTGAATGATACCAGAATCTGCTGCCCATTTGACTTTCAGCCTTGCCCACTAGGAACATGATGCAGTGAAATATGGGATTTGATGTTCAAAAATACTGCTCACGTTATCTGTTTCCTCTAAATTGGGCCATAGTTTAACTTCCTCATTCCTTTGTCTTTGTATTCCAGTGCAGAAAATTGTAAATAAACACAAATTATGAACGAAGATTTATAGCACATAATGGTACCTGTTAAGTGGTATTTATTTCTTGTCTTGACACAGCAAGTGTGCTATTTTAGAGAAGTTTTTGGAAAGTTCTGGCAAAGCTCACAAAACCCAGTCACTATATGAATAGAAAGACAATTCTGGATGAAGTACCTAGCAGCTCATGAGGTGAGTGTCCTGACAATGTCAGTTTCCATTCTTCTAATCCCAATAAATCAGCAACTTGAAGTTTACTATGTATTTTTGTGTAAAGATGATTTTGAACTTTTTTATGAAATGGATCAGTCACTATATATATGATTTCAGAAGAAATATTTTACCATATTATCTATTATTGCAAAAACTATGGAAGAAGTATCTGATCTTATTGAAAAGCTCATCAGAAATGTATTTTTCAAATTTCAACAATAAACACATAAAAATCTTTCACTTTTGTGGATAAATTCCTGATGAACTTTAGATGTTCAATTTAATGATATATTTTTAAGAAATGTGCTTCCCTAGAAGGCACAAATCTTTATCTTAAGAAAGTTTAAACAATATTTCAGTTGTCATATATTACTTTCTCTTCATATATATTATATATACTATATAAAATTTTATATATATATGTAAACAATGTTAAAATTGTTAATGTTCTACTAGAACCTGGGAGCAGAAATATTCACTAAGAATGAACTTAGACAGTTACAAATGTGAAAGTTCAATTGAAGAATCAAAGATCACCTAATAAATTGTTCAGTGTTTCAAATTATTGTTATTACACCCCACATCATCTTTACTGAGATGGGAGTGTGAATTTTTTTTATGAATCTCTAAATGTCTAAAATTTATGTTATCACATATTTTTTAGGGCTGTAGAATGAATCCTATGAGTTCCTTTTATTTCTCAAGGGGAAATTCACTTTGATGTTTTAGTGCTTTGGGTTATAATCATGTGTCTGCAAAGAATTATGCTTGTGAAACAAGGTTTTTCCAAGCAAGGTTTTAATGTAGTGTCAATGAAACATCTGTCTACTCCACATCATCAGTCTGATGAAAGACTGATGAAAGCCTTGGTCTTGGTCTTGGTCTTGGTCTTGATCTTGATCTTGGTCTTGGTCTTGGTTGTCCTACAGAAGTTTGTGTATTCACAGCTTGACCTTAATCCATGACAGCATCAGGAGGTTTTAGAACATTTTGTAGTTGAGGTAAGTGGAAGGAAGATATTACTGAGTTCACCCAGTGTGGAGAACATTAGCAACCTAGCTCTTCTCCTTCCACTGACTTTTTCTTGGCTAGAAGACAAGGGAATTTCTATGTCACATGCCTATACTTTTATGTACATATGCCTCACCTGAGACCCAACAACAGTGGTCCCAAAAGACTATTCAACCTTCAATACTTTTTATTAAAATAAGACTTTCCTACTCAGTACTTGATTATTCCAGGTATTTTGCTGCAATTACATGAAGGTGACTAACATGAGAAAGAATAAATTGAACAATGAAAGACCATTACTTTTAATGATAGTTTTATAAATTATAAATATTTCCATGAGTTAGGTAAAATAAAACACCATTTCAAACAAACTCCTATTCACTAAGGCCAAGTAATATAATCAAGACATTGACCAGTTATCCAGTGGGAAAAGCCTTCTCTCACTAGGGTCTCTGGAGCACAGCAAATTGACAAACATGTGTCCCATGACCCATTTTCAACAGTCCATTCTTCTAAACCTCTGAGTTTCAAACCATGGGAAACTTATGCAAATTGAATTTCTTTTAATTAAAATTTGCTATATCAGAAATAATTTGTTATAGGAATGCAAAGTGAACTAAATCAAGAGAAAAAATGAGCTACTCCATATACAATAGGACCACAATATTTAGGGGATATACACTTAATCATTGAGTTATACATTCCTAAATGATAAAGTGCAACATACATGAAATTTATACCTTCAAAACTTGTCTTAAATATCCAGTGTCTCAGCAATCAAGAAATACTACAATATCATTTGATCTCTAAATCTATGGCAAGGTGGTTTTAGGTACTAGAGTTATTTCATAAACATAGTTCTTGATACTAATACAAAATGTCATGCGAAAAACAGGTGACTAAAATGCCAGGTCAATACTTGGTGGAAAATAACAACTATTAAACTAAGGGAACAAGCAAACTTTTATAACTTTTAGGTCCTCTAGGTTTTGTTTGTTCATCTGCAATCCACATAAACAGGAGTTCATAGCATTTACTTTGAATTGTATGAGTCATGTTTTAACTTCTGATCTATCTTTGTATATAGGCATGAAGCAATGTAGAATGAACAATTTCAGAAGAAGCTTAACAGTGCAACAAGGTATCTCTCAAGTGGACTTCAATTTTTTGCTGATAGAACTCAAGTCCTACTTTATCTTGGAAAGTTGTAGAAAAGTCCTTGTGTGGCTCACAGAATGTAGCTGCTTAACCATTGTAAGCATAATCATGAATGCACTTGTCTAGAGAGGTCAGGAGGTGACCATGCTGATAGCCTCAGCTTCTGTTTTTATTGACCCTAATATATCACGTGATATTATACTTAAATTTTACTCTATGCCTTGTGTCTTTGAAGGTGAACTTGTGTAACTGTAACATAAGAAGAGTTTGATATTTTAGGTAAAATGATAGGAATATAAAATCATCAAACAACCTTACAAACCTATGCATGTGTTTTACATCATGACGCCAGGTAGGACCCTATGATCACATGCTGTTTAGAGCATTGCAAGAAATAATAACTCTGCAAGTGAAATCATTGAAGTTTTTTTCACAGAACTAGTGTATGCCTTCTTCTGTAATTTTCTTTAATGTTCAACAATATTTTTTATTGTTTGTTTCACTAAATCTCTTTTTGACAGTACATGTGGACATTAAGGGCTTACACATGTGATACCAGCGTGATTTTTATAGAATATTGACAAAATATTGTCTTATGAAATTTAATTTTCTCATTTAGGAATTAAAATATGTCTCTCTAAATGCTCTTAATTGAGCCTTCTCAACCTTCATATTAAATGATGAATATATAAAAGTCATATTAATTCTAAAATCTTGTTGAAATGGATATATAAATTACTGTCCCATATTTGTTTAAAAAATATGTCCCAATCAAAAAAATAAAATGAAATTGAGAATATACTAGTTTCTCTTTAAATAATTTGTGAACATTTTCTAGCTGTTACTTTTACATGGATATGAAACTATATGCATATAGATAGACACATATCTATCTATATATAGATATCTATCTATCTACATATATATGTCTACATACTCATATTGTCAATTTCTTAGTATGATTTGCATAAGATAGTCATTGATAAAAATTAAAAATAATACTTCAGACTTCATTTCAAAGTACAAAGAATAAGGGAATAGCTTTCAATTTTTGAAATTATTGTGACTACCCCTTGGAAGATCATCTCTGTGGTTATGGTCATACTAATCAGTTGTGGAGCTTGAAAAGTTTGAAATTTATGTTACTTTTGGAGGCTTTAAGAGAAAATAAATGTGTGTTTAATTCCAAAGTAGCTAAATTCTAAAGTTATTTGTGATTAGTAAAACACAGTAATTGCAGAAATAAAATTATATGCTCATGATTTGTTTAAATGCATATATGTATAATAGTCTACACAACATCAGTTTTATTATGTATAAGTTGCCTATATTATTGCAACTAATTTTGGGAATTTACATAGTATATTAATTTTGAAATTGTCTTATTCTTTGTCTATATTTTTCCATTCTGAAAGTCTCACTGCATTTTTCAAAAGACACATAGTACAAGAAGTAATAACATTATTATGTGAGTATAGCAGGTACCAATTAGCAAAAATGTTGGAATTATGTGACCAAAGAGTTACAATCAATGCTTCAATAAAATAAACATATATATTTCAACATTGAAATATAAGCATTTTACTCATATGTATTAGGGTCTTGGTCCAGCACTGATCACCTGAATTAGTAGGAAAATGAATGACCAAAATAAAAGAGAAAGTGTTTGTATTTTAGGTCTTCAGGAAGGTCAAAACCTTCTAACAAAATTCATGATTCTAGGGGCTAGATAAAGAACTTCTATGGGCAGCCCATATTTATTTGATTTTCAAACAGCAGAAAGTCATGCTACAGCAAGTAAGAGAACAGAGAGGTACACTGGGAGTCAGTTTAAAGACTTTTCCAAACATTACTTTTTGTCAACAAAGAGAACTGTTTGTTCTCCAAGCTCAGCATGTTGTGGCTCTGGAATAGGAGGAGGAGCAGCCCCTGCCCTCAGCTGCCTCACTGTGTTGCTATCTTGCACAGGCTCCCTTCCAACAGAGCCAGAGGTCCCTGTGCCCAGACACTTAGCCCTTTATAGCACAAACTCTGACATTCACCCATAACTTAATGTACCTGAAAATTGCATATATATATATATATATATATACACACACTAAGTGGAATTACCTTGAAAATAGTGCAACAGTAATAACACATACATATAGTTATAATTTTTCATTAGCATTAAAATAAAAATGGCAGAATGAACTGCACTTGTTTTCTTACAAAAGGTGTCAAAGTTTGAGAGCAAATGATACTACCAAACAAATGCAGAGAACTTTCCAACAAATACTTCACTTAGTTTTCATAAAATTTAGATGCTTAGCATTCATTCCAACATTATACTAATACCTGAAGAGAATTTAGTAAGCAATGTGGCCAAATATATTAATTTCTTAATGAGGAAAAAGCCACATGAGAAACTCTTTCTCATGAATTTAAACAGTGTCTTGCCTGATCTATAATTAAAACTCCACATATTACATTATATGTCCACAAAGACATTTAATGAGGCTCACAGCTTTCTTTAGATAGATGAAATATCTATCTAAAATAAGGGTATATATGTGGGTTCTTCTCTAGAAAATTCTAAGGTGTTAAATATTTAGGTTCAGAATAATCTTAGATACTTCTTTAAATATGGTAAGCATATGGTTCCAAATGATGCTATAATATATTCTCAAAATAATTGTGACATTGATGCATTGTTTAGTGTATACTTTTTAATACTTTACTTGAAAAAAATGAATTTCCATGGTTATATATTAATGATGGCTCAATTTCAAAGGCAATAGAAAGATAAGCTGTTAAAAAAACCAAAATTTACAAAGAAACTCACTCTACACAGATTTGATTTCTCTTTAGATGTACACAAACAAAAATATAATAAATTATAAATCTCATTGTTTCCTTGTACAGAAATATTTGATTTCTTAATTTTATATAACCACAGGTTTATAGGAAGAAGAAAATGAAAGCCCTTTCTTTACTATTTCCTTCTGGAGTTAAGAGAGAAGAAATACTGCATGTAATGTGTGTTTAAAATGATTTGATCATCTCTCCAAAATAGAAATAAATGATATCTGAAATATGGACATTTGCTTATTGCATTCTTGTTGCTCTAAAAGTATGTGGAAATATTTGAGAAAGGTAATATATTTCTCATGACTCTAGAGGCTTGGGAGTTCATGGGCAGGGTATAAGCACATTCATTATCCAGTAAGAGTCTGGCCTCTGCTTCCAAATAATCTCCTTAGATAGTTTGTCAAGAAGTTTCCCATGATTATTTAGTGTGATATAAAAGTAAAATATTGAATAGTTTGTTGATTTTATGACAGAAGAAAATCATGTCAGGAAAGACCTTTTAGAGTCCCATGAAACCATTTCATTCAGCATTGCCTTTAAAGTGACCCAGTGCTTCAGTCCATTGTGCACATCAACAGTTTTCCCCAACTCTAATGTGTTGTGGGAGAAATTCAGTCCAATGTTGTTTCTCATTTTTATTCTTGAGTCCTAAATTTTCTTCAAATATTCATGATAGAAATCAGTTTTCAGGGGCCAGAGATTTAGCTCAGAGGCATAAGCACCTGCGTGGCAAGTGTGAGGTCTTGAGTTCAATACCAAGCACAAAAAAAAAGAAGAAGAAGAACAAGAAATCAATTTTCAGATATTTTGACTAATTTTGTATCTTTTTAAATTTCTTGATGATGACATACTTTTATTTACAAAGGTTAAAGTGTAGTGGACTTGTTCAATATATTAATTATATTAATTTTTTGATTTAAGATGTCATATGCCTTGTCAAATTTGAGATTCTAAGGATTCTGCTTTTTACTGAAAAAACTATCATCATTGCTCTTGTATTTTGATTCCTGTTCATTTAAAAATTCTTATAATATGATCTAAAGGTCAAATATCATATTTTCCATTTAAGTGATGAGTTTAATTTTAAGCATGTATATGACTTTTCCCAAGAATGGTTTGGAATTCTTTGAAATACTAATTGACCGGATTTTAACTTGACAAATTAGAGCTAGAGGTGTGTGCGAGAGGCTTGGAGGAAAGTCACCCAATAATGCAGTGAACAAGTCCAATGCTATTATATTGAATAGGTCACAGTAGAACTAATATCTGCTAACTAAACTAAGATCATGTCGGTGGAATCTATCTAGTGATCTTCATAACAACACCATTCTCATTCTCATTCTCATTCTCATTCTCAATTTGACCACATACCGAGCACCTACACATATATACACCCTTGCACATATATGCAAAAATACCCCACATACATAAATACATAAATATACTCAATAAATATGTGAACAAACTTGCTCCAAAAGATTTCAACACTTTTAAAACACATCTACACTCTTCATCTATACACAGCCTTCCTTGAATAATGTGTAAAAAATGATATATTTTGAGAAAGCTGTAATTCTATTCTATATTGTTTTAATCCCACAAGTTGTGATCCTATGATACTTTTTTCCCCCACACATTCTAACTAAACTCATACTAGGGATGCTCTGCAGTAGTTAATTATTATTTGGTAAAAGTATTTGTAATAGACTATATATTATCTAGGATTATGTCACTCATTACTGAAAGATGCTTAGATTATGTCCAGAATTTCTTGTGTAAATAACATCCATTATTATATGTATCTTCATCATTTTTCTTTATAATTGTTGTGAAATTAGTAACTGTATACATTTTTAAAACAATTTTTTGTTAAATGTTTATTTTTATAAGAAGTAAATTTATTTGAAAATCTAAAAATTAGTGGGAAAACAAGATATTTTGGGCAGAAATTACCTATCAACATACAGAATATGCTTCAAATCTATTAATTTGAATTCCAGTGCTTACATAAATTAATACCAGTAGCCACTAATACTACCTTCTAATATTCTATAACAATTAATCTTGATCTTTCCATTCATTCTCTTCTTACTCTTTAGGTCCCATTCTGAAACTTTCATGTTTTCTAAGATGAAAGAAAAAAATCTTTCATGAATAGTATTAGTTTGCTCAGAACATTCACAAATATTACCTCAGGTCTTTCATTATGTGAAAGACACATATGTAGCTCAACAAAGTTCATTTAATTTAGGCACTGGATGAACATGATCTTAGTTTTCTATTACATCCTTGAGGTAAATTAATAAAATATGTTCATAAAAGATTAAAATAAGCAAATGTAATGAAGAAAGTTTGCTTGATAAGTAAAATTGTATCACATTCTTGTATTCTTTCAAAAGGAACATCATCTTACTATTGGTTTTTTGTGACTCTAAATTAATATTAGTTTTTAGGAAAAAGTAATAAAAATATAAGTTGCTTCCTGAAAATCCAAAGCACATTTTCTGCAATTTCTGTGAGGCAGCATTGTTTGTTGATGTCCATGTTTTTCCAATAGAGCTTCACTAAAGTGTCCTACAGTCTAGACACAAGGCAATAACTCATTGCTGAGTGTAAGCCAGTCCATTCATGGCCCAAGTTTTAAAATTATGAAATCTTGAAAGAAAAATGGTTACTCTTTCCAGCAGGCAGCCAGTGCAGGCACAAAGAGCCAGTAGATCCTCCTCTCCCTTATGGATGCCACTGCTGGAAACTCCTTCCAGTGGGAAGCCAGAACAGTTGAGAAAGCCATCAGATCCACCTATGCATACTGGGCCCACCCCCATGAAGCGCTTTCCAGGGGACAGCCAGTGCAGGAAGAGAGAACCAGCAGACATGCCTCTGCTTGCTCTTCACTACTGTTGGAAGGCTTGCTTCCTATGGCCAACCAGTGGGAATAAGGACAAACAGCAAGGTAAGCCCATGCACCCCACCCAAAAGCCACCATTGGAGGCCCTTGCATCCATCCACCGCCATCACCCACTGGGGGGATCAGGCAAACCAAACTGCTGTGTGCCTGCCACAATTGCAGGAGTCCCAATGTAGATACACAGGCTAGAGAAAGAACCCCACCACCATGCAACCTTGGCCATTGGGGAAGTCCCAGTGTAACTGCACAGGCCCAGAGAAGCCCAGAACACACTCTACTAGCTCCCTGTACACCTGGTGTCAGTGAAACACAGGTGCCTGTCATTGCTCTGCATCATGGATGGGCAGTCAATTTGGGAAGTGGGTTTGGAGGAACCCAGGAGAATGTCAAAATGAAGGAGTAAAAGGAAACCTCAGACCTCTGGCCCACACAGAACAAGTCTGGGAGAACAGTGAAGGACGAAGGTGGAAGTCACACACCTGAATCCTCTGAGTGGATAGCAGCTAAGGTAAAGAAACAACTGCATGAGACTGTAAATGTAATCAAGTCAGAAGTAATGTCTCAGGTCAAAGAAGAAATGAAATAGAAAGAATTACTCAGTATATCTAAAGAAGACATAGACAAAAGAGATGAGCATAGGAAAATGATGGAACATTGAAGGAAGAATATAGAAAGGAATTACAATGCATGAAGCAGATTCAAAAACATGTCCAGGAAATTAAAAAGTTAATCAGAAGCTGGCAAAACCACTTGCAAGACACTGAAGATAGATTTTCAAACTGTGATAACAAGATTCCTGCTAGCCATTGTGAAAGGAAAGATCTTTTAAAAATAACGGAACCAGTAAATAACAATCCAACTGTTACAAGATAATGCAAAGAGAAATAATTTAAGAGCGGTAGGTATCAGTGAAGAAACAAGGGTCAACACAAGTGAAATTAAAAGGCTATTTACAGAAGTAGTAGCACAAAACTTCCCAAATACAGGAAAAGGATCTGGCATGCAGAAATTCAACTAACCATAACAAAATAAATCTACACCCAGACACATAATAAAGATCCCAGAAACTGAGCATAAGAACAGAATATTAAAAGCTGTTAGAGAAAAGAAACAGATCACCTATAAAGGAAAACCTATCAGAACCACGGCAGAATCATCAACACAAACCATTAAGTCAAGAAGAGTTTGGAGTGAAATGTTTCAAATCCTGAAAGAAAAAAACTTTCAAACTTGATTGAAACTCTGTAAGACAATAAGAAATTAACTGTGGTTACCACATTCTCTTTCTAGATATTTCTCCCTCTATCATTTTCATACTATCTATTGTGAGAACTATCTTTCAAAATTGATGGAAAATAAGATGCTTCCATGATAAAGAACAATTGAAAGAATGCATGACCACCAAACCAACATTACAGAGAGTGCAAAAGGATATTCTATAGAGAGGTAAAGATGACCAAAATTCTAGGAACAATAGCAGAGGAGGGTCACCAGACAGGACAGGCAACTGAACAAAGGGGAAAGTGGAGGGCCAACAGCAGGGGGATAGCAGGGCAGAGACAAACAAATATATGCTGGCTGTATTAATGTATTAATGTAGATGGCCTCAGTTCAGCAGTAAAAAGAAACACAGGGAAAGTGGATCAAGAAACAAGATCCACTGATATACTATATACAAGAAATACATGTAACTTAAAGGAAATTCATAGACTGAAAATCAAAAGGGAGAAAATAATTGTTACATGCAATAGGACACCAGAGAAAAGCAAGGTTACCTTTCCCATCAAAGACAGAATGGGTAGGAAAGGTGTTATTTTCATACAATGGAAAGCTACCCAGCTATACAGTAGGATAATCTCAAAGTGCTTGTAGGTAAATGGATGCAACTGGATGTTATGTTCATGGGCAAAATAGTTTGAACTCATACGGGTGAACACTAGCATAAAAAATAGTTGGTGGGATCCCAAAACAAAATAGACACTGTGAAAGTGATATGGGAGGAAACACCTAGGAAGAGAAGGTTATAAGTAGCGCTAATTTCTTATTGCCTTGTCTTGAACTTTTGTAATTTTTCAAACTTATGTTAGATTTGGTTCTGTTCTGCCCTGCTTTATTAGACTTTAATTTGTCCCTTGATACAGGCAGCTTTGAACATAATGGGGTGTATTGTGTTGATCATGGTTGGTTTCCGCTAATCTTGTTTTGAAATCATATAGTGCTTTCATGCTATTGTTTAATCAGTATAATTCTAGTTTTGTTTTGTTTGTTTTTATTACATGTGATGGTATGCAAAGCTATTTCAAAGAAAACCAGGTATTATAGTTACCATTTTTCATTTCCTGTTATCTGGTTTTGCAATCTTTTGATATTTTCATTCTTTTGTTTTGCTTGGTTTTACACTGGTTTTTTAATTTTTTAAGAGAATAAAACAAAAGAGGACAGATCTAAGCAGATCAGAACAGAATAATGTAAGGAACACAGCACTTCACAACAAGACAACTGGATATTAACAATAGTTATCATAATGTTTCTTTCTTTGAAATAGTTGAGCTTAGCTTTACACACAATAATGTCAAACATAAAAAAATTGAATAAAACCACTCAAGAGAATGAAAGTATTACAAAGGCATTCTGAACCAAATAATTGAAGATGAACAATAGCTACTATATTACCTCATTTTCCATAAAAAATTTGTTTTTACTATCATGCATATTAAAATCCAATAAGACACAACATGGTAGAACCAATGGTAATAGAAAAACAAAAGCATGGTAGGACTTCACAGTAAGATGATATTAAAACAACAATGGCTGCCATATTGTCTTGCCTTCAAAGTAACTATTCATACTATCACATATATTAAGATCAAACAGAACAGAATAAAACCATTCCAACCAATGAATGAAAACATAAGACTTCAAAGCAATATAAAGGTGAACCATGATTACGATAAAATCTTACGTACCCTTACTATTTCTTACACTCGGGAGACTGCATAGTATTTATATATGTGAGTTTGATTTATTTCACTTATGAGTATGAATTCAAGTTGCATCTATTTATTTATAAATATCTCAATGTGATCATTCTTTATAGCTGAGTAGTCCTCCATTGTATAAAAGTACCACAATTTTTTTTATCCATTCCTCAGTTAATGCGCACTTAGGTTGTTTCCAAGATCTGGCTATTACAAATTGTGCTGTTTTAAACATTGGTGCACATATATCACTGTGGTAAGATGTTTTCAGTTCTTCTGGGAATATGCCTAAGAGTGGAATAGCTGGGTCAAATGGGACTTCCAACCCCAGCTTTTTGAGGAATCTCCAGACTGACCTCCATAGTGGTTGCACCAGTCTACACTCCCATCAACAGTGCAGAAGAGTTCCTTTTTCCCCACAGCCTCTCCAGCATTTGTTGTTGGTAATTTTGTTAATCCTGGCCATTCTTTCTGGAATGAGATGGAATCTCAGCGTGCTTTTAATTTGCATTTCTCTAACAACCAATGACGATGAACATTTTTTCATGTAGTTATTTGCCACTCATATTTCTTCATCTGAGAACAGTGTGTTTATCTTGGATGCCCATTTTTGGACTGTGTCTTTGAATTTTGGGGGTCTGATTTTTTAAAAATTCTTCATAAGTTCTAGACAGAAGTCTTTTGTCTGAGGGACAGTACATTAAGATTTTTTTTCCCAGTTTGTGGGTTTTCTTTTCACTCTGCTGGAGATTTCTTTGGACATGCAGAAACTCTTTAATAAGATTTGATCCTAGTTATTGATTCTGGGAAGTATTTCCCATGCAGTTTGGTTCTTGTTCATGAATACTCTACCCACCCCTATATCTTCAAGCTTTTTTCCTACTTTGTCTTCCAACAGATTTAGTGTTTCTGTTTTAATATTTAGATCTTTGATCCATTTAGATTTTAGTTTAGTACATGGTGATAGGCATGGGTCTAGTTTTAGTTTTCGGCATATGGATAGCCAGTTTTTCCAGAACCATTTATTAAGGAGACTATCATTCTTCCAGTGAACATGCCTGGCCACTTTTTCAAAGATAAGGTGGTTGAGTGTGTTCATAGTTGTATCTTCTAGTCTACTCCATTGATCTTCAGGTCTGTTTTTATTCCAATACCATGTTGATTTTATTATGGTAGCTTTGTAGTATAACTTCAAGTCAGGGATTGTGATGCCTCCTGCCTTGGCTTTGCTGCTTAGAATTACCTTTGCTATTCTAGGTCTCTTCTGGTTCCAGATGGATTTTAGGAGTGATTTCTCTAGATCTATGAGATATATTAGTGATATTTTCATTGAGATTGCATTGAATGTGTATAACAATTTTGGGACAATAGACATTTTCACAATATTTATTCTTCCTATCCATGAACAAGTGATGCCTTTCCATTTTCTGAGATCCTCTTCAATTTCTTTTTTCAGGGTATTATAATTTTCCCTGTACAACTCTTTTGCAACATTCATTAGATTAATTCCTAAGTAGTTCTCTTTTTTTGGATGCTAGTGTGAAGTGTGTGGCTTCTTTTATTTCTCTCTTAGTGATTTTGTTGTTAGTGTATAAGAATGCTACTGATTTTTGAGTATTGACTTTGTATCCAGCTACATTGCTGAATTTATTTATTATATCTAGGAGTCTTTCAACAAAGTTTTGGGGGAGTCTTCTATGTAGAGTATCATGTCATCTGCAAATAATGATAATTTAATGTCCTCTTTTCTTATCTTTACTCCTTTTGTTTCTCTCTCTTATCTAATTGCTCTGGCTAGTATTTCCAGTACTATGTTGAATAGGAGTGGTGATAAGGGACATCCTTATCTTGTGACTGATTTCAAGGTAAAGGCTTTCAGTTTTTGGCCATTTAATATGACACTGGCTGTTGGTTTGTCGTAAGATGGCCTTTATCATGTGGAGGTAAAGACCATCTATTCCAATTCTCTGTAACATTCTTATCATGAATGGGTGTTAGATCTTATCAAAAGCTTTTTCTGCATCTATAGAAATGATCATGTGATTCTTACTTTGGGCTCTATTGATATGGTGGATTAGGATTACATTTATTGATTTATGTATGTTGAATCATCCTTGCATGCCTGGGATGAATCTCACTTGGTCATGGTGTATAATCTTCTTGATGATTTGCTGCATCCTGTTTGCCAATATTTTATTGAGAATCTTTGCATCTATGTTCATTAGAGATATTGGCCTGTAGTTCTCTTTTTTAGTTGGGTCTTTCTCAGGTTTTGGTACTAGAGTGATATTTGTTTCCAGGAATGACTTAGGGAGAATTGCTTCCCTTTCAATTTCATTGAAGAGTTTGAGGAGTGTCAGCATTAAGTCTTCTTTGTATTTCTTGTAGAATTCCACAGTGAATCCGTCTGGGGCTGGGCTCTTCTTTGTTGGTAAGGACTTGATTACATTTTCAATTTCATTAATAGAAATTGCATTATTCAGCAGTTTTACATCTTCTTGATCCAGCTTTAGTGGTTCATATGTTTCTAGGAATCTGTCCATTTCTTTTGTGTTATTGAACCTATGAGAGTAGAGGTTTTCAAAATAGTTTTTGATGATCTGTATTTCCAAAGGGTCGGTAATGATTTCACCTTTTTCATTCTGTATTGCATGAATTTGAGTCTTTTCTTTCCTTTTTAAATTAGGCTGGCTAGGGGCTTATCAATTTTATTTATTTGTTCAAAGAACCAACTCTTTGATTCATTGATTCTTTGTATTGTTTTGTTTATATTGCATTGATTTCTGCTCTGATGTTTATCATTTCCTCCCTTCTTTTGGCTTAGGGCTTGAGCTGCTTGTTTTTTCCTACATGTTTGACAAGTGGCATCAGGTTGTTTATTTGTGTTCACTCTGTTTTCCTGATGTGGGAATTCATCACAATATATTTTCCTCTGAAGACTGCTTTCATTGCATTCCACAGGTTCCAGTATTTTCATTTGCTTATAGATATTGTTTAATTTCTTCTTTAATTTCCTCTGTGACCCACTGATTGCTCAGGAGTGTATTATTTAATTTCCATGTGTTTGTGTGGGTTTTGCAGTTTCTTTTGTCATTAATTTCAATTTCATGGTGCCATGATCTGATAACATGCATTGAATAATTTCAATTCTTTTGCATTTACTTAAGCATGTTCTGTGGGCTATTATATGGTCTATTTTAGAGAATGTCCCATGTGCTGTTGATACGAATGTAAACTCTGATGTTGTCAGTTGAAACCGTGTATATGTTCATCAAGCCCATTTGATCACAGGTATAGATTTAGTTCTGTTATTTCTTTGCTGATTTTCTGTCTAGTTGATCTGTATCTTTGTGTCAATCAGGTGATAAGGCCTCTGTTATAATTGTGTTATTGCTTATTTGATTTTTTGTTTCTGGTAACATTTGTTTTATGTAGCTTAGTGCTCCCTAATTTGGTGGAAAGATATCTAAGATTGTTATCTCTTCCTCTTAAAGTTTTCCCCTAAGTAGTATGTAGTGACTTTCTTTATCTCTTTTGATCATTCTTGGTTTGAAGTTCACATTGTCTGAAAACAGAATAGCTACCCCTGCTTTTCTTTTGGATTCCTGTTGCATGAAGTATTGTTTCCATCCTTTGACTTTCAGTCTATGAATTTCCCTTTGGGTTATATGGGTTTCTTGTAAACAGCATGTGTTTGTATGTTATTTCTTGGTCCATTCTGTGAGTCTGTTTCTTTTAATTGGTGAATTGAAGCCATTTGCATTAATGATATAACTGATTTGTAATGGTATAACTGATATATTTTGGTGTTTCTTTTGACATGCTATCTTTCTGCTGTTGATTCTTTCCCTTTCCATTCTGGTTAATTGTTTGTCTTGCTTAGTGGTTTTTTCCCATGTCTATTTAGATTGTCTTTCAGTATACTTTGCAAGGTTGGTTTGGTGGTCCTAAAGTTCTTCAGCTATTTGTTGTCATGGAAGTGTCTTATTTCTCTATAAATTTTGAAGGATAGTTTTGCAAGGTACATCAATCTGGATTGGAAGGACAGTTTTGCTGAGTACATCAATCTGGTTTGGAAGTCGTTTTCCTTTAGGATATGAAATACTTCACTCTATGATTTTCTTGAGCATATGCTCTTTATTTTGTGTGTGTGTGTGTTGAGAAGTCTGCTGTGATTCTGATAGGTTTTCCTTTATAAGTGATTTGTTTCTTCTCTCTGACAGCTTTTAATATACTGTTCTTACATTGTTTTTCTAGGATGTTGATTATTATTATATGTTTAAGTGTAGTTTTACTTTGGTTATGACTATTTGCTATTCTACATGCTTCAATTCTCTGTATCTAGGTTTCCATTCTCATGTTTGGGAAGTTTTCAGCTACTACTTCTGTAAATAGCCTCTTGATATCATTTGTGTTGTCACCTCTTTTTTTGTTTGTACCTATCAATCTTATGTTGTTGTTTTTTTGTCTCGTCTTATAGCTAATGATTTGTTATTTCCTGAGTCCTTGTTGTTATTTTTAAAAGGTCTTTTCTTTCATGTTCACTAGCTGCAATCTTGTCTTTGAGGTCTGAAATTCTATCTTCACTTTCATTGAGGTGGTTTCATCAACTTTTGATGGAATTTTTGATTTCCTGTATATCTCTTTGAATCTGCTTCATGCATTCTCTTTGTTTCTTATATTGCTCATTCAAGGTTTCCATCTTTTTGCATTGTTCCTATAACTTTTTAAATATGTCTTCTTTAGATGTGTTCAGCATTTCTTTCATTACATTTATCATTTCTTCTTTTGCTTGGGAGATTATTTCCAACCTGAGTTCTTTCATAGCTTCCCAGAGTTCTTTCTTTACTTCTGTTGCTATCATTTCAGGAGTTTCAGGTGTATGTCTTACATTTTCTTCTATGTCCTTGTCTCCTAGGCTTGCTTGGGATGGGCTGGAAGTTTGAGATTGCATTTTTCTCTTTTGTTTTGTCAGTTTCCTATATTCCTTTAAGGAAGCCAAAGGCAAGTTCAGTCATTTCTTGGGTTGAGAATATCTATCCCTATTAAAAGGAATTTCCCTAGTTGAGTGGAGGTCCTTAGACAGACCTTACCATGTGGCTTCCTGCCACTTGGGGTCACTGGATGGGGTCCTACCAGTCTCAGAGAGATGCATCAAGGCCTCCTGGTGGGGTGGAAATCACTGCACACCATTTCAGTTCATGAGGCAGAATATAGGAAGCTGCAAGCCACTAAAGGTTTGCTGGGTGTGGTCCAAATAAACCCAAAGGGACCTTCTGATGTGTCCTCCAGTGATGTGGGACACTGGAGTGATGCACCAAAGCTTCCCTGTGGGATGGAAATCACCATGCACCCTTTTGGCTCATGAGGGGGAGTGCAGGTTGCTGCATCCACTCAGGGCTCCCTTGGTGGGACCCATGTAGGCCCAGAAGGACCTTCCAGTGTGTCCTTTGGTGATGTAGGATATTGGGCAGGGTTCTACTAGTCCCATAACTAGATGCCAAAGTTTTCTCTAGGTGTGGAAATCACAGCACACCTTTAGACTCGCAAGGCAGAATGCAGTTGGACATAGACCACTGAGTGGTCACTGGGTGGGGCCCAAATAGGCCCAGAGCGACCCTCTGGTGAGCCCTCCAGTGATGTAGAACACTGTGCAAGGCCCGACCAGTCTCAGAGAAACACAGAAAAGTTTCCTCCTTGGGTAAAAATTGCTGTGCCACCCTTTCAGCTTTCAAGACAGAATCCAGGCAGCTGTGGGCCACTCAGAGGTCACTGGGTGGAGGATAATGATTTTCTTTAAATTTTCAGGTCTAATCATGATGAAGAGAAAAATAAGTATATATAAACATTACTTTGAGAAATAATAGGACTATACTCACTTGTTTAGACAAATTTCAAACTAGTTTTCATTTCTTAGTAAAATATTCTCTGAAAATTAAGTGAATTTATTGAACTTCTCTTCTTCACAATTATTAAATTATTGAAATAAATACCTAACTTTGAATCTTCACATGTGGTCAAAGAATTCTTTGATTTGTTTTTCCTTCAATTTTGTTAAAGTAACAGCTTGATTAAAATAAAATTATTTTACCAAACTGTTTACAAACTTAGAATGTAAGATGTATTGGCAATGATACACAACCATGACTTCAGTCAAACTTAGATTATCCTATTTATCCCCCAAAATACAGTCTATCTAGTAGTGTCAACACTGAATGCTTGTCATCTAAAGGTAGGAAACCACTCATATTCTATTTTCATAGATTTTACTATTCTGGTAATTATTTTTCTTTTTTTATGCAAAATAGACCATGACCATAATACCAATAAAGACCTTAATATATCCAAAGTAGTGGGAATCATGCAAATTAGTCTCTTAAAATATAGTGAATAAATAAGAAACAGTCAACAGAGATGAACTTAGAAAACAATAACTTTTTTCTTTTTTTTATCTAAATAAACTTTTCTTAGAATGGAAACCATGCAATGTTCAAGCCTATGTATCTGATCTACTTCCCTCAACATTATGATCTGAAATTACATCCGCATTCGTATAAGTGTCTCAAATTTATCTTTATGTAAGTTGTTACTTCATTGTGAGTAATGCTATATATTTTTTGAAATGATTCTTCTCTGGATGAGCACATACACTGTTTCCAAGATTTAGCAATTATGAATTGTACTGCTGTAGACATGGAAATATATACATCATCATGGATTAATATTTCTAACTCTTGTGGAAAGATACTTAAAGGGAATAGCCATGTAAAGTGTAATTTATAATTGTAGTTTGTAAGGACTTTCAATTCTGACTGCTATTGTGGTTGTATCCATTTACACTCACACCAACAACGAAGAGTGGTTCCTTTCTCTTCATAGCCTCACTAATCTTTGCTATTGGTTGACTTGAAGATGGAAGCCATTCTTCCTTGGGTGAAATAAAATGTTGTTATTATTCTAATTTGCATTTCTGAAATATCAGTTGTTAGTGAAAAATTAAAAGAAGCAGAGGTAAAATCTCAACATGACAGGTTTATTTCAGAACAAACTGAGAAGCACTACTCTGGGCTGCAGATCTGACCAGCCATGCTCCTACAAGCTCCAAAGACTTTTAGAAGGTCATGATTATCAAAGCGGAGGCTGTAGGTAAAAAAATGACACTGGAACTTTTGAGGGGGAAGCTCAGTATGGAGGTTATCTATTTACCAAAGTCAGAGTTTGAAAACATACAAGGAACTTTATTTTATTTGTTAAGAAAAGGATCAAAAGTTGAGTGGAAATTCTTAGGTTTAGATGCGTTCCTGAGCCTTCTGGACCTATAGTATTGCATCTGAAGCCACATTAAATGCACAGCAGGGGGAAAGGGTTTAAAGTGATCTGTGCTGTATCAGGACGGCAGTGGATAGATACCTTCCCCAGTGATACTGAAAAGTTTTTCATGTATTTATTGGCTGTTGGTGCTTCTCCAGCTTAAAAATAAAAATTCATTTTAGAATTAGTTCTTTAAATTTGAGAGTTTAATTTCTTCTGCGTTTTTCACATATTCTGGATGTTATCCCTTTGTCTAATGAGCAGCTGGCCAAAATATTTTCCCATTCTGTAGATTGTGTGTTTACTTTGTTGGTGGGTTCTTTGCCATGGAAAATGTTAAAATTTAATATGATCCGATTTGTTGATTCTTGGCATTATTTCTTGCACAACTGTGACTTTATTCAGAAAGTCTTTGTATACAAATTGTCTTTGAATGTTTATGTATTTTGTCTGCCAACATACTAAATGTTTCTGTTTTAATGCTGAGATTTTAGTCCCGTTTTGATTGCATTATTATGTATGGTGTCAGTTATGGAACAAAGTTCTCACTTAAGCATGTGTGGCCATTTTTTCTAGTACAATTTGTTAATAAGTCTGTCTTTCCTCCAATGAAGTGTTTGGCTCCTTTTGTGTAGGTCGTGTAACATTGTGTCTGGAGTTGTGTCTCTGCCTTCTCTTCTGTTCTATTGATTCACAATTTTTAAAGAATTCCATTCTATATTGAACACCATAGCTTTATAGTCTAATTTGAGTTTTGGGATGTGATACCTTGCCATGCTCTTGTTACCCAGAATTTCTTTTGGGCTTGTAGGTGTCTACTAGTTCTCTGTGAAGTTTTAGGGTTGCTTTCTCCAGTTTTATTACTGATAAAGTGATTGATAGTTTGAATGGTATTGCATTCATTCTATATAATAGTTTTGGTAGAATGGCTATTTTAAGTCTATTGATTCTGCCAGTGCAAGGACAGGGAATACCTTTCCATTTTCTGATATCTTCTTTAATATTTTCAAAGCATTATTGAGATTGCTTCATTGTAGTAGAACAACAGTACTTTGGTTTTTTTATTCTCAGGTATTTCATTGTTGTTTAATATTATTTTGAAAAGGATAGTTTTGTAATTTTCCTCTCCATAAGTTTGTTGTAGTGTAAAAGAACACTATTAATTTTTGTCTGTTGGTTTTATACTGGCACACTACTGAATTTGGTTATTAATTCTCATCTTTCATGAAGTTTTTTGGGTCTTCTATGTAGAAGGTCATGTCATCTGCAAATAATTTCACTTCTTTGTTCTCTATCCATGCTTTTTTTGTCTCTTCTTGTCCAAGTCCTTTAATAAGTCTTTTGAGAACTATGTGGAGCAAAAATTATAATAGTGAACATCTCTCTTTTGTCACTGAATCTAGAGGGAAAACTTCTAGATTTTTACCATTGAGACTAGAAATCAATACAAAGAATTCATGAAATGAAGAGTTGATTCTTTGAAATACTGAAAAAGACAGATTACCACTAAGTCAATTCTATTTAAAAAGTAAAACAAAGAAAAGAAAGATAACCATAAATTTAGAAATGAAAGCGGTGATATCCCAAAACATTCTGCCCAAACCCGAAAGATTATTGGTAACTACTATGAGAACCTATACTCTATTATAATGTAATGCATATGAAGGTGACTATTACTTTGTAACAAATACATTTACAAAATTAAGCTAAAAGAGCTGAAGATTTAGCTCAGTGGGTTTGGCACCTGCCTGGTAAGTTCAAGGTCATTAGTTAGATTCCTGGTCCAAAAAAAAAAAAAAGATTAAAATAAAGATATTCTATTCTTACTTTCTTGAAAGTTTTCACCTGGATGGATGCTGAATATTTCAGATGCTTTTTCTGGATGTATCAAAAGAACATATATTTTTTTCCTTGCTTCTAGTTTGTGGGGAATTACATATTTTAAACCAGTTCTTTATCTCTGAAATGAATTTTCCTTGATCATGATATATGATCTTTTTGATAATTTACTGCAGTCTGTCTGCTGGAATCTTACTGAAGAGTTTTTCATCTATATTCATTAAAGAGTTTAGACTGTAGTTCTCTTTATTCATTTAGGACATTTTCTGGTTTTGGAGTTAGGATACTTCTTGCTTCCAGAAACGACTTTGTAAGTACTTCTTCCCTTTTCAGTTTTCTGGAAGTGTTTGACAAGTGTTGGTGGTACATTTAAAGAGCTCAGCAGTGAATGTGTTAAGAGCAAGGATTTTCTTCATTGGTAGTTCATTATTATTTTATTATTGACTGATTCTGAAAATTTAGAATTTTCATATCTCTTTTGTTTAGCTTTGGTAGTTCATATGTATCTAGCAATTCAGGTTATTCTTCAGAGTTTTACATTATAATAGAGCGTAGGTTCTCATAGTGGTTACCAAAAATCTTTCGGGTTTGAGCAGAATGTTTTGGAATATCACCGCTTTCATTTCTAAATGTATGGTTATTTTTCTTATCTTTGCTTTAATTTTTAAATAAAATTGACCTAGTGGCAATCTGTCTTTTTCATTATTTCAAAGAATCAACTCTTCAATTCATGAATTCTTTGTATTGATTTCTAGTCTCAATGGCATTAATTTGTGTTATGATTTTTTTTTTCCTTTTTGAGGCAAGGTCTCGCTATGTGGTTCAGGCTGGTCTTGGGGTCACTTTGTAGCCCAGGCTGCTCTCGAACTCACAATGATCCTCCTACCTCAGCCTCCTGAGTGCTGGGATTACAGGAGTGCATCACCACGCCCAGCTTTGTGTTATGATGTTTGTAATTTATTTCTTCTTTGTTCTCTATCCACATTTATATTTTATTTCTTTATATAAGCTTTGGGTTTTGACTTTTTGCTGTTGTTGTTGTTTGTTTGTTTTGTTTTGTTTTCCAGTACCTCAAAATACAGGATTTGGATCTGGTCATTTTTTGATTTTCCTTTTTCTTTTCTTTTTTTTTCTTGTCCAAGGGTTGGATTTCAGTGCTTGTGATTGATTACCAAGCAGGTGCTTATGCTGCTGAACTAAACCCTGGTCTCATTTTGATATTGTAATATGGGAATTTACTCCTGTAAACACAACAGCTTTCTTGTGTCCCATATTTTTTTTGTCTCACTTGCATAGTCTTTTGATTGTAGATACTAAATTCTTCTTTAATTTTATCTGTAACCATTGATTATTCTAGAGAGTAGTATTTAATTTCCATGTGTCTGCATAGTTTCTGTGCTGTCTTTGGTCACTGATTTTTCTTTCACTGCACTTTGGTTTGCTATTGTGTATCAAGTATTTTCAGTACCTTTTCAATTTCTTAAGAATGTGTTATGGGGTAGACTGTGACTTATTTTGGAAAAAAATCCCCTGTGCTGCTGAGAACAATTTGCACTGTTTTGGTAGATAGTGAATCTGTAAATCTCTAGTAAGCCCATCTCTTTGAAGGTTAAGCTCAACACAGGTTTTTGTTTTGCCTAACTGACCTGTTCTTTTTTGACAGTGGGGTAGTTAATTGCAATTCCCATTGAATTTTTTATAGTGTCGATCTGATTTTTTGTCTAATAGTGTATATTTTATGAACTTCAGTGTGGTGATATTTGATGCACATGTATTTAAATTGTTAAAACTTCCTGTTGAACTATTTCATGAACCTAGTTGTAGTGACCATCTTCATTTTTACTGATCAGTCCTATTCCAAATTAAGACAGCAGTAAGAACTACAGTCTGTGCTGTGTATTGTCACCAGCCAGCATGTAATAGTATTACTGTGAGAGTGCCAATTCTAGGACTCTCACATTCATGGAGATTCAGACATGGGGAGGACCTGAATTCTTTATTTTACAATGCACTGTGCACCTCCTGCTGACCTGACCATGGCTCGCAGTTCACTGATGCCTCCCGTGAATGATCCTCACAATAACAACTCATCTGACTGTAACTTTCTTGCTATAGAAATACAAAAGAAAGCTGACATTTTAGGAGTTTGGGTTTGGGTTCAGTAATAGTTACTTCATTTTTGATTAGAAGGAATCTATTCTATTTGGCCCCTTTTGTCATTTAAAAATCAACTTTGCACATTTAGTTTCGGCAAATCAGTACTAATGTAGAAAGTTACAGGTGGTTTGCATGGATGATGGTGATTAGTCTTAGCATCAAGTACATCAAAGCATATCTTTGATTGAGATGCTGAATTCTTTTTCATTTTTCTGGATGACAACAATAGCTGTTTTTGATTCATTCAGGTTTTCTATCGACGTAAAGTACTCATATTCTCCTGCAGCATTTTTTTGTTGTCTCTACTTTGGTAAAGAAACATTCAAAAGGGTAAAAATTGTCATTGCTAAAACCCAAATAGGGACAACAGATTAATTCAGAGTAATTGGAATTGGTTCAAACTTACTGGTAAAAGGTAAGGTCAAAGAAGATCATATAAAGTGATAAAAGTTAAGCACAAATTCTAAGTCAGACAATGATCATTGATAGAGGTGGATTATTCACAGCACCTGAAGTCTCTACACGAGAACAATTCATGGTTGAATTCAGCATTGAGACACACTCTTCAAGTAGTTAACAGATGTTTTGATAAAATATAATATCAGTGATTATGTCCAAAAACTCTTACAAACAAGAGAGCTGTAGATATAAATCAGGGAATGAGGGAAGCTTTAGTACATAGTATTAACAAACCACACCTTTTATTAGTTGCTTAGTAATTTTTGCACCACTTAAGCTATTATGATAGGGGCTTGTTGTCACTCAGGAAAACAGAATTCTTCTGTTAACTTCTTTTATTCTTTTATTCATCAATTTTATTCAATTTTGTCTCAGATAGTCAACTATATTTCATAAAATCAGTGAATGCATTTCTGATTTCAAGACTTTCCTAACAGTTTCCCTTATAGTTATCTTTCTCAACTCACCTAATTCTATTCTTTCATTGACTTTTTTATCTTAGGCAGTGAGTATTTGTGTGTCCCAATTGTTGTTTATCTCAATCTACAATCTTTGAGCACAAATCTTTCTATTCCATGTGACTGATTGTTTCCCCATGTCCATTTATCAGTTACACTTTAGCAGATGTTCATTAGGGCAATGGAGATCTTGTCTTGACAATAGTAGGTTTGCATCTGCTCTGGCATACACAGAGCACCAGCTGTGTTACAATTTATTCTATTTATTTAAAGCAGTAAGGCACTGCAGTCTATAGATGTAGTAAAGTTTGGTCCCTAATGTTAGATTTTTGTCACCTTTGAATCCCCAACTGAGTCTCTTATACTATAGTTCTTATAAGCCCTTGGTCTTGGAATTCCTTCTTACACTAATGATAGCTGGATATTCTTGTTTGGTAATCTTTCTGGGTATATTGTTCTGTGTTGTTTCTTCTGCTGGGCACATGCCAATGTGCAAATGTACAAATGTGTATGTGTGTCTGCATAAGATAAAAATGGTTGAGTCGTTTATGATTTCCTCAGATTATTAAACTGAACTGCAATCCAAACTTTATGTATTTGGTAGTGAGTGTTATATTGACTTTTTCAATGCTCTTTTCATTATATATCACCATATGTATTATCTGAGTTAATTCACTTCACATTTCAGAGACAAAATACATAACATTCAAAGTTAAATGGGGAAAGAAAGGTTTATTTGACTCACAATTTCTACAGATTTTTGTCTATGGATGGTTGGCTCTAAAACAGAGACACATGGCTGGATTGCATCACAGAGGAGAAATAGTTCATGGCAGGCATAAAGCAGCAAGGCAATAAGCAACAAGCTACATGTGGCAATCAGGGACCACACCAGTCCTCTTTCTGCCCCTTATTTTTTATTCAACCTACGTATATATTCCTGAGCAACCTTGGAAGGCAAACAATGCTCTTTGACTTCAATAAGCATTGATTCTCAACACTGTTGATCATGTCATCCAAGGAAAATCAAGATTTTCTCCTTTAACCTCTTAATTTGTTTCACAACAATGTGTATGGAATTAAAAATATGGTCTTTCTCATCTGTTTTCTGTAACAATGAGCTATGTGGCAACTAAATAATGATTTTGACTCTTGATTCTTTAAAAATTTCAAATTATTCACTTCAAGGTTTATTTTAAAGAACTGTACAGAACACAATGAAATTAATTATGTCTCAATGACATGCAAATAGTACTGTCGAGATGTTTTGAAATGGGAACCATTTTTCAGTCACCTCACAGAAAAAACTGTGATGTTCAGTGAGTTTGGAGAGGATGGTTTAAAATGATTATTGTTACATCTTTATATCTGGTCTTACTTCAGATGAGAACTGCTTCTCTTTTCAATTCTTTTCTTTTTTTCCCTCGAAAGAATATTGCTAGAATTTCCTCAAAAATTTTATATGGAAATATTAAATCTCTTGTAATAACTAAAAATAAAATCATAGCTATATGATTTTACTAAACTTTCTGTCATTGAACATAATCGGGATCAATTCATGGAATACAAAATTTATAAGTATTTGGTGAAAAGGTGTTAAGTGAAATTACAAAGATTTTCATATTCTCTTGAATCTTGCATGTGATGGCATAAGTTTAACAACAAAGTTATCCATGTTTTTGAAAACCTAGATAACATTATAAGCAAAAAACTTATTTGAAGACCAAAAATACTCTATGAAATCAAATATTTTAAACATTGTTTATTTTTCAGGAAGATAGCTCAGTGGCACATTGATTGCCTGTACAGTATGAAATTTTCAGTGACTCTCAGTACCTAAAATACAAAATAAATACAAAATTAAAAAAATCAAAAAGTTGCTGTTAGAGGCCTTAAAGTTTAATTAAAGGAAAATTTTTCAAACAATGTGATAATTGCCACATTTTATAGGGAAGTGATCACTAATAGAGTATAGTAGAACCTAGTATGCTGATATTATCATACCACAAATATAAATAATAATTTTCATGAAGTTTATCCTGCCACAATAGTGGTGTCCACAGGACAATGAACAGTTATGTAAATCATTGCACTAGAGGACAAAAGTGAGGATGAGCAAAATCTTGAAAACATAGGTAAGAAACTTGCAAAAATAAAATAAACTTGCAAAAGAAAATAAAAGGATTATAATAGAGTTATATGAGCAATAAAATGCCAACCCATTTCATAATCTGGATGAAGTGGAGATTTTTAGGAACTTCCAACTTATGAAACAAAATTTAAATAAATCTATTTCAGAGCAACAAAGTATTAGTAATGCAAAAATAATGTCAATTTAGAAAAACTCTTTTTTTCCTTTGGGTTTTCCTTGACTCTTGTATTATGCTGAAGCATTTAATTCTTCAAACATCAATTCACACAACTGAACCGGTGGAAATATTTCCAAAATATTCAACAAGTTCTCAATTTTAAAACCTTCCAAAGTCTTCACCAGAAACTCAACAAATATATTGTAAGAGATAAAATGTCCTCAAAACATGCTAATAAAAAAAGGAAAAAGAAATATGCAAAATCACATTATTTTTATGATTATGTAGAATTCATCTCTTAAGTTACAGGTTATTATGATATATTTAATATCAGAAATCTCAATAGATGAATACATTGCATCATAATAGTAAAAAAAGCTCTGGAAGTTTTGAATGTGTACTAAACATAGATAGCTTTTATCAGATTATCGAATATTACCTATTCCCACTTGGAATAATCAACCAGGATAGATTTTCAACCTTGCACTCTGCCAGTGGAGACAATGATCAACTTCTTTTCCTGTGTTAGGATAGACAAGAAGCCAGTTGGTGCCTCTTTGCCTGCTTGCTACCTCACCTTAGGAGTACAGTGCTCGCTCCTGTGCAAGTAAGCTTATTTTGTGAAGATGTTTTGGTGTGTGAGTACTTTATTTATACACAGAGAAATTGAGTCTGGGGCTCATTGCCAGCAATGGGAAATATGAATGAATCATATTCATGATATACTTTTGTACACTTTTGAAATTTTCTCAAATCAAGGTTGTATTGTTTTCATAAGAATGTTACAGAATGTAGAAAATATATTGAAACTATTCATCTGATTCCCAGTATGAAAGGAAAAAAAAGCATGAACACAAAAATGAGAACAATCACCCACAGATTAAATGAAGATTGATTTGGACAATGTGGATGTTAATTAAAATATTGAACATAAATTGCTTTACATGGTGCCAGTTACTAGACTCACAGAGTTCCTTGAGGCTTGTGAAAGTAATAAAAGTACTACAGTAATCTTCTTATATAAACCAATGTCATCAGGTTACAATTGGAATTTTTAAGAATATTCTGAGCAGTATTTTGTGTGGCCAATATTTAGAAAATCTTAATTGCTTCTGCTTCCCTTTAAGAGAGTGCAAAAGATTAGTAGTATAAAATGTACATTTTACATTCAAATACTATGTGATTCTTATGCAGTGATAAAAAGATGAATATAGAAAATAGTGAATCCCTGGTATTTAACTCCGTGATGTAAGCACCTTCCTGGCAAGTACAAGGTCAAGAGTTTGATCCCCAGTACCAAAGGAAAAAAAATGTATGGACACAAAAATGAGGTTATGGCTTTGATATACTATGCATGAAATATTTGCTACTCTAAATTATTTTTAACAGAGATAAAATATATTTAGATTTTGATATCTTTCAAAAATCTAAGTGTTGGAGGCTTGGTCCCCAGTACATGGCACTTCTAGATATTGTAAAACTTCTAGCAGGTGGGGTGAAGTTGGAGAAAGCTGGCACTGAGAATGAGACCTGGAAACAGATACTAACCCCCTATTTCCACATTTTCTCATGCTCTTTGATTCTCAGCCATGAGGTAATAAGCTTCCTCTGCCACACATTCCCATCTTATGTGTGTCATAAAAGGCCCACCATCAGTGAACACACTTGTCAATGGATTCAAACCTCCAACACTTTTGCCAAAATAAATCTTTTCAACTAAGAATCTGAGTATCTCTCGTAATTTGTTATAAACTGACTAACACATGGGAAGAAAGAATTGAGTCATTTGAGACTTTTATTTTACAGATAATAATTTAATTTTAAAAGTTACAAGGGCTATTTATTTAAAGCAAGTGTTCATCAGACCTTGACAAACTTATATATCAGCCCACAAGATTTGTGAAGTACATTTCTGATCAAGGCACTATAGGTCATGATGTGTTTCCCTGAGATTTGTGTGGCCCCTCATCCCTTTCCCTCAGTGCTGTTTCTCTGGTCTGCATTCTGGCTGCCATTAATTGAGAAACACATTTCCACCATGACATTTCTGTCTTGGATTCAGCGGATTCAGGCAGCATCTTTATTCTGTGGGCCAAAAACTCTTTCCTGCTTTAAATTATGCTAGATATGTTGTCCTAGCAGTGGTTAAAATGCCTAATACATAAAATTGGCATCTTGAATGAGGCTATTCCTCTGATTCTACCTGAAGCTGTGGTATTGAAGGCTTTGAGTCTATTTGTGCAAGGAATCTGAAAAGGATTGGAAATGTAGACATAAAAATTTCTGGGTTTCTGCCAATGGAAACAAGGCACCCAGTGTTCAAAAAAACAGTCTCCGTAAAACTCAATGTGTATTTAAAAGAACCAGACTTTTTTGGAAGGTAGGATGTTTCTAAGAGTAACAGTGACCGATGAGGAGAGAGGGCTACAGGCAGTTTCGATAAAATGAATTACAGTGGAAGGCCGGCAGCCAGGGGAACTCATCTTGCTATTTGAGGAAACTCCTTGTTCTCCAGTAGGCCATGCCCTGTCCATGCCGCGGCCCTGCCCCTGTGTTCAATTCCCAGTTTCAATGACTCCCATCAAATACATATAAGAATTTTAGGAGGACATTTTAGAACTAAAATATAGCACTTCTCTCCTAGATATCTAAAGACTTTTGTATGTCTCATTATACAAAATGCATTTAATTCACATCTAGCAGTTACTTCTATCTAACATTGCTAAAAATTTGAAATCCTAAGTGTGCTTTAACATTCAAAGAATCTCCTAGCTGTATCTGTAAAAATCAAAATGATCATGAAATAGTCCAACATACAATGACACAGGGTAAGCATTTTCATTTCAAAATGTCAAACTAGGGCAAAAGAAAATAATTGGAACAAGATACCACAAAGAAGACATTAAATCTTACATTTCACATCTAGCATCTAGAAATCATTTTGCTGAGTTTTGAGCTCCAAAGTGCTTGGGCTCCTCCAAGGTTATTGCACTTTCAGTTGCAGTCCATATGTCTTCTTTCTTAGAGTTGCTCTTCAAATTCTGTGCACCATTTCTTAGCAGATTATCCATGTTCTTGGTAGCTCATGCTTCCTTGGGCCACCATTGTACTTTAGGCATCATTCACACAGCTCAACACACAACCCAATTAGTGGAGCATTTTCTGGCCTCCCAAGGATTCTTTGGTAATTTGCCTCCAAGATTCATGGCTTCTGCATTTTGCATGGCTGTGAATGCAGTGATATGTGAATGATACTGAATCTGCTGCCCATTTAACCACCAGCCTTGCCCACGAGGAACATGGTGCAGTGAAATGTGGGATTTGATGGCCAAACAGACTGCTCATGTTCTCTGTTTCTTATAAATTGAGCCATAGTTTAACTTCCTCATTACTTTGTCTTTGTATGCAAGTGGAGAAAATTGTAAATGAACACAAATTATGAAAGAAGCTTTTTAGCATATAATGGTACCTGTTATGTGGTATTTATTTCTTGTCTCAACACAACCGGTGTGCTACTTTAGAGAAGCTGGTGAAAAGTTCTGGCATAGCTCACAAAACCCAGTCAGTAGATGAACAGAAAGACAATTCTGGATGAAGTATCTGTGAGCTCATAAGGTGAGTGTCGTGACACAGCCAGCTTCCATTCTTCCAATCCTAATAAATCAGCAACTTGAAGTTTACTATGTATTTTTATGTAAAGATAATTTTGAGCATTTTTTTATGAAATGGGTTAGTCACTACATATACGATTTCAGAAGAAATATTTTACCATATTATCTATTATTGCAAAAATTATGGAAGAAATATCTGATCTTTTTGATAGGCTCTTCAAAAATATATTTTTCAAATTTCAATAATAAGCACATAGAAATATTTCACTTTGGGGGCTAAATTCCTGATGAACTTTAGATGCTCAATTTAATGATATATTTTTAAGAAATATGCTTCCTTAGGAAGCAAAAATCTTTATCTTAAGAATGTTTAAAAATTTTTCTGTTGTCATATATTTCCTTCTCTTCATATAAATAATACATACTATATAAAAATACTTTACAAGTGTATGTTAAGCAATGTTAACATTGTCAATGTTTTATTAGAACCTGGGTGCAGAAATATTCATTAAGAATGGACTTATAAAGAATGTGAAAGTTCAATTGAAGAATCAAAGATCACTGAATACCTTGTTCAGTTTTTCAAGCTTTAGTGAGTTCTCCCCACAATATCATCTTTGCTGAGATGGGAGTATGAGTTTTTTATGGATTTCAAAATGTATAAAATTTATGTTATTATCATGTAGAGACAAAACAAATGTAGGCTTAATTGTATGGTAGCTAATTTAATAATTATTTGTTTTTAAAACACACCAATGGAATATTATGTGAAACTCTAAACAAATAATTGATTTAAATATATATGCAAAATCTAGAAAAATACCAATTGTACTATGCATAAATATGCACATAAGTATCACTTTGTTGATGTGTAGAGACTTTAAACATTGGGTTCACCTTATACTGAATCATTTCAGGGAATTTATATAGCATACTCATCTATTTTTAATGACTCTAACAATGCAAAAAAAGGTGATATTAAAATTTGAAAAATGGAATAGTTGGATGCTTCATAACTAATGTATTTTATCATATGCTAGGACACACTGAACATAGGAATTTGCAAAATGTTTAGAAGAGAGGAATAGAAATACAAGCATTAAAAAGAATTATCATTGAGTTTTTATTATTAAACTACATAGTTATTATGAAAAATCCACATATTACTAAAAATATTACTTAGTTAATGTGTAACATGTATTTTAATTACTCCTCCATTCTTTAAGAATGAACTGTTCTGAAGGTCAATTCATTATTATTAGGCAGTGTTCTAGATAGATAATGTCCTTTAAATTGAGTTAAACGTAAATGCATGAGACTTCACAATCAAGTGTAAGAAAAGAAACTATAAATTTTTACTGTAAGAAATAAAGGAGAAAGAAAGCATTATTATATATAGTGCTGTCATATTTCTCATGAGCTGTTTTTATCTGCCTAATAGCATGAACATAAAACTGAAAATTTATTCAAGCATATAACATAATTTCCAGTTGAAATGAAAATTGTTCAATTGTCTATGGTAACTTTCACATCTAGAGAAACAGAAAATCTTGCTGAATATCCTAAGTAGATGATTACTTTTCTTGAGAGATTCCCCCACTGATATTAGCAGAAAGTCACATTGAAGTATATGTGTGTAGTGGGAAGGACAAAGGTGAAGGGTGAGGGCAAGGAGTAATTTGAACAGCAGCCCAAACATGACAAATAGCAAGTGTCTGATGTTATTTAGCTGCACACATAGATTTCTATCCATATCAATATTATGAGGCCTGTCCTCTTGTCATTTATTACATAAAATACTCCTGATCATTGCTTGCCTTCGTTAATTTTTATATAAGATAACTTCTGCATTATTAGAAAGAAATAAAACATTTGGTATCAAGCCAAAATGCCAACTACATCATCACAGTTAAAAATTAAAATAGCTGTTACTTGCAAGTTCCACTCACATGAAGATACACAGCTAAAAAATAGTATGTGAATGTAAGCAATGTTTATGGCACATTCTTATATAAAGCATTTGAAAGTATTAAAGTAATGTGTATCACATAACAGTGTAAAAACATACAATCTGTGCTACCACACCATTTCACTGATTTTATTAATGATGATTTCAATAAATCATGAAATGACTTACATTAGAAACTGGTAGGCAGGATAACAAATATAAAAATGATACTGTTTATTGGAAAAAAGTGGACATGAAAGAATTATGATTTTCTATAAATAATAAAAGCTTGAAGAATCTTGTTCTGCAAATATTCCACAAGCTCAACACACATTTCTAACAAACTATAACTTGTTCAGGAAGTGATGTCTTGCAATCTGATACATCATGCTGAATCTCACGCAAAAGAGACAATGGCTTTTCTTTCACTGTAGAGTTATTGGTGAACCTCTTCCCAAAGCAAAAGGTCATGGAAGATATCTTATCAGCAAAAGAGACACAGAAAAAGGTAGAGGTCTCCCTCTCTTCAAATCATATTATTGAAATGTGGAAAATGAAGAAAGCATTGCAAAATTTTGTAGAGAAGCATCAACCAGAAGAGGCTGTAGTCACGTGGTGATCTGTTTAATAACAACACGTCACATTTCTTTGAAATCATTAAAAAGGCTGAAAAATCAAGTGTCATTAGATAGATCCTCTACCATATTTCAGAAAAAGAAAAAGAGTATACTGAGCCAATAGATAAGCCATAATTCATGTAGTGATAATGAAAGTCATCCTATGCAATCACCCTTCTGTCTCATGTCTACCTCATGCCAGGGCTAGATGTGTTAAAGGTCATTGTAGGTTGATTTCTTTCTTCATTTTCTTCACATTTTATATCAATATCAATATATATATATAAATATAATAAAAACAATTATTCATATACATATATATAAACAATTTAGGGCTGTGGAACGAATCTTATGAGTTGCTTTCATTTATCAAGGGGAAATTCACTTTGATATTTTAGTGCTTTGGGATATAATCATGTCTCTGGAAAGAATTATGATTGTGGATCAAGGTTTTTCCAAGCAAGGTTTTAATGTAGTGTCGATTAAACATCTGTTTAAATCTGCATCATCAGCCTTTTGAAAGATGCAGGAATGCTATAGCCTTGGTCTTAGTTGTCCCACAGAAGTCCATGTATTTACAGCTTGACTCTCTGTCTATAATACCATGTGGAGGTTGTAGAACATTTGGTAGCTGAGGTTAAGTGGAAGATATTATTGAGTTCACCCAATGTGGAGAACAATAGCAACAGAGCTCTTCTGCTGCTGCTGAGTTTTTCTTGGCCATAAGATAAGGGAATTCCTATGTTACATGCGCATGCCCTTACGTATAGACCTCACCTGAGACCCAATAACAGTGGCCCCAAAGGACTATTCAAACCTCCAATACTTTTTATGAAAATAAGACTTTCCCACTCAGAACCTGATTACCCCAGATATTTTGTTGCAATCACGTGAAGGTGACTAAAACAAAAGAGAATAAATTGAACAGTAAAAGACCATTATGAAAAAAAGACCATTATGTGTAATGATAGTTTTATATATTATAAATATTGTCATGAGTTAAGTAAAATAAAACACCATTTCAAATAAACTCCTCTTCACTAGGGTCAAGTAATATATTCAAGACATTGACCAGTTATCCAGTCTGAAAAGCCTGATTATTCTCTCACTAGCGTCTCTGGAGCACAGCAAAATGACAGAAATATATCCCACATCCTGTTTTCAATAGTCCATTCTTCAAAACTTTTGAGTTTCAAACCATCAGAAACTTATACAAATTGAATTTCTTTTAATTAAATTTTGCTATATCAGCAGTAGTTTGTTATAGGAATGCAGAGTGAACTAAATGAAGAGAAAAAATGAGTTAACTCCATATACAATAAGATCACAATATTTAGGAGATATACCCTTAATTATTGAGTTATACATTCCCAAATGATAAATTGCAAGGTACATGTAATTTATATCTTCAAAACTTGTCTTAAAATACCCAGTATCTCAGAACTGAAGAAATACTACTGTATCATTTGATCTTTAAATCTAGGGCAAGGTGGTTTTAGGTACCAGAGTTATTTCTTAACCATTGTTCTTGATACTAATATAAAATGTCATGTGAAAAACAGGTGACTAAAATGTTAGGTCAAAACTTGGTGGAAAATAGCAGGTATTAAACTAATTATATTGCTTTGAGTCTTATGATGCTTTCATTCATTAGTTGGATTGGTTTTATTCTGTTTTGTTTGATTTTATTATGTGTGATGGTATGAACAGCTATTTTGATGAAAACAAGGTAATATGGCAGCCATTGCTGATTTATTATCATTTTGTTTTGAAGTCCTGCCATGCTTTCGTTCTTCTGTTTTGATTGGTCTATCCTGTTGGTCTTATTAGATTTTATTATGTGTGATATTATAAGCAAATATTTTAAGGAAAATGAGATATTAGTCATTGTTCTTTTACTGTTATTTGATTTTGAATGTCCTGTAATGTTTTCATTCTCTTGAATGGTTTTATACTATTTTGTTATGTTTGATATTATTGTGTGTGAAGCTATGCTCAACTATTTCAAAGAATAGAGACATTATGGTAACTACTGTTGATATCCAATTGTCTTGTTGTGAAGTGCTGTGTTGCTTGCACTGTTCTGTTCTGATTTTCTGTGTTCTGTTCTCTTGTGTTTTATCCTCTTTAAAATAAAAAATAAACTAAGGGAACAAGCAAACTTTTGTAACTTTTAGGTCCTCAAGGTTCTGTTTGTTCACCTGCAATCCACATAAACGAAGTTCATAGCATTTATTTACTTTGAATTATATGAGTTATGTTTTAACTTCTTGATTGATCTATCTTTGTATATAGGCATGAGGCAATACAGAATCAACAATTTCAGCAGAAGCTTAACTGTACAACACGGTATCTTTCAAGTGGACTTTGCTGATAGAACTCAAGTCCTACTTTATCTCATAAAACTGTAGAAAAGTCCTAATGTTGTTCACAGAGTGTAGCTGCTTAACCAATGTAAGAATAATCATGAATGCACTTGTCCAGAGAGGTCAGGAGGTGACCATCCTGATATCCTCAGGTTTCAATTTTAGTAACCCTAAAAAATCATCAGATATTATACTTTAATTTTACTTTATATCTTGTGTCTTTGAAGGTGAACTTGTGTGATTGTAGTATAAAAAGAGTTTGATATTTTAGGGAAAATGTTAAGAATGTAAAATCACCAAATAACCTTAACAATCTATGCATATGTTTTATTTTATAAGGACAGGTAAGACCCTATGATCACATGCTCTTTAGAGCACTGCAAGAATAATAACTCTGCAAGTGAAATCATTGAAGTTTTTTCACAGAACTTGCATATGCCTTCTTCTGTAATTTTCTTTAACCTCCAACAATAGTATTTATAAAACTCACTAGATCTCTTTTTGACAGTACACATAGACATTAAGAGCTTAAACATGTGATACCAGCATGATTCTTTATAGAACATAGACAAAAAATGGTTTTCTTATGCAATTAAATTAAAATGTGTATGTCTCTGTTCTAAAGAGAGCCTTGTCAATCTTCACATTAAATGATAAACATATAAAAATCATATAAATTATAAAATCTTGTTGAGAATGGATATATACATTAATATCCAATATTTGTTTAAAAAAGTATGTCCCAATGAAAGAACGTAGGGATGAAATTCAGAGTATACAAATTCTTGTTTTAATAATTTGTAAAAACTCCAGCTGTTACTTTCACATGCATATGAAATTATATGTATATGTATGTGTATATGTATATGTATAGAAGATTGATAGACACATATCTATGTATATATAAATACATAACTATATATATATGCATACATACTTCTATTGTCAGTTTCTTAGTATGAATTGCATGAAATAGTCATTGATAAAAATTAAGAATAATACTTCAGAGTTCATTTCAAGGTATAAAGAATAAGTCTATAACTTTCAATTTTTGAAATTGTGACTACCCCTCAGAAAGTCATCTCTTTAGTTATGGTGGTACTAATCAAATGTGAAGCTTGGAAAGTTTGAACTTTGTTATTTTTGGAGACTTTAAAAGAAACAAATGTATGCTTAATTCTTAAGTGCCTAAATCATAAAGTTATTTGTGATTATTAAAGCACTGAGCAATTGCAGAAATAAAATTCTAGGCCCATGATTTATTTAAATATATATATATATATATATATATATATATATATATATGAAATTGTCTCATTCTTTGTCTATTGTTTTCCCATTCTGGAAGTCTCACTGCATTGTTTTGAAAGACAAATAGTACAAAAATGATAACCTTATCATATAAATATAGAAGGTACCAATTAGCAAAAATGTTGGAATTATGTGACCAAATAGTTAGAAATGATCAGTCCCATATTTATTTGATTTTCAAACAGAATAAATTCATAGGCAGGTGTGAGAGCAGAGCAGGACATTGGGAGTCAGTTTAAAGACTTTACCCAATGATACATTTTGTCAACCAGGAGAACTCTTTGATCTCCAAGGTCAGCAGGTCGTGGCTCTGGAATAGGAAGAGGAGCAGCCCCTGTCCTTGGCTGCCTCAGCTGTGTTGATATCTTGCATGGGCTCTCTTCCAACAGAGCCAGAGGTACCTGTATCCAGATACTTAACCCTTTATAGCACAAACTCTGACATTCACTGGTAATTTAATTTACATGAAAATTGCATGTATATTACATAGACTAAGGGGAATTACCTTGAAAATGGAATAATAGTAATAACACATAAATATAGTCATAGTTTTCCATTAGCTTTAAAAAAATATGGTAAAATGAACTGCTCTTGTTTTCTTACAAAAGGTCCCAATACAAGTTTGAAATCAATTGATTCTACCAAACCAATTGAGAGAATTTCAAACAAACACTCTATTTAGTTTTCATAATTTAGCTGTTTAGTACTCATTCTTATATTAAACTAATACCTTAACAGAATTTAGTAAACAATATGGTCAAATATATTAATTTTTAAATTAGGAAAAAGCCATGTAAAGAGAAACTCTTTCTCATTAATTTAACCATTGTCTTGTTTGACCTGTACTTAAAACTCTGCAAACTATGTTGTATGTCAACAAAGACATTTATTGAAGTTTCATAGCTTTTTTTAGATACATGAAATATTGGTGTAGAAATAAAGGATTCTTTTCTAAAAATTTCTAAGATTCTAAATATTCAAGTTCTTAATTTCTTGGATATTTCTTTAAATATGGTAAGCATATAGTTCCAAATGATGCTATAATATATTTTCAAAATAAATGTAACATTGATGTATTGTTTTATTTTATTTTATTTTAAGAAAGAAAAAAAATTTAAAAAGACAAAATAGAAAAGATGAGAAAAGTGTAGAATACAGAATCTTAAAAAAATTAACATCATAAAATCACTAGTTGATACATTACATATTGTCATCTTAACAATAATTGTTAAAGTTACAAAATCAAAGCATAAAAAGTGGCTAGACACTCAAACATTGGCAGTACGAACTCTTCTGTTCAATGATCTAACAAAACCTCAGTAATATGGTCATCTATCTTACATACTATACATACCATTATATCCTTTAGAGCACTTCCCTTTCCTTTCACTTTTACAATATCTATTAAATCTATTATACTTTTATATCTATTATATGTTTGTATATATATTATACTTTTTGGATAGCATTATTCTGTCAGTTCTTATTATTCTTTACACTGGAGAGACAATATGATATTTGCTAATGTGAGTCTTATTTATTTCAGTAATGAGGATATTCTCAAGTTGACTACATTTACCTATAAAGGCCTCAAGATCAGTCTTTTTTATAGCTGAATAGTATTCCATTGTATAAAAATACCACATTTTTTTCATCCACTGTGTGGTTGATGGGAATCTTGATTGTTTCCAAGATTTAGCTATCACAAACTGTGCTGCTATGAACATGGCTGCACATATATCACTGTGACATGACTTTTTCAGTTTTTCTGGAAAAATATCCAGGAGGGAAATAGCTGGATTGAATGGAACTTCCAATCCTTTGGAAGTTTGTTGTTTGTTGAGGAATCTCCATGCTGATTTCCACAGTGGTTACACCAGTCTGCACTCCCACCAATAGTGGAGAAGTGTTTCTTTTTCCCCACAGCCTTGTCAACATTTGTTGTCAGTTTTTTCATAATGGCAGCCATTCTTTCTGGGGTGAGATGAAATCTCAATGCTGTTTTAATTTACATTTCTCAAATGACCAGTGATGGTGAACATTTCTTCATATATTTATTTGCCATTTGTATATCTTTATCTTAGAACTGTATGTTCATCTGTGATGCCCATTTTTGGAGATGGTGATTGAAATTTGGGAGGCTGGATGTTTTTCAGTTCTTTATATGTTCTGGATATAAGTCCTTTGTCTGAGAGATTGTTGGTTAAAATTCTTTCCCATTCTATGGGCTTTCTTTTCACTTTGTTGGTGATTTCTTTGGAAGTGCAAAAACTTTTTAGTAATGTGAGATCCCATCTGTTGATTCTTTGAAGTATTTCCCATGCAGTTTGTGTTTTATTCATGAATTCTATCCCTATCCCTATGTCATCAAGATTTTTAGCCTACTTTTTCTTTCAGTAGATAGAGTGTTTCTGTTTTAATATTTAGATCCTTGGTGCATTTTGATTTTAGTTTAGTGTATGGTGATAGGAATGGGTCTATTTTCAATCTTTTGCATGTGTAAAGCCAATTTTTCCAACACCATTTATTAAAGAGGCTTTTTTCCAATAAATATGTTTAGCCCCTTTGTCAAATATGATGTGGCTGAGTATCTTTGTAGTTGTGTTTACATCTTCTAATCTGTGCCATTGACCTTCAGGTCTATTCTTTGTCAGTACCATGCTGATTTTATTACAGTGGCTTTGTAGTACAGTTTCAGGTCAGGAATTGAGATGCCTCCTGTCTTGCCTTTGTTACCCAGAAATTCTTTTGCTTTTCTAGGTTTCTTCTGTCTCCAAATGAATTTTAGGAATGTTTTCTCTAGATCTGTAATGTATGTTAATGGTATTTTGTTTGAGATTGCATTAAATCTTTATAACAGTTTTGGAAGTATGATCATTTTTACAATGGTGGTTCTCCCTAGCCAAGAGCAAGGTATATCCTTCCATTTTCTAATATTCTCTTCAATCTCATTTCTTAGAGTAGTATAATTTTCAGCATATAGGTCTTTTACATTCTTGGTTAGGTTGGTTTCCTAAGTATTTTTTTGATACTATTGTGAAGAATGATATTTCCATAACTTCTCTCTCAGTGAGTTTTTTGTTTGTGTACAATAATGCTATTGATTTTTGAGCATTGACTTTCTATCCAGCTATGCTGCTGAATTTATTACCTCTAGTAGTGTTTTAATGGAGTTTTTGGGGTATTCTATATAGAGTATCATGAAATCTGCAAATAGTGACAATTTAACTTTTTCCTTTCCTATTTATTCTTTGTAATTCTCTCTCTGGTCTGATTGCTTTGGCTAATAATTCCAGAACTGTATTGAATAGGAGTGGTGATAGTGAACATCCTTGTCTTGTTCCTGATTCTAGAGTGAAGGCTTTCAGTTTTTTTCCATTTAGTATAATGTTGGCTGTTGGTTTGTCATAGATGGCCTTTATGAGATTGAGGTACATACTGTCTTTTCTGAGTTTCTGTAGGGTTTTTATCATGAAAAGATGTTGGACTTTACCAAAAGCTTTTTCTGCATCTATTGAGATTAGCATGTAGTATTTATTTTTGGCTCTGTTGATGTGGTGTATTACAATTATTCATTTGTGTATGTTGAACCATCCTTGCATTCCTGGAACAAATCCCACTTAGTTGTGGTGTATAATCTACTTGATAATTTGCTGCATTCTATTTGCCAGTATTTTATTGAGAATCTTTGCATCAATGTTCAATACTGAGACTGGTCTATAGTTCTCCTTTTTGGTTAGGTTTTTCTCTTATTTTGGTATCAGAGTGATACTTGCCTCCAAGAATGAGTTAGGGAGGACTGTTTCCTTTTCAATTCATTGAAGAGTTTAAGGAGTATTGGCATTAAATCTTCACTAAATTTTTTATTCAGCTGTGAATTGATCAGGACCTGGGCTTTTCATTGTTGGTAAGATTTTAATTATGTTTTCAATTTCAATAGCTGATATTAGGTTATTCAAAATTGCTATATCTTCTTGATTGAGCTTTGGCAGGTCATATTTTCCTAGAAATCTGTCCACTTCCTCTGTGTTTTCCACCCTATGTGAGTAGAGATTTTCAAAGTAGGCTATGATCATTTGAATTTACATGAGATCTGTAATAATTTCCTTCTTTTCAGTCCTTGCATGGATTTGAGTTTTTTCTTTCTTTTTCTTGATAAGTTTGGCTAAAGGTTTATCAATTTTTTTATTCTCTCATAAAGCCAGCTCTTTGATTTATTAATTCCTTGTATTTTTTTGTTTCAATTGCATTAATTTCTGCTCTAATCTTTACAGTTTCCTATCTTCTATTAGCTTTGTGTTTGACTTGCTCTTCCTTTTTGTAGAAGCCTGAAATGTAGCATTATTTATTTATGTTCATTCCATTTTATTAATGTGATTATTTATTGCTATATATTTCCCTCTTAGGACTGCTTTCATTGCATCCCATAGATTACAGTATGTTGTATGTGCACTTTCATTGTGTTGTAGGTATTGTTTTATTTCCTCTTTAATTTCAACTGTAATCCACTGGTTATTCAGAATGTTGTTGTTTAATTTCCATGTATTTATACAGATTATTACAAGGTTTTTTGCCATTGATTTCCAATTTAATGTGCTATAACCAGATATTATGCATGGAATAATTTTGTTCCCTTTGCATTTAGTTAAGAATTCTTTATGGGTTAATATATGGTGTATTTTGGAGAAATCCCATGTGCAGCTGAAAAGAATGTATATTCTTATGTGATTGGGTGGAACACTCTGTAAACATCCACTAACTCCATTCGCTCACAAGTATGATTCCATTCTGTTGTTTCTTTGCTGACTTTTTTGTCTAGTTGATCTATCTCTTTGTGACAGTGGGGTCTTAATGTCTCCTACTATGATTGTGTTCTTGTGTATTTGTTTTTTCATGTCCATTAATATTTTTCTTATATAGTTGGGTGCTCCTGTATTTGATGCATATATATTTATAATTGTTAGTTCTTCCTCTTGCGTTTTTCCACTAAAGAGTATGTAATGACCTTCTCTATCTCTTTTAATCATCTTTGGTTTGCAGTTCACTTTGTCTGCAAGCAGAATAGCTACCTCTGCTTCCATACTTTGACTTTTAATCTATGGGTTTCTTTTTGAGTCAGATATGCTTCTCGTATACAGCATATTGTGGGATCCTGTCTCTTTATCCATTGTGTCAGCCTATTTCTTTTGATAGGTGAATTGAGCCCATTTACATTTATGGATATCACTGATATGTACTGGCTTGACTTTGCCATGTTGTGTTCCTATTGATAGTTTCCTGCTTTTATTCCTTGTTTAATTTCTTCTCCATCATGGTGGTTTTTTTCTGTTGTTGTTCTGAAGATTGTGGTCACTTTTGTCTCTATCTAGCATATCTTTCTAGGGTTGGTTTGGTGAACATGAATTTCTTCAGTCATTCTTTGTCATGGAAATATCTCGTTCTCAAATGAAAAATTTGTTTTTTTTATTTAAAGGGAAAAAATAGAAAAAAAGGGGAACAATAATACAAAATTCCAAAAAAATGAAATAAAATAAACACTAAGAAATCACTAGTTGACAAATTACATACTGTCATCTTAGAAATAGTTGTTCAAGTTATAGAATTAAAGCCCACAAAGTGGACATTCAAACCATGAGACTGAAAAAAGTTCTGCTCAGTGATCCAACTAAAACTTAGTAATATGGTTATCAATCCTACACACTTAAACATACATGCAGTTATATCCTTTAGAGCACTTTCTTTTCCTCTCTTTTCTACAATAGCAATTACACATTTTGGGTTTTATTACTCTTACATTTCTTATTACTTTTTACACTAGAGACACAATGTAATATTTATAAATATGATTCTTATTTATTTCACTTGTAAGAATAGGCTCAAGTTGCCTCCATTTCAATATGAAGGCCTCAAGATCATCCTTTTTTATAGCTGAGTAATACTCCATTGTATAAAAATATCACATCTTTTTCATCAACTCTGCAGTTGATGGGCATCTTAATTGTTTCCAAGATTTAGCTATTGCAAATTGTGCTGCTATGAGCATGGAGGCACATATATCGTTGTGATATGACCTTTTCAAGTTTGCTGGGGAAATACCCAGGAAGAGAATAGTGGAGCTGAATGGAAATTCCAGTCCTAGTCTTCTGAGAAACCTCCATACTGATTTCCATAGTGGCTGTACAAGTCTTAACTCCCACCAACAGTGAAGCAGTGTTCCCTTTTCCCCACAGCCTCACCAACATTTATGGTCAGTTGCTTTCTTGATGGCGGCTATTCTTTCTGGAGTGAGTTGAAATCTTAAAGCTGTTTTAATTTGCCTTTCTTGAATGACCAGTGATGGTGAACATTTCTTTATATATTTATTTTCTATTTGTACATCTTCCTCTGAGAACTGTGTGTTCATCTCAGATGCCCATTTTTGGAGAGGGTCTTTGAATCTGGGGGCTTGATGTTTTTCCATTCTTTATATGTTCTGGATATGAGTCCTTTGTCTGAGGCATTGCTGGCTAAAATTATTTCCCATTCTATGGGTTTTCTTTTCACTTGTTGATGATTTTGTTTGAAGTGCAGAAACTTTTCATAATATGAGATCCCAGTTGTTGATTCCCTGAAGTGTTTCCAATACAGTTTGCATTTTGTTCATGAATTCTCTGCCTATCTCCATGTCTCCAAGACTTTCACCTATCTTGTCTTCCAGTAGATTTAGTGTTTCTGCTTTAATATTTAGATCTTTGATCCATTTAGACTTTAGTTGTGTGCATGGTGATAGGTATGGGTCTAGTTTCAGTCTTCAGCATGTGGAGAATCAATTTTTCCAACACCATTTATTAAAAGAGGCTATCCTTCTTCCAGTGAACATGTTTAGTCCCTTTGTCAAATATCAGGTGGCTGAGCATCTTTGTAGTTGTGCTTGCATCTTCTAATATGTTCCATTGTACCTCAGGTCTATATCTTTGCCAGTACCAGGCTGATTTTATTACTCTGGCTTTGTAGTATAATTTCAAATCAGGAATTGAGATGTCTTTTGTCTTGCCTTTGTTGCCCAGAATTGCCTTTCCTATTCTAGGTTTCTTCTGTTTCCAAATGAATTTTAGGAGTGTTTTCTGTACATCTGTAAGGTATGTCAATGGTATTTTGATTGGGATTGTGTTAGGTCTGTATAACAGTTTTGGGAGTATGGCCATTTTCACATTGTTGGTTCTTCCAAGAGCAAGGCATACCATTCCATTTTCTAATATCCTACTCTTCAATCTCTTTTTTTAGCATAGTATAATTTTCATCATATAGGTCTTTTACATTCATAGTTAGGTTGATTCCTAAGTATTTCATTTTTTAGATGCTATTGTGAAGGGTGATATTTCCATAATTTTTATCTCTGAGTTTTTTGTTTGTGTATAGGAATGCTATTGATTTTTGAGCATTGACTTTCTATCCAGCTATGCTGCTGAATTTATTACCTCTAGTAGTCTTTTAATTGAGTTTTTTGAGTCTTCTATATAGAGTATAATGTCATCTGCAAATAGTGATAATTTAACTTCTTCCTTCCCCATCTTTATTCCTTTTATTTCTCTCTCTTGTCTGATTGCCCCTGGCTAGTGTATCTAGAGCTATATTGAATAGGAGTGATGATAATGGACATCCTTGTCTTGTTCCTGATTTTAAAGTGCAAGCTTTCAGGTTTTTTCCATGTAGTATAATGTTGGCTGTTGGTTTGTCATAGACAGCATTTATAAGGTTGAAGCAGATGCCATGTATTTTGAGTTTCTGAAGGGTTTTTTTATGAACATGTGTTGGACTTTGTTGAAAGCTTTTTCTGCATCTATTGAGATGACCATGTGTTTTTTGTTTTTGGCTCTGTTGATGTGATGTATTACAATTATTGATTTTCATATGTTGAACCTTCCCTTAATTCCTGGAATAAATCCCACTTGGACATGGTGTATAATCTTCTAGATTATTTGCTGCATTCTATTTGCCAGTATTTTATTGAGAATCTTTTCATCAATGTTCAGTAGTGAGATTGGCCTATAGTTCTCCTTTTTGGTTGGGTTTTTCTCTTATTTTGGTATCAGAGTGATACTTGCCTCCAGGAAGATTTAGAGAGGACTGCTACCTTTTCAATTTCATTGAAGAGTCTAAGGATTATTGGCATCAAATGTTCTCTAAATTTCTTGTAGAATTCAGCCATGAATCCATCAGGACTTGGGCTTTTCTTCATTGAAGAGTTTTTAATTACATTTTCAATTTCAAAAGCTGGTATTGGGTTATTCAAAATTGTTTATCTTCTTGGTTGAAGTTTGGTAGTTCATATGTTTCTAGACATCTCTCCATTTCCTCTGTTTTTTCCACTCTATCTGAGTAGAGACTTTCAAAGTAGGTATTCATGATCTTTGAATTTCCATGGGATCTGTAGTAATTTCCCCCTTTTCAGTTCTTATTGCATGAATTTGGGTTTTTTTCTTTCTTTTTCTTTATGATGTTAGCTAGAGGTTTGTAAATTTTGTATATTCTATCAAAAAACAGCTTTTTGATTCATTGATTCCTTATATTTTTTTTGTTTCAATTGCATTAATTTCTGCTCTAATCTTTACAATTTCCTCTCTTCTATGGGCTTTGGGTTTTGGTTTGCTCTTCTTTTTCTTGAAGCTTGAAATGAAGCATCAAGTTGTTTATTTGTGCTCATTCTGTTTTCTTGATATGATTATTTATTGCTATATATTTCCTTCTTAGGACTGCTTTCATTGCACCCCACAGGTTATATGTTGTTCCCTTATTTTAACTGAATTGTAGGTATTGCTTTATTCCCTTTTTAATTTCATCTGTGGCCCACTGGTTGTTGAAAACATTGTTATTTAATTTCCATGTAATTATGCAGGTTTTAAAATTTTTTGCCATTAATTTCCAATTTCAGTGTACTATGATCAGATAGTATGCATGGAATAGCTTCAATACCTTTTCAGTTACTTAAGAATGTTTTATGGGATAATATATGGTCTATTTTGGAGACTGTCCCATGCACAGCTGAAAAGAATGTATATTCTGATGTGGTTGGGTGGAACACTCTGTAAACATCTACTAAGTCCAATTGCTCACAGGTATGATTCTGTTCTGTTATTTCTTTGCTGACTTTTTGTCTAGTTGATCTATCTCTTTGTGACAATGGGCTGTTAAGTTCCCCTGTTATAGTTATGTTCTTGTGTTTTTGGTTTTTCATGTCCTTTAGTACCTTGTCTTATATAGTTGGGTGCTCCTGTATTTGGTGCATATATAGTTATAATTTTTAGTTCTTCCTCTTGAAAATTTCCATTAACAAGTGAATAGTGACCTTATTTATCTCTTTTAATCATTTTAGATTTGCAGTTCATGTTGTCTGCAAGTAGAACAGTTATCCCTGCATTTTTCTCAGGTCCTGTTGCATGGAATACTGTTTTCCATCCTTTGACTTTTAATCTATGAGTTTCCTTTTGGGTCAGATGTGTTTCTTGTATACAGCATATTGTGGGATCCTGTTTTTTTATCCATTGTGTCAGCCTATTTCTTTTGATAGGTGAATTGAGCCCATTTACATTTATGGATATCACTGATATGTACTGGCTCAACTTTGCTATGTTATGTTCCAGTTGTTTGCTTTCTGCTTTTTCTCCTTGTTTAATTGTTTGTCCTGCCTGGTTTTTTTCTTTCTGTTGTTGTTCTGGTGGTTGTGGTCATTTTTATCTCTATCTAGTGTGTCTTTCAATAGTCTTTCTAAGATTGGCTTGGTGGACATGAATTTCTTCAGTTGTTCTTTGTCATGGAAGTATCTTGTTTCTCCATTAAATTTGAATGAAAGTTTTGCTGGGTACATCAGTCTGGGTTGAAAGTTGTTGTCTTTCAGGGCTTTAAATACCTCACTCCAGGCTTGCCTTGACTTGAGGGTTTGTGCTGAAAATTTTGCTGTGAATCTAATGGGCTTTCCTTGATAGGTGAGCTGTGTCTTTTCTCTAACAGCTTTTAGTATTCTGTTTTTATGCTGTATGCCTGAGATCTTAATTATTATGTGTCTGGGTGTGGATTTATGTTGCTTGTGACTGGTGTTCTATATGCCTCACTTATCTGCATATCAGATTTTTCCCCATGTTTGGGAAATTTTCTTCTTTTACTTCTGTGAATATTTTAGCTATGTCATTTGCATTGACTCTTGCCTCTTCACTGATCCCTATTAACCTTATATTTTTTCTTGGCACCATCTTGAAGCTGTTGGATTTTCACTTCATGCATGCTGCTTGGTTATTTTTAAAAGTTCTATTCTTTCATGATCACTAATTGCAATCCTGCCCTCAGGTCTGAAATCCTATCTTCAGCTTTATTTAAAAATTTTGGCACACTTTGAATAGAATTTTTTGTTTCTTGGGTGTCTCTTTGAGTTTGTTTCATGATTTCTGCATGTTTTCTACATTGTTCATTCAAGGTTTCAATCAGTTTCCCATGCTCCTATACTTTTTTTTTCTCTGTTTCTTCTTTAGCTGCACCCAGAAACTCCTTTACTAAGGTTGTTATTTCTATCTTTACATGAGAGAGTACTTCTAATTTGATTTCCTCTATAGCCTCATGGAGTTGTTTTTTTATTTCACTCACTATCTTTTCAGAGGTTTCTAGTGTGCTACTTTTGAAGTCCTCTATTTCAATGTCTCCTGTACTTGCCCCTGTTTGGCTAGATGTTTGAGATTGCATTTTGCATTTTTGTTTTGTCATTTTACCCTTTTGAGTTAATATTTGGTCTTTCTTTTTTTTTTTTTTAATCAGTACCAGGGATCGAACTCATGATCAGGTGCTTGCAAGGCAGGTGCTTATGCCGCTGAGCTAAATCCCCAGCCCAATATTTGGTCTTTCAATTCCACTAGTGTTAACTGTTGATAGTATGTATTTTAGAGTCCTAATAGAAGGTTGATATTTGTTCAATTGCCAGGTCCCACAATGAAGAGGTGGGCCAGTCACCTGACTTCCCACTGCTGGGCCTGTTGGGTGAGTTCTATATTCTTCCTGGGCTCTCAAACCTAGTAGTATTAATGTAGGTTAACTTTTAGTTCCTGCTATTACTTTATCTTCAGGTTATTCCAGGTCATCAAATTTCCCTGTCTATAGTATTTGTGTTGGCTGAGGCCCTACTGTGTCCCTATTGTGTGCTTGTGCATCTCATAAGCCCTTTTGATTTTCTCCAAGTTGGGGAAGTCCTTATTGGCACATTCTTCATTCTGCCTGATGTTTTCTGTGTGCAGGAAGGAGTCATTCCCACTCTTGCCAGACACACTAAGGTCTTACAGTTAGTTGGAGGGACCTTTACTACTGGCCCTATTTACCCACTGTACAATTCTATTTTAGGGGCATACTTACTGGACTGACTGGAGCCTGCTGAGAACTTTCATTTGGGTGAGGCAGTCACTGAATCTTCCCTCAAGCTATCATGGGTAATCCACTGTAGTCCAAGGTTCTGAGAGAAAGGGTGGGAGCTCTGGCTGGAGTTCCCTGGTCCCAAAAGTTCATCTGTGGAGAAGGTGGGGCTGCAGGGGCAGTTGGAAGCTAAGCCAGGCTGGGCACCTCTGGCTGGAGTTACCAGTGAGTTGAGGTGGTCTCTGTGAAGAAGGTGGGGTTGCAGGGAAGGCCGGTGTCAAAGCTGGTCCCAGGCACCTCTGGCTGGAGTTTCCACTGCTGCAAGGTGGTCTCTGCAGAGAAGGCTGGGTCCCAGGAGAGGCCAGTGTCTAGGCAGGTCCAGGGTGCCTCTGGCTGGAGTTCCTGCTGCCACTAGGTGGTCTCTGCAGAGAAGGCGGTATCCCAGGAGAAACCTGCATCTAGGCTGGTACCAGGCACTTCTGGCTGGAGTTCCCACTGCTGCAAAGTGGTCTCTGACTCTCCATTAAATTTGAAAGACAGTTTTTCTGAGTAAATCAGTCTGTGTTGAAAGTTATTTTCTTTCAGGGCCTGAAATACTTCACTTCAAGTTCATGTTAACTTGAAGGTTTGTGCTGAAAAGTCTGCCATTATTCTAATAGGCTTTCCTTCACAGGTGAGTTGTGTCTTTTCTCTAACAGCTTTTAGTATTCTATTTTTATGCTGTATCTCTGAGATCTTAATTATTATATGCCTGGGTGTAGATTTGTGTTAGTTATGACTGTTTGGCATTCTATATGTTTCACTTATTGGTATATCAGCAGTTTTCCCCATATTTGGGAAATTTTCTACGATTACTTCTGTGATACAGCTTAGTTATGTCCTTTGCATTGTCTCCGGCATCCTCACTGATCCCTATTTATCTTACATTGTTTCTCCTGGCATCATCTTGAAGCTCCTGGATTGTCATTTCATGCTGCTTTATTGTTTTTATAAGTTCTACCCTTTCATGATTGCTATCTGAGATCCTGTCCTCAAGATCCAAAATTCTATCCTCAGCTTCACTTAAACAGTTTTTCCAGTTTTCAGTACAATTTTTTGTTTTTGGATATCTCTTTGAATTTGTTTCATGGATTCTGTTTGTTTTCTGAATTGTTCATTCAAAGTTTCAATCAATTTCCCATGCTCCTGTATTTTTTTTTATCCATTTCTTCTCTAGATATGTTGAGCAACTCATTTACAAAGGTTGTTATTTCTATCTTTACATAAAACATTATTTCTAATTTGAGTTTCTCTATAGCCTCATGGATTTGTTTCTTTACTTCATTTGCTATGTTTTCAGAGATTTCTGTTGTATGATTTTTAAAGTCCTCTATTTCATTGTTGCCTGTACTTGTTCCTGGTGGACTAGATGTTTGAGATTGTATTTTGCCTTTTCATTTTGTCATTTTCACCTTTTGGGTAAATATTTGGTCTTTCAACCCCAATAGTCACAACTGTCCATAGTGTGAATTTTAGGATCGTTCTGTGTGGTTGATGTTTGTCAAATTACTGGGTACCACAATGAAGAGGAGATCAAGTCACCTCAATTCCTCCTATAGGACTTGTTGGGTGAGTCCCATATTCTTTCTTGGCTAGCTAGCCTAGAAGTATTGATGTAGGTCAACTCTTGGTTCCTGCTGTTGCTATGTCTTCAAGTTATTCCAGGTCACCAGTGCCTATAGTGTTTGTGTCAGCTGAGGCCCTACTGTGTCTCTGGCGTTCTCATAAACTCTTTTAATTTTATCTAAGTTGGAGGGGGCATTACTGACACATTCTTCAACCTGTCTGATATTCTCTGTGTGGAGCAGGGGATTACCCACTCTCTTGCCAGGTTTGCCAAGGTCTTACAGTTGGAGGGAGTTTCACTTCTGCTGCTATTTACCCACAGCTGACCTCTATTTTAGCGGCAAACTCACCACACTAACTGGAGTCTGCTGAGGTCTTCTGTTTGAGTGAAGGGTTCCTGAGTCTCTCATCCAGCTAGCATGGTAATCCAGTGTAGCCCAAGGTTCTGGTAGAATAGTTTGGATCCAAAGATCAACTGCAGTACTAGGTCCAGGAGGCAGGTGAGTTTCCCAAGGGGTGGGCCCAGCAGTGGCAGTCTGATGGCGTTCAGGCATGCTGGGGGCTTCCCTGATGTTCCAGTGGAAGGGAGGGCCCTGCAGTGGCAGTTTGAGGTGGCTTGATATATTGTTTAGTATATACTTTTTATCACTTTACTTGAAGCAAATGAATTTCCTTGATTTAATATTAATGATGGCTCAATTTCAAAGGCAATGCAAAAATTGGTTGCTAAAAAATGAAAACAAATGTACCTAGAACCTCACTCTACACAGATTTGACTTCTCTTTAAATGTATACAAACAAAAAGTACAATAAATTATAAATATCATAGTTTCCTTGTACAGAAATATTTGATTCCTAGACTTTATATAACCACAAGCTTATAGGAAACAGGGAATGAAGGGCCTTTCTATACTATTTCCTTTTAGAGTTAGGAGAGAATAAATATTGCACATAATATGCATTTAAAAGGATTTAACCATCTCTTCAAAATAGAAATAAATGATATGTGAAATATGGACATTTACTTAATTCATTCTTATTTCTCTAAAATACTGGGATATAATTGAGACAGATAACACATTTCACAAGGCTCTGGAGGCTTGGGAGTTCAAGGGCAGGGCACAAGCATATTCATTATCTAGTGAGAGTCTGGCCTCTGCTTCCAACATGGATCCTTGAAGAAAAAGCTTACAGGGAAAAGAAGCACTCTGTACTCATATGAGAAAAAGGTGAATAGGGTCGTTGTCTTGTTGACTTCTGTTATAATGGCAATGAATGTCATCCATGAAAAGAGCCCCCTTAGATTAAAACAACTCTTAGAGACTCATCTGTTAAAAAATTGGCAATATCTAAATTTTGAATTTTGGGAAAGAAAAATTGAATGCCTGCCATATATATATATATATATATATATATATATATATATATATATATATATATGGAATATGTGCAAAATCTTTTTTGTAGCATTGAAAAATATGCCCACTATGTACCTCTTGGGAAACAGTAAGCTCCCTAGATTGTCAAGAAGTTTCACATAATTCTTTAGTATTATATAAAAGAAAAATATTGAATAGTTTGTTGATTTTATGATGGAAGACAAATATCAAGAAAAACTTTTGAGAGTCCTCTAGAACCATTGCATTCAGCGTTGCTTATAAAGTGATCCAATGCTTCATTGTGCCCCCCAATAATTTTCCATAACTCTAATGTGTTGTGTGAAAAGCTCAGTCCAATGTTGTTTCTCATTTTTTATTCTTGAGTCCTAAATTTTCTTAAATATTTATGAGAAAAATCAATTATCAGGAGCTGGAGATTTAGCTTATAGCATAAGCACCTGTGTGGCAAGTGTGATGTCTCGTTTGATACTAAGCATCAAAGAAAAAAAAAGATGAAGAGGAAATCAATTTTCAGATATTTTGACTAATTTTGTATCTTTCTTGGTGATGAAATATTTTTATTTACACAGCATTAAAGTGTAGTGGATTTGCTCAATATATCAAATTTTTGTCTTATTTAAGGTGTCATATGCCTTGTCAAATTTGAGATTCCAAGGATTCTGATTGTTATGAAAGAACTAGTGTCATTGATCTGCTATTTAGACTCCTGTTCATTTAAAAATTCCTATGATATGATCAAAAGTATCAAATGTTATATTTTCCATTCTAGTAATGAATATCATTTCAAGTATATATATGGCTTTTCCCATAAATGGTTTGACATTCTTTGAAATACTAATTGACTGGATTCCAATTTGACAAAGTGGAGATAGAGGTGTGCCAGAGACTTGCAGGAAAGTCACCGAATAATGCAGTGGCCAAGTGCAATGCTTTTATACTGAATAGGTCACAGCAGTAACCAATATCTGCTAACTAACTAAGATCACATCGATGGAAAGCAGAATCTATCTAGTGATCTTCATAGCAACACCATTCTCATTATGTTACTTGACCTCAGACTGAGTGCCTATGCATATATATACACTTGCACATATATGCAAACAAACAAGCACATATATAAATACACAAATATACTAAATTAATAAATGTCAACAAACTTACTCTAAAAACTTTCAAAACTTTTAAAACACATCTATACTCTCCTTCTATACACAGCCTTCTTGAACCATGTGTACACGTATGAAATATTTTTATAAAGTTGTAATTCTATTCTATGTTGTTTTATTCCCACAAATTGTGATCCTGTCATACTTTGCTTTTTTCCCTCACATTGTATCTAAACTCATACTAGTGGTGTTCTGCAGTGATGCATTGTTATTCACTAAAATTATTTATAAGGATTATATCATGACCATGATTATGTCATTCATTGCTGAAAGGTGCTTAGATTATGTACAGAATTTCTTGTATAAATAACTTACAAGGCTATTATTATATCTTCATCATTTTTCTTTGTAATTATTGTGAAACAAGTGACTGGATTCATTTTTAAAATGCAATGTTTTTTGTTAAATGTTTATTTTCATAATAAGTAAAGTTATTTGAGGATCTAAAAATTAGTGTGAAAAATATTTGGGCAGCAATTACCTGTCAAAACACAGAATATACTTCAAATATATTGACCTGAGTACCTGTGCTTACATAAATTAATACCAGCAGCCACTAATATTACTTTGTAATATTCTATAACTACTAATCCTGATCTTTCCATTCACTCTTTTTTTACTCACTGATTTCTATTCTGAGATTATCACATGTTGTAAGATGAAATAAAAAATGTTTCATGAATGGTACTAGTCAGCTGAGAGCATTGACAAATATTACCTCAGTTCTTCCAGAGTATGAAACACACAAATGAAGCACAACAACTTTCATTCAATTTAGGCACTGGCTGAATATGATTTTAGTTTTCTATTACACCCAAGAGATAAATTAATAAAATTTTCTCATAAAAGGTTAAAATAAGCAAATGTAATGAAGAAAGCTTGCTTGATAACAAGGTCATATTAAGTGAAATTGTATTACATTCTTGTGTTTTTTCAAAAGGAACATCATCCTACTGTTGGTTTTTTGTGACTCTAAATTAACACCAGTTTTCAGGAAAAGGTAATAGAAAGTATAAGATGCTACTTGCAAATCCAATGTACATTTTCTGCAATTTCTGTAGTCTTTTTTTTTTTCTGCCTCAGAGATGAAACTCACAACCTCAGGTTTACAGAGTGGGACCTTAGCCAACTAAACTAAACCTTGGAGCATTATTTTCTGCAATTTATGAAAGGTAGCATTTCTGCTGATATCTATAATTTTCCAATAGAGTTTCACTAATGTATCCTACAGTCTAGACACAAGACTCACTGAGGGATGTAAGCCAGTCCTTTTGTGGTCAAAGTTAAAAAATCATGAAATCTTGAAAGAAAATGGTTACTTTTTCCTGCAGGCAGCCAGTGCAGGCAAAAAGAGCCAGTAGATCCCTCTCTGCCTCATGGAAACCACCACTGGAAGCCTCTTCAACTGAGAAAACAGCACAGCTGAGATAGTCATCAGATGCACCTGTGCCTGCCAAGCCCACCACCATGAAACACTTTCCAGGGGAAAGCCAGTGCAGGCAGAGAGAAACAGCAGAGCCAGCTCTGCCTGTTCTTCACTACTGCTGGAAGGCTTGCTTCGTATGGCCACCAGGTAGAATAGGGACTCACAGCCAAATAAGCCCCATGTACCCCACCCACAAGCCACCATTGGAGGCCCTTGCTTCATTTTGCAGCCATCACCCACTGGGGAGATCAGACAAACACACCTCTGTGTGCCTGCCACCATGACTGGAGTCCCAGTGTAGATACACAGGCTGACAGAAGTGGCCCCAACACCATGCAACCCTGACCATTAGGGAAGTCCCAGTGTAGTTGCACAGGTCCAGGGAAACCTAGAACACACCCTACTATCTCCCTATATACCTGGGAAACACAGGTATACAGTGAAATACAGGTGCCTGTTCAATTTCCCTGCCAATGTGGGTAGTGCCTGGGACCCCACAACTGGCCTGTTGGGAGGAACCCAGGAGGATGTCAAGATGAAGGAGCAAAAGGCAATCTCAGACCTCCAGCCCACACATAACAAGTCTAGGAGATACAATGAAGGAAGCATATGGAAGTCACACACCTGAAACCTCTGTGAGGATAACAACTGAAATAAAGAAACAACTGCATGAGACTGTAAAAGTAATTAAGTCAGAAGTAATGTCTCAGGTAAAAGACTAAATGAAAGAAAGAATTGCTCAGCATATCAAAAGAAGACATAGAAAAGAAAGATGAGCATAGGAAAATGATGGAAACCTTGATTGAACAATATATAACAGAATTACACTGCATGGAATGGATTCCAAAAAAATCCAGGAAATCAAAAACTGACGAAAACCTTGTAAAGCCACTTGAAAGAGACTGAAGATAGATTTTCAGACTTTGAAGACAGGATTCCAGCTAGCAATTATGAAAGGACTTTTAAAAATAACAAGGAAAAAAGTAATAGCAATCCAATGGTTGCAAGATGATGCAAAGAGAAATAATTTAACAGTTATAGGTAACAGTCAAGAAGCAAAGGTCAACACAAATGAAATTAAAAGCTTCTTTACAGAAGTAATAGCACAAAAATTCCCAAACATGGAAAAAGGATCCAGCAAACAGGTCAGTGAGGCATATACAAGTGCAACTAGCCATAACCAAAGTAAATCTATACCCAGATATAATAATCAAGGTTCCATAATTTCAGCACAAGACAGGATATTAAAAGCTGTTATCAAAAAGAAGCAGATCGCCTATAAAGGAAAATCAATCAGAATCATGGCAGACTCCTCAACACCAACCAAGTCAAGAAAAGTTTGAAGTGTTTCAAATCATGAAAGAAAACAACTTCCACATCTGATTTAGGAAGCCTGTAAGGCAATAAGAAATTAACTTTGTTACCACTTTCTCTTTCTAGGTTTTTCCTCAAGTATCACTTTCACACTATTTATTGTGAGTGCTATCTTTCAAAATTAATGGAAAAAGAAGATACTTCCATGACAAAGAACAACTGAAGAAATTCATGAGCACCAAACTGACTCTACAGAGAGTGCTGAAGCATTTGCTGGAGAGAGATAAAAGTGGCCATTGTTCCAGTAACAACCGCAGAGGAAGATCACCAAACAAGGCAGGCAACTGAATGAAGGGAAAAATGGAGGGCCAACAGCAGGAGGACAGCAGGGCAGAGACAAATCAATGTATGCCGGCAGTAACTGTAAATGTACATGGCCTCAGCTCAGCAATAAAAAGACACACAGGGAGAGTGGATCAAGATCTAAGATCCATCAATATACTATATAGAAGAAATACATTTAACTTGAAAGAAAATTCATAGACTGAAAATCAAAGGAGAGAAAACAATTGTTGCATTCAGGAGACCAGAGAAAAGCAAGGTTACCTTTCCCATCAAAGACAGAATGAGTAAGAAAGATATGGTGTTTTCGTACAGTGGAAAGACACGCAGCTATAAATTAGGATAATCTCGAAGGTCTTGTAGGTAAATGGATTCAACTGGAGATCATGTTCATGCGTGAAAGTTTGAACTCGTATGGGTGAACAGTAGCATAAAAAACAGAAAAAAATTAGTGGGATCCAAAAACACAATAGATAGTGTGATAGTGATACAGAAGGAAACACCTAGGAAGAGAAGATGGTGACCAGTGTTAATTTCTTATTCTCTTATCCTGAACTCTTGCAATTTTTCAAACTTTTGTTAGGTTTAGTTCTGTTGTTTCTTGTTTTGTTAGAATTTATTTTGTCTGATGGCATGGACAGCTCTTCTGAACATAATAATATGCACTGTGATAATCATGGTTGGTTTGCTGTAATCTTGTTTTGAAATTCTATAGTGCTTTCATGCTATTGTTTAATTGGTATAATTCTGTTTTGTTTTGTTTGATTTTATTGCTTGTGATGGTACACACAGCTATTTTGTGGAAAACCAGACATTATAGTTGCCAATTTCCTGTCCTCTAGTTTTGCAATCTTTTAATGCTTTCATTCTTTTGTTTTGCTTGGTTTTAGTCTGGTTTCTATGATTTGATTTCATTACTTATAAGGGTGTGGACAACTATTTTGAAGAGAACAAGAGACGTTAGTGTAGCACTTGTATTGTTTGGAAACCCCACAATACCTTAATTCTTTTCCTTTAATTGATTTTGTACTATTTTGTATTGCTTGATTGTACTGTGTGTGAAGGTACAGGAAACTATTTTGAAGAAAACAAGAGACAGTATGGTAACCACTGTTGATTTCCTGTTGTTTTGTTCTGAAACCTTTTGTTGCTTGCATTGTTCTCTTCATATTTGCTTCCTTCTGATTTGTTTTGTTTCATTTTCTCTAAAAGTAAAAAAAAGAAGAAGAAAATTTTTGGAGTAAAAATAAACAAATGTTGCTCTTATGTGCAATATTCTAGGGTACAAGTATATGTTGTGTTGAAAATTGTATATATTATCTAGAATATATCAACACAGTTTATATTTCAACATTTCTATAACTTTATATGATTAAAAATTTACACACGTAGTTGTGAAAGAATCTATTGAATATATTCTATCTAGGGCATGTGTTGAAGAATGCAATAATGATTCAATGAAATACTAGTTCCCATTAAGAGAAAAATTATATATAATTGTGCATGCATGTAGTAGATAATTAACAGCATTAGTTATAAAATACTAATAATAATCACGATGTTAATTGAATCACTAAAGGCTAATTTGAAGTGATTTATATGTATTAAACATACAAATAGATCCATTTTTATTATTAATATTATAATTATTATTGCATAGATAATATTTTGGTTTCTATCTAAATGTCCACTCAAATTCCCTTGCCCTTATTTTTGGGGGTTTTAGAGTGGCTGGATTTGTGTATGAACAAATGTTAACGGTATGTGATTACGATAACAGTGCATTCTTTGCTTTAACCTACTTCTGGATGTTAATAAGAGGAAGGCCCACCAAGGGATTGGTGACATCATCCAATAGTCTTGTGCTAACATTCCCTATGCTATGACTGTCCATTCAGTATATGAACTTTCACCAGTACAAGTTATCCTTTAACTTCTTGGAGAATTCCTGCTTGAATATAGACATGAATGATAACAAAAGGTAGCACAAATTGAAAGGAAATACAGCATTTTAACAAGATGTCTGTGAAATGGACCTCAGCTCTATTACTGCTACACTTTTTCTGTTATTTTAGCTTTGGGAGCTATGGAAATGTTTTGGTATGGCCAATGGAATACAGCCACTGGATGAATATGAAGGTCATAGTAGAGGCACTGATCCAGAGGGGGCATGAGGTGACAGTTCTGATACATCCAAGCTTCATTTTTGTTGGTGGTAATGCATCATCTGGAATTAAATTTGAAACATTTCCTACATTTATCAGTAGAGATCAGCTGGAAGAATTATACATTCACTTGATTCCTAAGAGGATCAGTTTTGGCTCAATAAGTACCTGTTTGTCATATTTTCCAGTGATTGAAGAGATGTGTACGATATATTTTGCTATTTGGTAGAATGTTTGTAAAGATATAGTTTCAAATAAAAACCTTGTGACAAAACTACAGGAAACAAACTTTGATGTCCTCCTTGCAGATACCATTGCTCCATGTGGTGAGCTGCTGGCTGAGCTATTGAAATTACCTTTTGTGTACAGTCTTAGGGGAACCATTGGCTTCCAACTGGAAAAAAGTGCTGGAGGGCTTCCAGTTCCTGATTCTTACATACCTGTCTTGTATTCACGCTTGTAGGTGGTGAAATGACTTTTATGGAAAGGATCAAAAACATGATATGCATGCTTTATTTTGACTTTTGGTTTGAAACATTTAATCAGAAAAACTGGAACAAGCTTGACAGTGAAATTTTAGGTAAGTTATGTTTTTAATTATTAGAGGCATATCCTTAATATCTTGTGCCTTTGAAGTCAGGTTGAATAAATCAACAATAAGAAGAATTCACTTAGAATAGGAAAATGGTGAACTATAAATTAAAAATTAACTGTCTATCTCTTGCACGTAGTAGAAATATTCACATTATGGGATCATAGTACGGTCAATGGCTCATTACTGATACATCATCCTTGGAGCTCACACAATTCCTAAGGCAAGATTTCAGACTTTAATTTTGCAACTGGATATCACATTCATGCACTAAACATGTAAAAAATAAAGCAATTTGGCATCTCTGTAATATGTTTTTGAATGAAGACAGGGAGATTGAAGTTGCATGTTTCTAACAAAAATACCTAGTAACACTGAGAAAACTTGTTTCTCTTGAGTAAATCAGTTTCCTTGCCTAAAATTGCCATTTTTTCTATACCATCTAAAAGATGCCTTCACTTTTGTGAAACATTTTCTATTCAAGCATCAAGAAGTTTAACTTGGATATTTTAATGATTCCACATGCTCTGATAGGTCCTTATCAACCATCCATTTCAGCAGTTTAAAATTTTTAGAAATATGCACATACGAGAAACATTCTTGAGCATGTTTTTTTTCTTGAAAACAGAACGAAATATCATGTATAAGTATTAATATCTGTCTCTATAATTTCTTCAAGTTTTCCTGGAGATGTGTGCAAAAGTTTGTAAATTATCAATAATACTCTTACACGCCTAGTGTAAAGTAACAGCAATGGCGTGAAGAAGAGTTTCAGCCATAACATTACAGCAGTCAGGGCTCATGTGGATCATGTTACAACTCAGAAAATGCAGAATTTCTTAGAAACTTTTTTCATGGTTGGGGTAGGAATACTTGACTTTCCAACCAGAATATTTTTTGATATTTGTATCTACTATGCTGGCAGCTTTAGAGAAAAATGAATGATTGCTTTATTATACAACATTGTAATTAATGCTTATGACTGAGAATACACTGAAGAAATATTGACAGAAATATTTGCTTCTCATTCTGTTTCTTACAGACACAATTGAGCCATACATAAAATATATAAAATTTGTTATTCAGATAAAACTCTTTGTTTAGGAATATCTATGTTTTCTGCTTTTTTCTTCTTTCCAAATCAGGAAAACCCACTACATTATATGAACAAGTGCAGAAAGCAGTTATGTGGCTTATTTTCAGTTGGAATGTTCTGCACTATTCATTGAGACCCTTGACTCCCATAGAGAAAGATATGAGGAAGGGCAAAAGTGCCTTGCTGAATAGGAACTCATAAATCAAGTAGGCATGATACATCATACCTGTAAACTTAGAACTCCAGAGGCTGAGGCGGGACAACCACCAATTCAAGCAAGCCTGGGTAACATAGCACATTTGAGTTTGCATAGGAAGACTTTGCATTTTGATTTCATCACAAGAATCTGAACTTCATTACCATTACAAAAAGAACATGGGAGACCTAGGAGGTATTCAGAAAAGAGTCTATAATTATGGTTTTCATTGTTCATTTTATCAGTTTTTAGTTCATTCATAATATTAAAATTGAATAGTGTACACCATCAGTAAAATTTTGAAAAGCATAGACACAACATAGACACTGTGTCCCTCTAACAGTCTTGTATAACATATGGAAAAATAGAACATAAATAAGTAATAAAAGTATGTGATATACTTTAAAGAGAAGACTCTAATACTAAGAGAACTTTCAGTTGTGATTATAATCTATGCCATGAAAATTGATAATAATAAAAAATGACCAAGGTACAGGAACAGACCAAGTGATGTGAAGTCAAAAAAGATATAAAACAGAACAACTGTTAAGTAGTAAGAAAGACATCTCAAGAACTGCAAGCTTAATTCATCAGGATGCTAACTTTGCTAGTTACCTAATTCAGAATGAAATAATGAAGCAAAAATATACAATGTAAATATGGTGAAAAAAAATTGAGCTAGGGAAAGAAAATATGCCCGCTTTTTAAAAAAATCCATGAAGATGAGATTTAGAATAGTAGAAATGGGAAGCATTTAGAAGGGAGCTGTAAGAGTTCAGGCAAGACATGACTGAAATATAGACACAGGTATCCATCCAAATGGAACAGTTACTCCTATAGTCAAAGTGAAACTTCACATTTAGTTTTTTTTTTAATTTTATTTAAAGAGAAAAAAAGCAAAACAGAAAAAAGGGTAGAAACAATACAGAATTTTTAAAAAAGTAAGAAATCACTAGTTGATAAATTACGTATTATCTTCTTAGATATAGTTGTTCAAGTTACAAAATTAAAGCATAAAAGGTGGATAATAGTAATAGGTACAATAGTATATCTCGTTTTCTTCACAATAGTTGTTCTTTCAATCAGGTACAGCAAAATCGAAGGAAATACTGAATTTATAAAAACAGAATATTGACTAGAGCAATACCATTAATCAGAAAAGAGCAAAAGAGTGATAAAAATATTTACCTTCAGAGAGATGGTAAAAGAAATCCCCCTTATTTGCTATATTGCAGATAGTCAAACTTGAAAGAGATGCTCAGATCTCTGGCTCTCACTTGCCACCTCAGGGGGGAGCCGTATTGATGTTTGATTCATAGCCCATGCACTGGTAGGTTCACAGCCGCTTACCAGAGTGGTGAGCTGGCTGCTTGTTTTCCCAGTGCCCCAAGTTCCAACGTGTCCCACATTTAGCTTTGTCAGAATAAAATTTAAAACATTTGAAAGAAAATTTCTGTGGCATTAATTTAATGGTTCACATTGATGAGAGATGGGAGAGTCAACTGATGTTATTGGCATCTTGTTTTTGATACTAATTATATAATATTTGAGAAGTTATGAATTTATTTATTTATTTTCATACCAGGGATCAAACTCAGTACCTTGTAATTGCCAGGCAGGCACTATGCCGCTTTGTCCTCAGCCCCTAAGAAGTATTTTACATGTAATTTCATTAAACGGGATCTGACATTCCAACAGTTTAAGATAGCAATCTCAAGCAAAGACACAAAGAAAAGCAATTCTATATTCCTGTTTAAAACTAAATTTCCAGCTTCAGGCAATAATATGAACAAAATATAATGAGGAAATATTATATGAACCTTTGAAGCTCTTTATTAGTATTTTAGATTACGAAGAAGAACATTGAACCATGGAGTGCTTATGCACCTACAGCAAAAATTGCTGAGAAACTTCAGATCGCCTTGTGTTGCACACAGATTCAAAACCATCTTCCCGTTGTGACCAGAATTTTACAGTGTAGGGTACAAAAGGGCTGGATTACATTTATTTATTTATTTATTTATTTATTTATTTATTTATTGGTACTGGAGTTCGAACTCATGACCTTGCACTTGCCAGTCAGCTTCTTATGCCCCTGAGCTAAACTGCCACCTCCCTCTTTTTTTTCTATGAATTACTTTTTTGCAACAAATATTTAATATCATTTGCTAAGTTAGCAGGATACATGAGTAAAGTTTCCTCTTCTTATATGTTCATGGAATAAACATGACCCAGCAGAGAAAGTATATAGAAAATTCCAGTGTGTGAACTAAGCAACTCCTAGTTCCTATGATTTCTCTGAAAACCAATTTGATGTGATTTGATGTGATTATGTAATACTAAGAAAGTTTTCTTAGCATTAGAGTCTTCTCTTTAAATTATTCTTCACACACTTTTATTACTTATATATGTTCTGGTGTTATAGAAATTGACCTTTTGTCCTTATGGAAGGACAAAAAAATAGACTGTATTTTAAATTGATATTAGACTTCTAAGATATGTATAGAAATGAAGGTATCCTTATTGCTCCAGAATTATGATGCTTCAAGAAATCTTTTTTGTTTAACTTTGACAGCAATAGAAAACTGAAATCTCAAAAAATGGAAAAAATACCAATATTCTTTTAAATACAATTCATTTAAAAGTGCAAGAAATCCAGAAGTCAAACATTTGAAGCATTACCAATATATATGCTAAACAGTACATATATATATATATATATATATATATATATATATACACATACATACATATATATATATATAAACTAGAATATTTTCTGAATTAAAATATAACACTGTTAGGAGCAGCAGAAAATAGAGAAAGCAGAGAAAAAAGACAAAAGAACACTGAAAAACACCATTATGAAAAATTTACTAATAATAGCTGTTATTATATGCACAAACTAGAAATTTACAGACTTGCAAATAACTTAACATCCATATTTAGGAAATAATTAAAAATGAAAATGTGTACCTAATGTACCATCACAATTGTTTTACCCAAGTGACAGTGTTAACACTATATCAGCCATGGGGAACTTCAAATTAAATAACATTTCTATGTGTTTATTATACCTCTGTGGTTGTGGCAACAAAGTATTCTTCAGTAACTGTAAATTAACTATAATAATAATGTGAGATGAAACCAAAGGGGAAAAGAAATTTTTAAAATTTCACTTTGCTTTTATAGGATTAAATAGAAACATAGGGCCACGAGTTTAGCTAAGTAGCACAGCAGCCTGCCTGGCAAACACAAGGTCATGAGTTTGATCTTGGGTACCAAAACAAACAAACAAACAAACAAACAAATAAAAAGAAGGTTAAAGGAGAATCAATTCTTTTAAAAAAATGTTGTATAAGATACATTAAATACAAATCTTTAGTTCAATTTCTTGAACTAAACTTAACTGTTTGAAAAAAGCATGTCATTAGCATTACTCCTTGTAGATCTTCACCTGAAATGCTGAAGATAGTGAACTTTGTTTTACAAAAATTTTACCAGACTCTCCAACTGCCATTCATTCTTGCCTGTATCACTTTCATTTTCTTTAATTTCACTGTTTTTAATAGTGTTTGCTGTGCTCTTGTCTTTTTTTCTGGTGGAGACAATTCTTTCTTCACAGGAAATGGAAAACTTTGTGCAGAGCCCTGGAAACCATGGCATTGTGCACTTTTCTCTGGGGTCCATGGTCAATGACAGGTCAGAGTCCACAGTCAAGGCAATCGCTTTAGGCCTTGGACAGATGTGCGGTCATTTTTTCCTGCACAGTTTGTTAATGAGTCTGCCTTTCCTCCAGTGAAGGATTTGGCTCATTTTGCACAGGTCATGTAACATTGTCTTTGGAGTTGTGTCTCTGCCTTCTCTTCTGTTCTATTGATCCACAATTTAAAAAAAATATCATTCTGTATTGATCACTATAGCTTTGTAGTATAATTTGAGTTCTGGGATGCAATGCCACTGCTGTGCCTTTGTTGCCTAGAATTTCTTTTGCTTTTCTAGGTGTCCTCAAATTCTATGTGAATATTAGGGTTGCTTTCTCCAGTTTTATTATTGATAAAGTGATTGATAGTTTCAATGGCATTGCATTCTATCTACATAATAGATTTTGTAGAATGACCACTTTAGGTCTATTGATTCTGCCAGTGTGAGAAAAAGGAATACCTTTCTATTTTCTGATATCTTCTTTGATCTTTTTCAAAGCATTATTGAGATTGCTTCATTATAGTGGAATATTACTACCTTGGTTTTTTCTCAGGTATTTCATCATTTTTGATACTATTGTGAAAAAATACATTTTTGTAATATTCCTTTCCATAAGTTTGCTGTTAGTGTAGAAGAACACTATTAATTTTTGTGTGTTGGCTTCATATACTGGCACACTACTAAATCTGGTTATTAATTCTCATCTTTGGTGAAGTTTTTTGGGTCTTCTATGTAGATGGTCATGGCATCTGTAATAATGGTAATTTCACTTCTTTCTTCTTATCCATGCTTTCTTTTGTAGTTTTTTCTTGACTAATTTCTTTAGCAAGTCTTTTGAGAATGGTATGGAACATATGTTATAATAGTGAACATCCTTTCTGAATCTAGAGAAAAAACTTTCAGCTATTCACCATTAAATATGAAGGTGACCATTACTTTGTAACAGATAACTTTTACAAAATTAAGGTAAGTGTAGGGAGGGTTTAGCTCAGTGGCTTAAGCTCCTGCCTGGCAAGGGCAAGGTTGTATGTTAGGTCTCTGGTATCTAAAAAATGAAAAAAAAAAAGATTAAGATAAGGATCTTCTATTCCTACCTTCTTGATAGTTTTCACCTGAATGGATGCTGAATTTTTGAGATGTTTTTCTGCACCTATGAAAGTGAACATATTTTTTGTCCTTATTGCTAGTATGTATTTAAAACCATTTCTGCATCTCTATAATGAATTTTCCTTGGTCATGATGTATGATCTTTTTGATAACTTGCTGCAGTCTGTCTTCTAGGATCTTACTGAAGACTTTTGCATCTATATTCATTAAGGAGTTTAGAATGCATTTTCTTTATTCATTTAGGACCTTTTCAAGTTTTGGAGTTATGGCACTTCTTGCTTCCAGAAAAGACCTTTAAGTACTTCTTCCCTTTTTCAGTTTTCTGGAAGTGTTTGAGAGGTGTTTGTGGTATGCTGAATTCTCAGCAGTAAATGTGTTAAGAGCAGGGATTTTCTTAGTTGGTTGGTTTTTATTTTATTTTATTTCATTTTATTTTATTACTGATTGACTGAAAATTTAGAATTTTCATATCTTTTTTATTTAGCTTTAGTAGTTCATATTTTACCTAACAATTTAGACTATTCTTTAGAGTCACATTATACAAGATTTTAGGTTCTCATAGTAGTTACCAATAATCTTTCAGAATTGAGCCGAATATTTGGTGATATCATTGATTTCCTTTCTTTTTTTACCAGTTATATCAAAATTTTGTTTAATTTATTTAAAGAGGATACACTAAAACCCACCTCCTCATCAGCCCCTGTTTAAAAAGTAATAACTCTAACATCAAAAGTCTATTCAAGTAATTCACTTGTTTACAGTTGTCATCACAGTCAATTCTGAGAAAGACAGGGAAAATTTAATCTAGTGCTAGGTATGATACCCTGCTCTAATTTTAGTATATGTGCTGTCGAAGTGAGCACTGCAGAATACCACTGTAATTTACAAAGTAAATTGGTCTTCAACTATATGCTTAAATTTGCTATCATTCTCATGTACTTCTACTTTGCTTGGAGAAATATGCCAGTTCAATTTTATGTTATGCTTCCATTTTCCAGACGTCATTTCTGTCTCACACAACTTTGAGTTTTCTAGTTGACTTCAATATTCATGTGAGTTTCAACCTCATTTCAGCTATCATATCTGACAAGACCTCCTAACACTAAACAGATCTGAAACTATCATATTTAACTTCTGACTTTTTTGGAGATAGTAAAGCCAAATGAGAGAAAATAAAATGGAGTCCATCAAAACAAAAGGATGGACACAGTACATGACTTAAAACCAAAATACAATGTGATCAACAATGGTTACCATAGTATCTCTTGTTATCTTCAATGGAATTGCCCATTTCATCACACATAATACAATTGAATGTAACAGTACAGAACAAAAACACAACATTGGAGACATTAAACAAATTCAAAAGAAGATAATTGTCAAACCAGAATGAGTATTATGGTGAATATTACTGTCATCAGAGTAGTGGCCTTTACCCTCAGACTTGATATTATCAAACATAAAAGATTTGAATAAAATCAGTCAAGACAAGACAGCAATTAAACAAAACAGATTCAAATAAAATCAGTCAAAACAGGACAGTGAAAGCAATACGGGGCATCAAATTAAATTAATAGGAAATCAGAAATGGTTACCATGGTTACCATGGTATAGCTTTGGAATAGCTGTCCATGCCATCAAATCTAGTACAAATAGACAAACTGGAGAAGAATATAACCAAACTTAACAGAGAGATGAAAACAATATGAGTTTCAAATCATGATGCAAGATTAACAGTGTCCTCTGCCTTCTTGTTTTAGACAATTCCTCCCCTTTCACTTGCACAGAGTGCATTGTACATTTTGTATCCCACAACTGCTTTAGTTTTTAGATCATGGAGGCAACCTGCTATTTACCTTTTTATACCTGAGTATGATCTCAAGTTGAATACATTTACCTACAAGAGCCTCAAGGTTTTCCTTCCTTATAGCTGGGTAGTTCTCCACTGTATAAAATGTTATATCTTTCTAATCAATCTGCAGATGAAGGACAAGTTACCCCTACTTTTTTCTAGTTCCCTATCACATAGAGCATTATTTTCTCATCTTTGACTTTCAGTCCATAAACCCTCTTTCAGGTTAATTATATTTCTGATGCAGAGCATCTTGATGGACCCTGTCTCCTGATCCACTCTGCCTGTGTTTCTTTTTATTAGCGTACAAGGCCATCATTGCTAGCAATTATGGCCAACCTTCTCTGCCTCATCTCTGCCATGCTATTTTTCTGTCATTGGGTGTCTACTTTTCCCCTTCATTCCAATGTCTGCCCCATTGAGTGAGGCCCTTCTGCCACTGTTCCTGAAACTGTGGTGTTTTCTCTCTCTTTCTAGAGTGTCCTTCAGTTTTTTTTCTTTGTATGGTTGAATTGGTGGTCATAAACTCCCCCAGTTCCTCTTTGTCATGAAAGCATCTTGTTTCTCCATTAATTTTGAGAAAGTTTTGAGGGTGCATCAATCTAGGTTGGAGGTTATTTTCTTTCAGGGCTTGGAATACTTTGCTCCAAGCTTTTCTTGATTTGATGGTTTGTGTCAAGAAGTCTGTCATGATTCCAATGGGTTTTCCTTTATAGATGACCTATTCCTTTTCTCTTACAGCTTTTCATATTCTGTTCTTGTGTTGATTTTAATATTCTTTTCTGCTATCTTGATTATTATATATGGGTGTAGATCTATTTCAGTTATAGCTGGCTGGAGTTCTGTAGTCCTCATATATCTAAATATCATTTCCTTTTCCTATGCTTGGGAAGTTTTCCTTAATTATTTCTGTGAATAGACTTTGTATTTCATTTGTGTTTACACCTGCTTCTTCACTCACATTTTTTATTAAGTTATAGAACCTCTTGTCATCTTCTAGCCTTTGTACTGTTACTTCCTGTTTCCTTGTTATTTTTAAGAGATCTTTCCTTTCAAAATCACAGTTTGAAAACCTGTCTTGAAGGTTTGAGAGTCTATTTTCAGTTTCTTTCAAGCAGATTTTCCAGCTTTCAATGGAGTTTTAATTTCCTGGTAATCCCTTTGAATCTGTTTCATGTATTATTCTAATTTTTTTATATTCTTCGTTAAGATTTCCCTCCTTTTTCTATGCTCCTCTTTTCTTCCATCTGTGTCTTCTTGAGAGGTGCTCAGCATTTCTTCTCTTATTTTTCTTATACCTTCCTTTAATGTATTAATATTTCTGTTTTAAGTTCTTTTATAATTTCACAAAGATATTTCTTTAAGTCAAATGCCATTGCTTCAGAAACTGCAGGTGTGCAACTCCCAATCTCCCAATCTGTATTTACCTCACCTGGGCTGGTACTGCTTGGGTTGGAGCCTGGAGACTGCCTTTTGTTTCTTCCTCTTGTCATGTTTCTGATTTCTTCCAGACAAGTGGATAGTGGGGTGCCAGGCACTTCCTGTATTGGTTTTAATTACTCTGAAGCATGCTGGCTAGGGATAGCTGCCCTCCCCACTCTGCTAGTGACTACTGGAGTCCAAGCAGGGGAGGAGCAGGCTAGGGCCTCCCATCTGCACTGGTCAACCACTGGGAGTCTTCACCACTTTAGTGTATGCTATGTGGTTGGAATCAGTTAGGGATAGCTTTAGGGATACCTTGGTCTTGGTTATCAGATCATGCACAGGGGTGGGACTCAGTCCAAGCAATTCTCACCAAGCTGCTCTGTACTAGGAGTGACTGAATGAAGCTGGCTGCAGTTCTGGTTCCAGGCTTATCCTGCCAGGCTCAAAATGGCCCCAAATAATTGCCCACTTCTGCAGGAGGACTGAGTCCCTCATACTCACCACAAGCCAGTGCAGTTCTCCATGAGGCTGCTCCCCTCCATGACTGCATCCTCCCACCGAGGCCCGTGGGCTTGCCAAACCCCAACCACCATGACCATGCATCTTCAGATTCCAGTAGCATTTCACACACAGTGGGACTGGCTTTTTGAGAGCACACCTGGCTACCACCTTCTGTCCAAGTTTTTCTTTTCTTTTTTATCTTTCTTTTTTTTTTCACTTTAATTTCCTCCTGGGTCAAGATGATCCATTTCCTTCCATCTGGTCTTCTCCAGAGTGCTATTCCAGCATCTGGGCTGTTTCTTTCTGAGAGGTTTTTTGCTTTGTTGCTTATTGATCTACCATCTTCCCAGCTTCTCTAACTTCCTACTTTAACTAATATAATCGGTCACTTCAGTTGTAGCTCCCATATAGTTCTCCAATTCTCCATGAGCAAAAAACTTATTAGTTTCACTCTGTCTCTGAAGTGTCAGCAGTGCTGTGCAGTCTGTAGGGATTCACCATTTTCCACTCTGTTGAGATCTATTTCTTCTGTGTCACTCAGTCCTAGTTTCTTTTCTGTCACTACCTTTTTGGTTCCCAGGTAACCTTCACTCATACTGGGAGCTGAATATTCCTCCAATGATCTTGGTTGGGTTTTTGTTGTTTTGTTTAATGATTTAGTGTTAGTGACCCTCCCCATGGTGACAGCAATTGGAGATCCTTGCAGTGGGTTGCAATCTCCTGCTTGGCTTATGATGCACAGCAGGAAAGGAAAGAAAGTGCAACAAAAAAGTAGAGAGGTACACAACAGAGATCTGGGACTACCTGTTTCTTTGTCTATTGCTTTCTTTTCTAATTGCATGGTTATGTTTTTTGCCTTTGCTTTCCTTTTTAAATAAAATTGACTAATGGTTGTCTGTTTTTATCAGTGCTTCAAAGAGTCAGCTCTTCAATTCATGAATTCTTTGTATTGATTTCTAGTTTCAATGGCATTAGTTTGTGTTCTGATGGGTATAATTTATTTCTTCATCTAAGCTTTGGGTTTTGATATTTTTTTGTTTTTCCAGGAAATCTATATGCAGGATTTGGATTTGGTCATTTACTTGAATCCATTCTGATATTTTTTTGGTACCATATATAGAACTCAGGACATGGTGCTTCTGTCACCAAGCTTTGCCCCTGGCTTCATTTGATTTTCTAATACAGGAATTTACTACTGTAAACTTTGCAGTTAGGAATGCTTTCTTCGGGTCCCCTATTTTCTTGTTCCCACTCACAAAGTCTCTTGATTGAAGAGATAATTTCTTCTTCAACTTCATCTGTAACCACTAATTATTCAGAGAGTATTTTTTAATTTCTATGTGTCTGCATAGTTTCTGTGATTCTTTGGTCATTAATTTTTGTGTCACTGCACTTTGGTTTGATACTGTGCATTGAGTATTTTCAGTTCTTTTTCAGTTTCTTAAGCATGTATTATAAGGTAGACCATGATCTATTTTGGAGAAAACCACTTGTGCTGTTGAGAAGAATGTGTACTGTTTTCATAGACAGAAAATCTGTAAATCTCTACTCAGCCCATCTTTTTGAAGGTTAGGTTTGACATGAGCATTTCTTTCCTGTTTTTGTTTTTGTTACTGTTTTGCCTAATTGGCCTGTCCTTTGTTCACAGTAGGTTAGTTAGTGTTCCCACTGCAATTTTCATAGTGCTGATCTGATTTTCATGTCCAATAGTGCAAATTTTATGAAGTTCAGTGTAGTGATATTTGATGCACATGTATTTAAATTGTTAAGACTTGTGTTGAACTATTCCATAAGCCTAGTTGTAGTGATCTTCTTTATTTTTACTGATCAGTTCTGTTTCAACTTAAGACAGCAGTAAGAACCACAGTCTGAGCTGTGTATTGTCACCAGCAAGCATGTAATGGTATTACTGTGGGAGTGCCAATTCTAGGACTCTCACATCCACGGAGATTCAGACAGAACCTGCCTTGGCATGGGAGGGACCTGAATTCTTTATTTTACAATGCACTGTGCACCTGCTGCTGACCTGACCATGGCTTGCAATTCACTGATGCCTCCCATAAATGACCCTCACCCAATCAGTCTCCTCAGTAGAATAAAGATGGGAGTTGTAAAATAAAGCCAGTCTACATCTCTTTTGTGAGTGGTGTCAGTCAAACCCTTTTAGGTATTTGAGCACTAACTTCAGAGTTATGGCAGGCACTTTGGCTGGAAGCAGCTTTTCCTGAAGGATTTTTGAGCGCTCTGCTTTCACTGTCTCTTGCAGCATTAGCTCCCTTTGCTCAGGGACCATAATCCAGGGGAAGAAGAGAAAGTGCAGAGTGCCCTTTATTTTTCCTGTATTACTTTTTACCTTTTAAACTGCTCTGCAGGTTGTAACTTTCCTGTCAGGTATATCTTGCCTCCTAAGCCTCCAACTCACTGATCTTTTCGTCCCATTATTATTTTTCAGGGCCTGTGATCTGAATCTCAGAGAACCTCTTTTGGTGCAGTTTACTTTTTCAGTGTATTCCTGAAAATCCTCGGAATTAATTTTATTTTAAAACTTCTCACAAAAATCACTTACATAGGAAAATACGAAAATGTTAAAGTATACTTGACATATCCATAAAACGCTATTTTATAAAAAATAATGAAAATTAAAGCAATTTTCATGTGACTTTTTTCTGCTTTCAAATGTGTTAGCAATCAAAAATATATCAATAAACTCTTAAGTTGTCACTCAAGGAAAAAATTGATAGAGCTTTTATGTTTAGAGTCTCTGGAAAGGTCTTGTTTGTTTGTAACATTAATTATACATTCAAAAACAGGCAAATACCTCTAATTTAAGACAAATTTAATGTATCATGGATTTTAATGGAGCTGAATATTTTATACTAATACAATAACTGACTAATACAAATCATGTCTTAGGTACTTGTCATATAAAATATAAAATTTATTAAAATAAATATAATAGAGATACCACAACTAAAATTTTCTTGTAACATTTTGAAATGTAATCTATGATATTCATAAGGATAACCTGTAACATACTGGATCTTTTTTTATTTAAAGAAAAAACATAGAGAGGATAGAAATAATACATAATTTCAAAAAGCAGTATGAAATTACTAGTTGACAATTACATATTTTCCTTAGAAGTAGTTTTTCAAGTTACACAAGTAAAGCATACAAAGTGGACATTTACACAGTAAGACTACAAACAGTTCTGTTCATCTATCCAACAAAAACTTAGTTATATGGTTATCAATCTTACACACTTCAACATACATGCAGTTATATCCTTTAGAACACTTTATTTCCCTTTCTTTTTATCAATAACTATAATCAATTCTCGTAAACTGTTTAGAAGTTCCACACATGTATGAATCTCTCCATGTATACCTATACTTTTTGTGTTAGAGGGAAGAACAAATCAAAACAAGACAACAAAGCAAATTCCTAGAAAAACACAAAATAAAAAAGTCATAGAATCACAGTATTAGGTGATCTACAGTAATTACTATGATGTCTCATGTTATTTTCAATAGAATTGTCTACATCATCAGTCATAGTATAATTGGACATAGCTGTACATAGCATTATTAATAAAAACAAAACTTTGCAGACTTTATATGACTTCAAAAGCAGTTCATAATCCAACCAGAATGGGTATCCTGTTGAATATTGTCATCTTCAGAATAGTTGCCTCTACTCTCAGACTTGATGCTCTCAATCATACCAGATTCAAATAAAATCAGTCAAGATGAAGCAGAGATCTAACAAATCAGATTCAAATAAGATCAGTCATAGTAAGACAGTGTAAGTAATATAGGGCTTCAGTTTAAGTTAATAGGAAAATAAGGACAGTTACTATAGTATATCCTGTTATTTTGGGGATAGCTGTCTATGCTTTCAAATCTAGTACAAGTAGACAGGCTGGAACAGAATAAAATCAAATTAAACATAGCAATGAGAATAATGTGGCTTTTAAATCCTGATACACTATTAATAATGTCCTCTGCCCTCCCTTTTTAGACTATTCTTCCTCCTCAACCTTCCCAGGGTGCTTTGTACATTTTGGGTTCCACCAACTCCCCCAGTTCTTAGAAAAGGGGGGAAGCCTCTATCTACCTAAGTGTTTCTGAACCCTTTCACTCCTGAGCCTGATCATGAGCTTTATTCCTTTATTTACCAAAGCCTCAAAGTTTTCCTTCCTTATAGCTGAGTAGTTCTCCACTGCCCAAAAGTTTCATGGGTTTCCAACCTATTTGCAGCTTCTGGATGAGCTGTCCCTATTTCTCTCTAGTTCCCTGTCCCATAGAGCATTTTTTCCCCCCTCACCTTTGACTTTCAGTTCATTAATGCTCTTTCAGGTTGATTGTATTTTCTATTCAGAGCATTTCAATGGACACTATTTCCTAATCTACTCTGCCCATGTTTCTTTTTGTTAGTGTATCCAGGCCATCTGTGTTAGAGATTATAGCCAATCTTCTCTACCTCAACCCTGCTATACTATTTTTCTGTCATTGTTGTTTACTTTTCTCCTTCATTCCAATGTCTTCCCCATTCATTGAGGCCTTTCTACCATTGTTCCTGGAATCCTGGTGATTTTCTGCTCTCCTCTAGAATGTCCTTCAGTATTTTTTGTAGGGTTGGATTGGTGGCCACAAACTCCCCCAGTTCTTCTTTCTCGAGAAAATGTCTTGTTTCTCCATTAATTTTGAGTGATAGCTTTGCAGGGTATATCAGTCTGGTTGGAGGTTATTTTCTTTCAGGGCTTGGAGTATTTCACTCCAAGCTCTTCTTGATTTGATAGTTTGTGTTGTGATTTTGTTGGGTTTTCCTTTGTAGGTGATCTGTTTCTTTTCTCTGACCACTTTTTTTGGTAGGTTTGTTTTGGTTGTAGCTGGCTGGAGTTCTGTATGCTTCATATATCTGACAATAATTTCTTTTTCCTGTGCTTATAACATTTTCCTTAGTTATTTCTGTGAATAGCCTTTTTATTTCATTTGTTTTTACCCCTCCTTCTTCACTCACATTTTTTATTCTTAAGTTATAGATCCTATTGTCATCTTTTAGCCTTTGTACTGTTACTTCCTTGTTCCTTATTATTTTTAAGAGATCTTTCCTTTCCTGATCACACATTGCAAATCTATCTTCAAGTTTTGAAAGTTTATCTTTAGTTTCTGTGAAGAAATTTTGCCAGCTTCCAACAGAGTTTTTAATTTCCTGGTCTTCTCTTTGGATCTGTTTCATGTAGTCTAAATTTTGTTTATATTCTTCATCAAAGGTTTCTCTCTTTTTTCTGGGTTCCTCCATGTTTCCATCTGTGTCTTCTTGAGAAGGGCTTAATATTTCTTTTATTATTCTTCTTATATCTTGCTTCACTTGAGTTAGAATTTCAGATTTAAGTTTGTTGATGAGGTCATGGAAGAATTTCTTTATTTCTGTTGAGGCAATGTCTGATATTGTATGTTTGTTGCCCTTGATCTCTTCTGTATTTACCTCTCCTGGACTTATTTTCCCTAGGTCAGTTGCTGGAAGCTTTTTTTTGTTTCTTTCTCTTGTTGTGTTTCTGGTTTCTTTCCTACAGGTGTATAGTGGAGCTCTCATATCCTTTCCATATTGCTCATGGCTTTTCTGAAGTGTACTGGCTAGGAGATTGCTGCCCTCTCTGATTTGCTGTTGATCTGTGATGTGCACGCAGGGGTTGATGTGGGCTGGCCCCTCTCCACTGAGCCAGTCAGCCAGTGAGTACCTGCAGCACATTAGTATGTGTCCTAGGATGTCACAGGTTAGGGACAGTTTTGTCCCTGGCTATTGAGTCCCAAGCTGAGGTGTAACCCAGCCCAAACAGATCCCACCAGTCAGCTTTGGGCCAGGAGCAGCCAACTGATGCCTCTGTGGTTGCCAGTTCAAGCCTTACCTGTCCAACTGCAATATGTCCTCAAGCCAGTCACCTCCTCTGCAGGGGCCCAGTTCCCAGAACTCACCACAGTTCAGTGCAGCTTGCCTCGCCAGTTCCATTCCTTGTTGCAGCACCTCCTCCCACCAAAGATTTGGGGCTCACCAACCCCTGATCTCAGCAGGACCACAACCTCAGCTCAATCCTGTGTAGCCCAACTCTAAGACATGCCCAGCACAGCGTGGAACCCGGTCAAAGGGAGTGTGTCCAGCCCCAGCCCTCAGCCAAGCACAGTGCAGGACCAGCTCCAGCCCTCCATTCATGCTTTTTTTCCCTTTCTTTCTTTTCTTTCTTTTTCCTCAGTTTATTCCTGGGTCATGAGATTCCCTGTCCTTTCATCTGGTCTTCTCCATGGTGTTAAATTCTAGCATCTGAGTGGTTTTTCTCAGAGAGGCTCTCTGCCATACTACCTAACAATCCATCATCTTCAAATTACTAATATACTGGATCTTAAAACTCAACTCTACCTACAAATATTGCTGAATAATAAGGAAGAAAATGAGGCTAGGTAAAGGATATGTCCTAAATAAAGCCAGCACCACTTTTCCAAGTCATTCCTGAGTCCTCTATTAATGAAACTCTACATTCAGCCAAATGGCAAAAGTTAAATCTTGCAGAACCTAGATTCCATGTGACAAACTATGTGTGGTTCCAAAAAACAATAAAATGAAAACTGGTGTAGAAACTAAAAGCCCTTCAAATTATAACATTCAGCCAAAGGACCCTATTCTATTTAAAAAAAAAATTCTTGACCAAAGAAGCATCTAGAGTTTCAGAGAATGTGAGCACAGGGTACCAATAAGTTAGCATCTCCACACGTGGTAAATTTCTTGTTACCAAAAAGAGTTGACATTTTAAGAGTTTGGGGTTTGGGGTTCAGTAATAGCTAGTTCAGTTTTGGTTAGGAGGATTCTATTGTATTTGACCCCTTTTGTCACTTACAAATCAACTTACAAATCTCAGCAAATCTGTACTAATGTAGAAAGTTATAGGTAGTTTGCATGAATGATGGTGATTTGTCCTGGCATCAAGTACATCCAAGCATATTTTTGATTGAAATGCTGAATTCATTTTCATTTTTCTGGATGACAATTATAGCCATTTATGATTCATTCAGGTTTTCTATTGACATAGTGTACTCATATTCTCCTGTAGCATTTTTCTGTTGTCTCTACTTTGGTAGAGAAAAATTCAAAAGGGTAAAAATTGTGATTGCTAAAACCCAAATATGGACAACAGAGTAATTCACAGTAATTGGAATGGGCTCAGACTTTTCATATAAAGACCAAAGAAGTTTACATAAAGTGATAAAAATTAAGCACAAATTCTAAATCAGACAGTGATCATTGGTAGAAATGGATTATTCATAGCACCTGAAGTTTCTAAAGTTAGAATAATCCATTATTGAATTCAGTATTGAGACAAACATGTCATCAGTTAACAAAAGTTTTGATAAGATATAATATCAGTGTTTATGTCCAAAAACCCCTTAGAAAGAAGAAAGTTGTAGATATAGCAGGATTGCAAGATGGCCGACTGAGGGATGACATGATAGGAGACCCTCTCTGAGGAAAACAAAAAAATAAAAACAATTCAGATGCTGGAATCTTGCAACATGGAGAAAGCCAGAAAAAAGGAGAGGAATTCTCATGAACAAGGAAGAAACTGAGGAAAAATAAAAAGAAAAAGGAAAGAAGAAGAAGAAGAAGTGTGCACAGAGGGCTGGAGCTGGGCAAGCCCTGATAGCTATACTGGCATGCCTTAGTCAGGTGACTCATGATCGAGCTGTTATCACGGCCCTGACTAGAGCAGGGGTTGTTGAGCTCCAGACCCTTGGCTGGAGGAGGATCTGGGGCAGGGAGTGGAAACAGCCAGTTGAGCTGCATGAACTTTGGTGAGTGACAGGAACTGGATTCCCCAGATCTATAGGATTGGCTGGGTGACATTATGAAGTTGGGCATAGCTGGCTTGAATCAAAACCTGAGGCGGCATGTGCCAATAACTCCTAGTCCAAAGCAGATTGGTGGGATCTGCTCTGGCTGGGCCATGCCCCTGGTTGAAACCCAATAGCTGGGGATGAAGCTTTTCTGGGCCAGTGGCATCCCCAGGGAACACACAAACTTGTTGAAGCATAAACTGGTTGACTGGCCTATGGGGAGGAACCAGCCATCAGTGTGCAACTTGCAGATCCACAGCAGAATGAGGGGCAGTACTTCCCTAGCAAATGTGCTGTAGAAAAACTGTAAGCAACATGAAAGGCCCAGAGATGTCCACCACCCACCTGTCTGAAGGGGGCCAGAAACATGACAAGACAGAGAAAGAACAAAATGTCCCCAACTGCAAAACCAGGGAAAGTGAGTCCAACAGAGGTAAATGCAGAGGAGGTTGAGAGCAGAAAACCTGTAATGCCAGAGACAGCCTCATTGGAATAAAGAAATATGTCCGTGACCTCATTGTTGACTTTAAATCTGAAATTCTAACTCAGGTGAGGCAAGATAAAAGAAGATTAATAAAAGAAGTCCTGGGTAATCCTCAAGTAGGCACAAATGAAAGAATAAGAGGAACCCAGAGAAAGGAGAGAAGCCTTTGATGAAGAATATAGGCAAAACCTAGAATATATGAAACAGATCCAAAGAGAGTATCAGGAAATTAAAAACTCCATTGAAACCTGGCAAAACCTTTTAACAGAAACTAAAGACAATCTTTCAAAACTTGAAGATAGATTTGCAAAGTATGATCATGAAAGGAAGGATCTCTTAAAAATAACAAGGAACCAGGGAGCAATGATACAAAGGCTAGAAGATGACAAGAGGATTTATCACCTAAGAATAAAACATGTGAATGAAGATGCAGCAACAAATACAAATGAAATAAAAAGTCTATTCACAGAAATAATTAAGGAAAAATTCCCAAACATAGGTAACAGAAGTGAAGCTCAGATAAATGAGGCATATAGAACTCCAGCCAGCTACAACCAAAAGAGATATACACCCAGATATATAATAATCAGGATCCCAGAAATCCATCACAAGAACAGAATATTAAAAGCTGTCAGAGAATAGAAACAGATTACCTATAAAGGAAAACTCATCCAAATCACAGCAGACTTCTCGATGCAAACCATCAAATCAAGAAGAGCTTGGAACAAAATATTCCAAGCCCTGAAAGAAAATAACCTCCAACCCAGAATGATGTACCCTGCAAAACTGTCTCTCAAAATTAATGGAGAGGCAAGATATTTCAACAACAAAGAGGAACTGGGAGAGTTTGTGACCACCAATCCAACCCTGCAAAGAATACTGAAGAACATTCTAGAGGAGAGAAGAAAATCACCAGGGTTCCAGGAACAATGGCAGAAAGGCCTCAAAGGAAGAGGCAGACAGTGGAATGAAGGAGAAAAGTAAACAATGACCGAAAAATAGCATGGCAGAGATAAGACAGAGACAATTGGTTATATCACTGTTTTATCTTGACTGATTTTATTTGAATCTGTTATGCTTGAGAGTGTCGAATATGAGAATAGGGGCAACTACTCTGAACATGACAGGATTCATTAGGATACCCACTCTGGTTTCATTGTTAACTGCCTTTGAAGTTCTATAATGTTGCCGATGTTTAGATTTTATTAATAGTGTAATGCAATGCTAAGTATATATGATATTTGATGATATAGACCATTTTATTGAAAATAACAAGAGACATCATAGTTACTACCTTAGATCACCTAGTGTTGTGTTTTTGTATGTTCTTTTCATTTTGTGCTTCTCTAGGAATTTGTATTGCTGACTTTTTTTGATTTGTTCCTCCCGCTAATACAGAAAGGCTAGGTATATGTGTAGAGACTTATACATGTGTAGAACTTCTAAGTAGTTTATGAGAATGGATTATAGTTATTGTAAAGAAAAAAAGGAAAAGAGTATTCAAACGATATAACTGCATGTATGTTTGAGTGTGTGGAATTAATAACCATGTTGCTAAAGTTTTAGTTGGATGAACAAAACTGACTGCAGTCTCACTGTTTGGATGTTCACTTTGTGGGCTTTACTTTTGTAACTTGAACAACTGCATCTAAGAGGAAAGTATGTAATTATCAACTAGTGATTTCTTACTGGTTACTATTTTTGTTTTGTTTTGTTTTTGAGATTTTTGTATTGTTTCTACTCTCTTTCTGTTTCAAAATTTTTTCTTTAAGTAAAAAATTTTAAAAAAAGAAAGTTGTAGATATAAATCAGTATATGAGGGAAGCTTTAGTACAAAGTATTAACAAACCACACTTTATTAGTTTCTTAGTAATTTCTACACCACTTAAGCAATTATGTTTGAGGTTGGCTTTCATTCAGGAAAATAGGAAGTTCAGTAATTCTTCTGTTAACTTTCTTTATTCTTTTATTCATCAATTTTATTCAATTTTGTTTCATATAGTCAAATATATTTTATAAAATCAGTGAATGCATTTCTGATTTCAAGATTTTCTAGCAGTTTTGTTTATAGCTATTTTTCTTAACTCACCTAATTCAACCTTTCTATTAACAATTCTTTCACCTTCAACTATTTAGGCATTGTTTATTTGTTTATCCCAATTGTTGTTTATCTCAATCTACAGTCTTTGAGCACAAATCTTTCTACTCCATGTGACTGATTGTTTCCCCATGTCCATTTATCAGTTACACTTTAGCAGATGTTCATTAGGGCAATGGAGATCTTGTCTTGAGAATAGTAGGTTTGCATCTGCTCTGGCATACACAAAGCACCAGCTGTGTTACAATTTATTCTATTTATTTAAAGCAGTAAGGCACTGCACTCTATAGATATAGTGAATTTTGGTCCCTAAGGTTAGGCTTGTATCACTTTTGAGTCCCACACAAAGTCTCTGTATTGTAGTTCTTATAAGCCCTTGCTCTTGGAATTCCTTCATACAGTAGTAATAGCTGGATATTTTTTCTTGTTTGCATATCTTTCTGGGTATGCTGTTCTGTGTTGTTTCTTCTGTTGATCATATGTCAATGTGCATGTGTATATGCACATGAATCAGATAACAAAAGTTGGGTCATTGATGATTTTCTCAGACTATTAGCTGAACTGCATTCCAAGCTGTATGTACTTGATAGTGGGTGTATTGAATTTTTCAGTGCTCTTTTCATTATATATTGCCATTTACATTGTCTGTGTTAATTCATTTCACATTTGTGAGACAAAATGCACAAAATTCAAAGTTAAACAGGGAAAGGTTATTTGACTCACAAGAGCTTTTTATCTATGGCTGGCTGAATCTAATGGGAAAAATGGCAGGTTTGCAATGCAGGCAGGTAACTGTTCATGGCAGGCATAAAGCAGCAAGACAAAAGCCACAAGCTGCAAGTGGCAATCAGGAACCATGCCAGTCTCTTTTCTGCCCCTTATATTTTATTCAGCCTACACAGATATTCCTCAGCATCCTTGGAAGGCAAATAATGCCCCTTGACCTCAATCAGCATCCATCCTCAACTCTGTTGATCATTTTTTCCAAGGAAAAACAAGGTTTTCTCATCTTACATCTTAATTTGTTTCACAACAATGTGCATGGAATTAAAAATATGGTCACTCTAATCTGCTTCCTGTAAAACTGAGCTATTTGGGAAATAAATAGTGACTTTTGCACTTGGTCCTTTAAAAATTTCAAATGATTCATTTCAAGTCTCATTTTATGCCACTGTATGGAACACAATGAAAGTCATTATGTCTCAGTTACATGTAAATAGTAGTATTGAGATCTTTTGAAATGAGATCCATCATCCAGTCACCTTACAGAAATAACTATAATGTTCCATGCATTCAAAGATGATGGTTTAAAATGTTTATTTTTATATCTTTATATCAAGTCTTACTTCAGTTGTCAATCTCTTCTCTTCTCAACTTTTTCTTTTTCTCTCAGAAGACTATTGCTGCAATTTCCTCAAAATATTTACATGGAAATATTAAATTTTTGTAATGACTAAAAATAAATTTATAGCTATATGATTTTACTAAACTTCCTGTGATTGATCATAATCAATATCAATACATGGAATACAAAATTAATAAAAATTTAGTGAAATGGTATAAATGAAATCACAGAAATTTTTATATTCCCTTTAGTGCTACAACTGATGGAATAAATTTATCAACAAACTCATCCAGGTTTTTGAAAACCTAGTTAACTTTATAGGTAAAAACTTTATGTTAAGACAAAAAATACTCTGTGAAGAAAATATGTTAAAAATAGTTTATGGTTCAGGTATATAGCTCAGTGGCTCACTGACTGCCTGTCAAGTATGAACTTTTAAGTTTGATTTTCAGTACCTAAAATACAAAATTTAAAAAAATTAAATAGTTGCCATTACAGGCCTTATAAAGTAATAAAAAGAGAAAATTGACCAAAAAATTTGACACTTGACACATTTTAAAGGGAAGTTATCAGTAATAGAGATAGAAGAACCTAATATGACAATATTATCATATCACAAACCTAAACTATATTAATTTTCATCAAGTTTATCCTGCCACAATAATGATGTGCACAGGATAATGAACATTTATGTAAATCATCACACTAGAGGCACAAAGTGAAGATCAGTATAAACTTGAAAACATAGGTAAGAAACATACAAAAATGAAAAGATTATAATAGATTTATATGAGCAATAAAATGCCAACCCAGACCCTGGAAGGGGAAGCTAAAGATAGCCAATTGGTGAGGAACAAAATACAAAGCCTCCCAGGAGAAACAACTCATATGCCAGCATAAAACATCCAGGAGAAACCCAGACAGAGGGAGATGGATCCTCTTGACACAGGAAGAAATTAAAACTTTTTTGTCAAACAGGCAGTCTCGGAGCTACAATTGGAACAGTTAAAATTACTGGACATGTCGTTTTCACTGCAACCCGCCAAGTTTGCACCTGCCTGAATTTCCCCCAGCTTGAATCAGCATTGTCTGGCAGAGCCACCCAAACTCTTTCTTGCTGCCACTCACAGGAGCCACAACTGGACTAAGGTCGAGGGTTGGTGAGCCCAACAGAGAGCAGAGCCTACAAAAGGGACCTTCATTAATCCATGGTCAGTGCTGGGAATGAGACCCCCACCATGGGAAGGGTGCAACCAAATGGGTGACATGTTGGAATCAGGCAGGAGGAGTCTGAACTGGGAGCAATAGGAACTTCAGTTGGTTGCTCCCTCCCCAGAGCAGATTTGTAGGGTTTGCTTGGACAAAGATGCTTCCATGACAAAGAGGAACTGGGGGAGTTTGTGACCACCAATCCAACTCTACAGAGAATACCGAAGGATATTCTAGAGAGAGAAAAAAAAATACCAGGATTTTAGGAACAGTGGCAGAAAGGTCTCAATGACTGGGGCAGGCAGTAGAATACAGGAGAAAACTAGACAAACAAAGGCAGAAAAATAGCATAGCAGAAAGGAGACAGAGAAGGATGGCTAGAATCTCTAACATAGATGGCTTGATACACTATATTGTTACTAGTGCACCAGGATTTAAAACCCACATTACTCACACTACTCTGCTTAGATGTATTATATTCTGTTCCAGTCATTCTACCTGTACTAGATTTGAGGGCACAGACAGTAATCCCCAAAATAATAGGATATAGTATAGTAATCATCTTTAATTTCCTCTTAATTGAATCTAAAGCTCTGTAAAACATACACTGTTTTACTATGACTGATCATAATTGAATCTTGTTTGTTAGATTGCTGTTTTGTATTGATAGATTTTATTCAAAGGTATTATGATTGATAGTATCAAGCCTGAGAGTATAGGCAACTCCACTTAAGATGGCAAGATTCACTAGAATATCCACAATGGTTTTATTATTACCTGCCTTTGAAGTTTTATACTGTCCATGGTGTTTTATTTTTGCTAATATTGTTATGTACTGCTATATTCAATTATACTGCTATATTCAATTATGCCTGATGATATAGACCATTCTATTGAAGATAACAAGAAACAAAACAGTAATCATTGTAGATCACCTAGTACTGTGGTTTTATATGACTTTTTGGTTTCATGCTTTTATAGGAATTTGTTTTGTTTTGTCTTGCTATGTTTTGTTTTTCTTTCTAATACAGAAAGGATAAAAATACATGTAGAGAATCATGCATGCATAACTGTTTACAGTCTCAATGTTTGAATATCTACTTTGTATGTTTTAATTTTGTAACTTGAATAACTATTTCTAAAAGGACAATATGTAATCTATCAACGAGTGATTTCTTACCATTTATCTTTTTTTAAAAATTTTGTATTATCTCTATCCTTTACATGTTTTTTTTCTCTTTAAATAAAAAAAAAAAAGTAGGCTGGAAAAAAATGCCAACCCATTTCATAATCTGGACGAAATGGAGATTTTTAGCAACATACAACTTATGAAATAAAATTTAAATAAATCTCTTTCAGAGCAACATAGAATTAGTAATGAAAAATAATACAGACTTAGAAAAACTCATATTTTTACTTGGGTTTCTTTGCTATCTGAATTATACTTAAGTATGTAATTCTTCAAATGTCAATTTACACAGTTGAACTGATGGAAATATTTACCAAAATATTCAACATGGTCTCAACATTAAAACCATTCAAAGTATTCTCCAGAAAATCATAACAAATATATCTTAGGGGAACAGATAAAATGTCTTCAAAACATGCTAACAACAACAAAAAAGGAAATACAAACATAAAAAATCACATTCTTTCTATGGATATGCTGAATCCATCTTTCAAATGACAGGCAATTATGATATATTTCATATGCAAAAAAATTAAATTGATGAACACTTTGCAACATAACAGTAAAAACAAACAAAAAATAAGCAATTCTGAATTATCACTAAAAGTTTTCAGAAAAAAAATCACGTGTTGACTGTGTGCAGATCATAGGTAGCTTTTGTCAGATTATCTATTATATTACCTATTCCCTCTTGGAATAATCAACCAGGATAGATTGTCAATTTTCCACTTCACCAATGGGGAAAATGATCATCTCCATCTCCTGTGTTAGGATAGACAACAAGCTGGTTGCTGCCTCTCTGTGTGCTTGCTACCTCATCTTAGGGGTGCAGTGCTCACTCCTGTGCAAGGAAGCTTGCTTTGTCAAGACTTTTTGTTTCTGAGAACTTTACTGACACACTGAGTAATTGAGTCTGGAGCTCATTGCCAACAATGGGAAAAAAGGAAGAGTCTTATTCATGGTATACTTTTGTACACTTTTGAAATGTTGTCATACTAAGGTTGCATTATTTTCATAAGAATGTTGCAGAATGTTGAAAATACATTGAAATTATTGATCAATCTGTAAATGGAAGTTTTCTTATTATCTCTCCAGAGGAAACAATCATCTACAGGTTAAAGGAAGACTGATTTGGACAATGAGGAAGTGAAATAAAATATTAAACATAAATTGCTTTACATGGTGCCAGTTAGTAGATTCACACAGAGCACCTTGAGGCTCTGTGAAAGTCATAAAAGAAGTACAGTAATCTTCTTATATAAACCAATCTCATCAGGCCACAATTGGAACTTTTAAAAATGCTTTCAGCAACACACCATGTGGACAATATTTCCAAAATTTTAATTGCGCCTGGTTTCCTTTAAGAGAGTGCAAAAGATTAGTAGTAGAAAATGTACATTTAGCCAGGTGAGGTGCCACACTCCTGTAATCCTAGCACTTGGGAGACTGAGGTAAGAGGATCACTGCAAGTTTGAGACCAACCTGGGCTACAAAAGTGAACCTAAGGCCAGGCTGAACTGCAAGCGAGACCCTGTCTCGAAAAGACAAAAAAAACAAAAACAAAAACGTTTTATGTTTAAAATTTTCTGTGACTTTAATATGGTGGTAAAGATATGAACATAAAAAGTAATGAATGCCGGGGTTTTACCTTAGTGGTGTAAGCGCCTGCCTGGCAAGTGCAAGGTCAAGAGTTTGATTCCCAGTAAAAAAAAAAAAAAAAAGTAATAAACACAAATATGAGCAATGAGCATGTATATGTGATACACCATTTATAAAATTTTGGCTCCTCTATATTATTTTTAACAGAGATGGTCCCCAGTACATGGCACTCTTGGATATTGTAAAACTTCTAGCAGGGGTGGTGAAGTGGGAGAAAGCTGGCATTGAGGATGAGGCCTGGAAATAGATATCAACCCCTCTTTCTGCAGTTCCTGGTTCTTTTTGATTCTCAACCACAAGGTAATAAGCATGCTCTGTCACACACTCCAATAATTAAGTGTTGTCTAGCAGAAGACCTAATATCAGTGGTCACAGCTGATTCAAACCTCCAACACTTTCAGCCAAAATAAATCTTTTCTCTAAGAATCTGAGTATCTCTGGTGCTTAGTTATAAACTGACTAACACATGGGAAGAACAAATTGAGTCATTTGAGATTATTATTTTCCAAATAATAATTTAATTTTAAAAATTACAAAGTTTGCTTACTTAAAGCAGGTGTTGGTTAGACCTTAACAAGCTTACGTATCAGCCCATAGGTTTTGTGAAGTACATTTCTGCCCAAGGCACTGTAGGTCATGATGTGTTTCCCTGAGATCTGCGTGGTCCCTCATCCCTTTCATTCTGTGTTATTTCTCTGGTCTGCAATCCGGCTGTCACTGACTGAGAAACACACTTCCACCATAACATTTCTGTCTTGGATTCAGTGGACTCAGGCAGCATCATTACACTGTGAGCTAAATAACTCTTTTCTGCTTTAAATTATGTTAGATATGTTGTCTTAGCATTGGTAAAATGCCTAATACATAAAATTGGAAGCCCAAATTAAGCTATTCCTCTGATTCTACCTGAAGCTGTGGCATTGTAGGTGTTAAGTCATTTTGTGCAAGGAACCTGAAAGGGATTGCAAATGTGGGTGTGAAAATTCCTACATCTCTGTCAATAGGCAAGAGGCATCCAGTGTTTAAGAACAGTCTCTGTAAAACTGGATGTGTTTTATAAGTAACAAATCCTTACTGCAAGGTAGGATTTCTAAGAGTAACAGTGGCCCATGAGGAGAGAGGTTTACAGGCAGGGTTTTGGCAAAATGAAAGGCACTGAAAGGCAGGCAGCCTGGGGCACTTATCTTGCCCTTTGAGACATCTCTTTGTTTTCCGTTAGGTCATGCCCTGACCATGCCGCAGCACTGCCCATGTTTTCAATTTGAAGCTTCAATGTCTCCCAAAAAATGCATATGAGAATTTGAGATGAACACTTTAGAACTAAACCTCTTCTGGATTCCTAAAGACTTTTGTAGATATCATTATGGAAAATGCATTTAATTCATATCTAGGAATTAGTTCTAACATTGCTAAAAATTTGAAATCCAAATCTCCCGTAACATTCAAAGAAACCCCTAGCTGTATCTGTGAAAATCAAAATGGTCATTAAATAATCCAACATACTATGGCACAGGGTAAGCATTTTCATTCAAAAATGGCATACTAGGGAAAAGAAAACAATTAAACCAAAATACCACAAAGACTACATTAAATCTTACGTCTATCACCTAAAGATAATTTTGAGTTGTGAGCTCCAAATTGCTTGGGCCCCTCCAAGATAATGGCATTTCCTATTGCAGAGCATGTGTCTTCTTTTCAGAGTTGCTCTGTAAATTCTGTGCACCATTTCTCAGCAGATTATCTATGTTCTTGGTATCTCACTCTTCCTAGGCTCTCCACTGTACCTTAGGCATCAACACACAACCCAGTTAGTGGAGCATTTTCTGGCCTCCCAAGGATACCTTGGTAATCTGGGTGAAAGCCTCCAAGACTCATGGATTTTGCATTCTGCATAGCTGTGAAAGCAGTGATATGTGAATGATACTAGAATCTGCTGCCCACTTGACCACCAGCCTTGCCCACTAGGAACATGATGCAGTGAAATATGGGATTGATGACCAAACAGACTGCTCATGTTGTCTGTCTCCTCTAAATTGAGCCATATTTTAACTTGCTCGTTACTTTGTCTTTGCATGCAAGTGGAGAAAATTGTAAATGAACACAAATTATGAAAGAAGCTTTATAGCACATTATGGTACCTGTTAAGTGGTATTTATTTCTTTTCTTGACACAACCGGTGTGCTACTTTAGAGAAGTTGTTGGAAAGTTCTGGCATAGCTCACAAAACCCAGTCACTAGATGAACAGAAAGACAATTCTGGATGAAGTACTTGAGAGCTCATGAGGTGAGTGTCCTGATACAGCCAACTTCCATTCTTCTAATTCCAATGAATCAACAACTTGAATCTTACTATGTATTTCTGTGTAAAGTTGAATTTGAACATTTTTATATGAAATGCATCAGTGACTATTTTTTAAAAGAAATATTTTATCACATTATTTGTTATTGCAAAAAATTATGGACTATAGGATCTTATTGAAAAACTCTTCAGAAATGCATTGTTCAAAATTCAACAATAAACACAATAATAAACACGTAAAACAATAAACACATAATGCAACAATAAACACATAAAAATCTTGAGCTTTGGGGACTCAATTCTTGATGAAATATGGATGCTCAATTTAATAACCTATTTTTAAGAAATGTGCTTACCTAATAGGCACAAATCTTTATATTAGTAAGATTTAAAAATATTTTCAGTTGTCATATGTTTCTTTCCTTCCATTTTATATATATATATATAAAATGTAAGAATGTATTTTGTATATGTATAGTAATATTAACATTGTTAATATTTTACTAGAATCTAGATACAGAAATATTCACTAACAATGAATTTATAATATAAATAACATGAAAGTTCAGTTGAAGAATCAAGGATCACTGGTTAATTTGTTCAGTTTTTCAAGGTATAGTGAGTACTCTATACAACATCATCTTTACTGGGATAGGAGTATGGATTTTTTATGGATCTCAAACTGTCTAAAATTTATATGCTACTATGAGATATTTAGAAAGAAAACAAATGTAGGTTTTATTATATGGTATCTGATTTAATGATTATTTGTGCTCAAAACACATTAATGGAACATTATATGTGAAACTATCCAAATAATTTATTTAAATAATTCTACAAAACTAAAAAAATCAATTGTATTATGCATAAATATGCACATAAGTGTTACTTTTCTTGATGTATAGAGATGTTAAACATTGTGTTTTCCTTATACTCATTCATTTCAGGTAATTTATATAGCACACTCATCTATTTTTAAAGACCCTACTGATATAAAAAATGATGACTTGAAAGTTTAAAAAATATAATAGTGGATGTTTCATAGCTAATGCATTTCATTATGTGCTGGGACATATTGAATATAGAAATTTGCATGATGTTTAGAAGTGAGGAATAGAAACTTTAAAAAGTAATAAAAAATAATTATCATTTTTTCTTATTAAAGTGCTATTATGACACACCCAGATGATACTAAAAATATTTAGTTAATGTGCAACGTGAAATTTAATTACTCTATTTTTCAAGAATGGGCTCTTCTGAAGATCAATTCAATATTCTTAGGGAGTGTTCTAGATGGATGATGTCCTTTAAATTGATTTAAAGTAAATGCATGAGACTTGGGAATATAATATACAACTAGAAACTATAACATTTTACTGTATGAAGTAAGCAGAAAGCAAGCATTACAGTCTACACTGCTATCATCTTTATTACAAGCTGTTTATACTTACCTAATGGCATTGATATAAAACTGAAAACTTTTTCAAGCATATAACTTAATTTCCAGTTAAGATGCAAATTGCTATCTTTCATAAGCTCGAGAAGCAAAAAATTTTGCTGAATATCCTAAGTAGATAATTACTTTTATTGAGAAATTTCCCCACTGATATTAAGAGAAAGGAACATAAAAGTCTATGTGTGTGGTGGGAAGGACAAAGGTGAAGAATGAGGATAAGGAATAATTTGAGCAGTAGCCCAAACATGACAAGTAGCAAGTGCTACTGATGTTATTTAGTTGTACACATAAATTTCCATCTACATCAACATTATGGGGCCTTTCTTATTGTCATTTATACATAAAATACTCCCCATCATTTCTTGCTTTCATTAATTATTATATCAGGTGATTTCTGCATTGTTTTAAAAGAAATAAAACATTTGGCATAAAGCCAAAATCCCAACTACATCACCACAGTTAAAAATTAAAATAGTTATTACTTCCAACTTCTGTTCACGGGATGATATACGGGTAAAATTGTATGTGAATATAAGCAATGTTTATGGCACATTCTCATAAAAAACATTGAAAGCATTGAAATACTGTATATTACATAACACTGTAAAAATGTGCAATCTGTGCTACCTCATATCTTCACTGACAAGTTAGAAACCTCTAGGTAAGATAACAAATACAAAAATGGGACTGTGTTTTGGAAAAAATTGTACAGGAAAGAATTATGATTTTCTATAAACAACTAAAGTTTGGATAATTTTGTCTTGTGAGTATTCCACAAGCTCAACACACATTGCTAATAAACTTTAACTTGATCAGGAAGTGATGTCTTGCAATCTGAGTATTACGGGATGCGAATTGCACACAAAAGAGACCATGGTTTTTATTTCACTGCAGAATTATTGGTGAATCTCTAGCAAAAGCAAGAAGTTATGGAAGAGATCTCATCAGCAAAAGAGGAACAGAAAAAGGCAGAGTTCTCCCTCTCTTCAGATCACATCAGTGAGAAGTAGAAAATGGGGGAAGCAGTGCAAAAATTTGCAGAGAATCATCAACCAGAAGAGGCTGCAGTCACATGAGTGATCGGTTTAATAACAACTCAACATCACATTTCGTTGCAACCTTAAAAAGGAGGCAAAAGAAAGTGTCATTACATAGATTCTCCATTAAATTTCATGAAAAGAAAGAGTACACAGAGCCAATAGATAGCCATGATTTCTTTAGTGATAATGAAATTCATCCTATGCAATCATTCTCCTATCTCCTATCTGCTTCATACCAGCACTACACATATTAAAGGTTATTGTAGGTTAATTTCTTCATTTTCATCATATTTTGTATCACACTACATTTATATATATATATATATATATATATATATATATAATAAAAATAAAATTATTCATATACATATATATAGTTTAGGACTGTGGAATGAATCTTATGAGTTTCTTTTTTTTCTCAAGAGGAAAGTCACTTTGATATTTAAGTGCTTTGGGTTATAATCATGCCTCTGGAAATAATATTTGTGAATCAAGGCTTTACCAAACAAGGTTTTCATGTAGTGTCAATGAGAAATCTGTCTAATCTACATCATCAGTCTTTTGAAAGATGCAGGGATGCTATAGTCTTGGTCTTTGTTTCCCCCATGTATTCACAGCTTGACTCTCTGTCCATGACACCATCAGAAGGTTGTAGAACTTTTTATAGCTGAGGTCAAGTGGAAGGAAGATTTCACTGAATTCACCCAAAGTGGAGAACATTAACAACAGGGCTCTTCTTAGCCTGACTTTTTTTTTTTGGCCAAAAGATAAGGGAATTCCTATGTCTCATGCCCATACCTTTGTGTACATTTGTCTTAGCTGAGACCCAACAACAGAGGTCCCAAAAGACTATTCAAACCTCCAATACTTTTTATGAAAATAAGACTTTCCCACTCAGTACTTAATTATTCCAGGTATTTTGTTGCAATCACATGAAGGTGAGTAACATGGGAGAGAACAATAGATGACCATTACTTTTAATGATAGTTTTATAAATTATAAATATTGTCACGAGTTAGGTATGTAAAAAATGAAACACTATTTCAAACAAACTCCTTTTCACTAGGGTGAAGTGATATAATCAAGATTTGATGGTTATTCAGTGGGAAAGGCCTGGTTTTTCTCTCACTAGGGTCTCTGGAGCACAGCAAATTGAGAAACATGTAACCCACGTCCTGTTTTCAACAATTCATTCTTCAAAACCTCTGATATTCAAACTATTGGAAACTTATTCAAATCAAATTTCTTTTAATTAAATTTTGCTTTGTCAGAAGTAATTTGTTATAGGCATGCAAAGTGAACTAAATCAAGGGAAAATGAGTTGATGCCATATATAATAGGGTCACACTATTCAGGGAATATACTCTTAATCATTGAGTTATAAATTCCTAAATCATAGATTGCATGGTACATGTATTTTATATCTTCAAATATGTCTTAAAATACCCAGTATCACAGCATTCAAGAAATACTACTGTATCATTTGATCTCTAAATCTATGTCGAGGTGGTTGTGTATTCTAGAGCTATTTCATAACCATAGTTCTTGATACTAATCCAAAATGTCATGTGAAAAACAGGTGACTAAAATGCCAGGTCAGTGCTTGGTGCAAAATAGCAGATATTTAAACTAAGGGAACAAGCAAACTTTTGTAACCTTTAGGTGCTCTAAGTTCTGTTTATTCATTGTAATCCACATAAACAGGAGTTCAAAGCATTTATTTACTTTGAATTGTATGAGTAATGTTTTAACTTCTTCATTGATCTATCTTTGTATATAGGCATGAGGCAATGCAGAACGAGCAATTTCAGAAGAAGTTTAATAGAGCAACAAATTGTCTCTCAAGTGGACTTCAGTATTTTGCTGATAGAGCTCACATCCCACTTTAATCTCAGAAAGTTGCTGAAGAGCTCAAGTCCCACTTTATCACAGAATGTAGCTGTTTACCCAGTGTAAGCAAATTCATGAATGCACTTGTCCAGAGAGGTCAGGAGGTGGCCATCCTGAAATCCTCAGCTTCTATTTTTATTGACCCTAATAAATCACCTGATATTATACTTTAATTTTACTCTATGTCTTGTACCCTTGAAAGTGAACTTGTGTGACTGTGGCATAAGAAGTGTTTAATATTTTAGATCAAATGATGGGAATATAAATAATCACTTAATATTACAAATCTATGCATAATTTTATGTTGTTATAAGGCCAGGTAGGCCCCTATGATCATACCCTATTTAGAGCACTGGAAGAATTATTACTCTGCAAGTGAAATCATTGAAGTTTTTTCACAGAACTTGCATATACCTTCTTCTGTAATTTTCTTTAACCTCCAAGAATAGTATTTATGAGACTCACCAAATCTGTTTTGATACTACACATGTATGTGAAGTACTTATACATGTATTATCAGCATGATTCTTTATAGAAAATTGACAAAAATGTTACCTCTTATGCATTTTAAATATCTCATTTAGGAATTAAAATACATGTGTCTCTAAATGTTTTAAATTGAGCCTCCTCAATCTTCACATTAATAAGTATATAAAAGTCATATTAATTGTAAAATCTTTTTGAAAATGGAATATCCATTACTATCTCATATTCTATTATATAAATACAATGTCCCAATCAACAAAGTAGGAACAAAATTAACAGTGAACACAAATTCTTGCTTTAATGATTTGTGAAAACTTTTCAGCTGTTACTTTAACATGCATATGAAGGTATATGTGTATATATAGATAAATACGTATCTGTCTATATGCACTCATGCATAACAGTATTGTCAGTAACTTAGTATCAGTGAAATACTCATCAATAAACATTCAGAATAATACTTTAAAGTTCATTTCAAGGCACAAAGAACAAGGGAATAGCCTTCAATTTTTAAAATTATTGAAACGACCCCTCGGAATGTCTCATCTCTATTGTTCTGGTGGTACTAATCAGTTATGTAGCTCGAAAAGTTTGAAATTTATGTTAGTTTTGGAGGTTTTAAGAGAAAATAGATATGTGCTTAATTCTAAAGTGGCTAAATTCTACTTATTTGTGATTATTAAAACACTAAATAAATTGCAGAAATAAAATCCTGTGTTCATCATTTACTTAAATATATAGGAATATTAGTCTACACAACATCAATTTTAATATGCATAAGTATATGCACATCTTATATCACCTCATTTTGGGAAATTACATAGTATATCAGTGTTGAAATTGTCTCATTCTTTGTCTATATTTTCCCATTCTGGATTTGCCAGAGCATTGTTCCAAAAATCAAGTAATATAAGAAGTGATACCATTTTCATGTAAATATAGAAGGTACCAATTAGCAAAAAATGTGGGAATTATGGCTCCAGAGTTAGAATCTGTCAGTGCTTCAATAAAATGAACACATATATTTCAGCACTGAAATATAAGCATTTTACATACATATCTATTAGAATCTAGGCCCAGCACTATAACACCTGAATTAGTAGAAAAATGAATGAACAAAGTAAAAGAGAAAGTATGTTTTTTAGGTCTTCAGGAAGGTCAAAACCCTCTAACAAAATTCATGATTCTTCAGGGGTTAGATAAGAACTTGTACGGGCAGCCCATATTTGATTTACAAACAGCAGCAAGTCATGCTAAGGCAAGTGGCAGAACAAAGCAGGACACTGGGAGTCAGTTTAAAGACTTTTCCCAACAGTACATTCTGTCAACAAAGACAACTCTTTGATCTGCTAGGTCAGCAGGTTGCAGCTCTGGAAAAGAAGGGGAAGCAGCCCCTGTCCTCAGCTGCCTCACTGTGTTGCTATCTTGCACAGGCTCTCTTCTAACAGAGCCAGAGGTCCCTGTGTCCGTTCACTTAACCCTTCATCGCACAAATTCTGACATTCACCCATAACTTAATGTACCTGAAAAGTGCATGTATATTATATAGACCAAGTGAAATTACCTTGAAAACAGAGTAACAGTAATAACACATACATATAGTCAAAATTTTTCATTAGCATTAAAATAAACATGGCAGAATGAACTGCACTTGTTTTCTTATTAAAAGTGTCAATACAAGTTTGAAATCAATTGATTCTACCTAATAAATGGAGAGAACTTTAACAAAATACTCCACTTAGTTTTCATAATTTAGTTGCTTAGTACTCTTGCTAATATTAGAGTAATAACTGAAGAGAATTTAGTAAACCATGAGGCCAATTATATTAATTTCTAAATTAGGAAATAGCCACATAAAGAGAAACTCTTTCTCATTAGTTTAAGCATTGTCTTGCTTACTCTGTACTTCAAACTCTTAAAGTTATGTTCTGTGTCAAAGACATTTAGAGAGGCTCATAACTATTTTTTTTTAGATACAAGAAATTTCATTATAGAAATAAAGGTTTATAAGTGGGTTATTTCCTAAAAAATTCTAAGGTGCTAAATATTCAGGCTCACCATTTCTTGGATAGTTCTATAAATGTTTTAAGTATGAAGTTCCAAATAACTCTATATTTTCGAAGTAATTGTGACATTGATGTATTGTTTAGTATACACTTTCTATCACTTTATTTGAAACAAATGAATTTCCTTGATTTTATATTAATGCTGGCTTAGTTTCAAAGGCAATAGAAAGGTAGGCTGATAAGAAATGAAACCAAAATTTACCTAGAACCTCACTCTACACAGATTTGACTTTTCTTTAAGTGTATACAAACAAAAAGGACAATAAATTATAAACATCATAGTTTCCTTGTACACAAACCTTTGATTCCTTAATTTTATATAACCACAGGGATATAGGAAGAAGGGAATGAAAGCCCTTTCTGTACTATTTCCTTCTAGAATCAAGAGAGAATAAATACTGCCCATAATGTGTATTTAAAACAATTTGACCTTCTCTTCAAATTAAAAATAAATGATATCTGAAATGTGGACATTTGCCTAATGCATTCTTGTTGCTCTAAAAGTACTTGCCTATATTTGAGACAGGTAACATATTTCTCAAGACTCTAGAGGCTTGGGAATTCAAGGGCAAGGAGCCAGCATATTCATTATCCAGTGAGAGTGTGGCCTCTGCTTCCAACATGGACCCTTGAACCAAAAACCTTCCAGGGAAACAAGCATTCTGTCCTCACATGAGAAGGGGAATAGGGTCATTGTCTTGTTGACTTCTTCTATAAAGGCAGTGGTAGACATCCATGAAAGGAGCCCAGATAAATTTAACATCTCTTAAGGACCTCATCTCTTAAAAGAATATTAGCAATACCTAAATTTTGGGAAAGAAACATCAAGTGCCTGCCTGCCATGATAATTGATGTCCATATTAACATATATGTTAATATATTATATATAATATATATGAAAGAGACACAGAGGGAAAGAGAGAGAAATAGAAAGAGAGACAGAGAGACACAGAGAGGGAGAGAGAGAGAAAGGGAGAGAGAGAGAGAGAGAGAGAGAGAGAGAGAGAGAGAGAGAGAAAATACACACAAAATTATTTCTGTAACATTAAAAAATGCTCCCACTATACAACCCTTGGAAAACAGTAGTTTCTAGATAGTTTGTCAAGAAGTTTCCCATGATTATTTAGTATGATATAAAAGAAAAATACTGAATAGTTTGTTGATTTTGTGACAGAAGACAATCATGTCAGGAAAGACCTTCTAGAGTCCAATGGAACCATTTCATTGAGCATTGCCTATAAAATGACCCAGTGCTTCAGTCCAATGTGCACACCAACAGTTTTCCACAATTCTAATGTGTTGTGGGAGAAATTCAGTCCAATGTTGTTTCTCATTTTTATTCTTGAGTCCTAAATTTTCTTTAAATATTCGTGATAGAAATCAATTTTCCAGGACCGGACATTTAGCTCAGAGGCATAAGCACCTGCGTGGCAAGTGTGAGGTCTCGCATTCGATCCCAGGTACAAAAAAAAAAAAAAAAGAAACAAAAGAAATTAATTTTCAGATTTATGATTCAAAAATATTTCAACTAATTTTGTATCTTTTTAAATTTCTTGTCGACGATATATTTTTATTTACAAAGGTTTAAAGTGTAGTGGATTTGCTCAATATATCAAATTTTTGTCTTATTTAAGGTGTCATATGCCTTGTCAAATTTGAGATTCCAAGGATTCTGCCTGTTATGAAAGAACTAATGTCATTGTTCTGCTATTTAGATTCCTATTCATTTAAAAATTCCTATAATATGATCTAAAGGGTCAAATATTATGTTTTCCTTTCTAGTAGTGAATTTCATTTCAATCATGTGTATGAATTTTTCCAAGAATAGGTTGTCATTCTTTGAAATACTAACTGACAGGATTTAAACTTGACAAATTAGAGATAGAGGTGTGTGAGAGCCTTGAAAGTAAGTTGCCCGATACTGCAGTGACTAACTGCAATGCTATTATACTGAATAGGTCACAGTAGTAACCAATATTTATTAACTAAACCAATATCACATCAATGGAAAGCAGAATCTATCTAGTGATCTTCATAGCAACACCATTCTTATGTGTTATTTGACCTCAAATTAAGCACCTACATATATATATATATATATATATATATATATATATATATATATATTTGCACATATATGCAAACAAACAAGCACAAACATAAATACACAAATTACTAAATAAATATATGTCAACAAAGTTACTCCAAAAACTTTAAACACTTTTAAAACACATCTATACTCTCCATCTATACTCAGCCTTCTTTGAACCATGTGTTCAAAATGAAATATTTTGAGAAAGTTGTAATTCTATTCTATCCTATCCTGTTTTAATCCCACAAATTTCAATCCTGTCATACTTTGTTGTTTCCCTCACATTCTACCTGAACTCATACTGGTGATGCTCTGCAGTAATCAACTATTATTTGTTAAAATTATTTCTAATAGACTATATATTATCTGGAATTGTGTCACTAATTACTGAAAGGTGCTTAGATTATGTCCAGAAGTTCTTGTGTAAATAACTTCCAAGGCTTTTATTATGTGCATCTTTACCATTTTTCTTCATAATTATTGTGAAATTAGTGACTGTATTATTTTTAAAACAATATTTTTGATAATGTTTGTTTTTATGATAAGTAAAGTTGCTGAAGAATCTAAAAATTAGGGGGAAAACAAGATATTTTGGGCAGCAATTACCTATCAACATACAGAATATACTTCAAATCTATTGATTTGAATTCCAGTGCTTACATAAATTAATACCAGTAGCCACTAATACTACTTTGCAATATTTTATACCTATTAATTCTGATTTTTATATTCATTCTCTTCTTATTCCCTAATTTCCATTCTGAAATTGTCACTTTTTCTAAGATAAAAGAAAAAATCTTTCATGAATGGTACTAATTTGCTAAGAATGTTCACAAATATTACCTCAGGTCTCCCAGTGTGTGAAAGTCACATATGGAGCACAACAGCATTCATTTAATTTAGGCACTGCCTGAACATATTTTTAGTTTTCTATTACATCCATGAGGTAAATTAATAAAATGTGCTCATAAAAGATTGAAATAAGCAAATGTAGTGAAGAAAGCTTGCTTGATGATAAGGTTATATTAAGTGAAATTGTATTACATTCTTGTATTATTTCAAAAGGAACATCATTCTACTGTTGGTTTTTTTGTGAATCTACATTATTGCCAGTTTTCAGGAAAAGATAATAGAAATATAAGATGCTACTTGCAAATCCAAAGTACATTTCTGAAAGGCATCATTGCTGCTCATATCTATTTTTTTCAAATAGAGCTTCACCAAGTTTAGACACAAGGCAGTAACTCATTGAGGAAGCCAGTCCTTACATGTTCAAACTTATAAAATCATGAAACCTTGAAAGAAAAATGGTTACTTTATTTTTTTCATTGTAAAGAGAAACAAAAGCATGTAAAGGGTAGAGGTAATACAAAATTCCAAAAAAAAAAAGATAAACAATAAGAAATCACTGGTTGATAAATTACATATTGTCCTCTTAGAAATAGTTGCTCAAGTTACAAAAGTAAAGCATACAAAGTAGATAGTCAAACAGTGAGAATGTAAACAGCTATGCATGCATGGATCTTTGCAAGTATTTCTATATGTTCTGTATTAGAGGGAAAAACAAAACTTAGCAAGACAAAACAACACAAATTCCTATCAAAACATGAAACAAAAGAGTCAAATAAAACCGTAGTACAATGTGATCTACAATGATTACAATGATTGTGTTGTTTCTTATTATCTTCAATAGAATGTCTATATCATCAGGCATAATTGAATATAGCAGTATAATTGAGTATAGCAGTTAATAATAATAGTAGTAAGAATAAAAAATTGTAGACAGTATAAAACTTCAAAGGCAGGTAATAATCAAACCATAGTGGATATTCTAGTGAATCTTGTCTCCTTAAGTGCAGTTGTCTATACTCTCAGACTTGATACTATCAATCATAACAGCTTTGAATAAAATCTATCAATACAAAACCACAATCCAACAAACCAAATTTGATTATGATCAATCTTGGTAAAACAGTGTAGGTTATACAGAGCTTTAGATTAAGTTAACAGGAAATTAAGGATGATTACCATATTCTATCCTGTTATTTTCAGGATTGCTCTCTGTGCCCTGAAATCTAGTACAGGCAAAATGACTGGAACAGAATATAATCCATCTAAGCAGAGTAGTGTGTGAGTAATGTGGGTTTTAAATCTGGGTGCCCTATTAACAATATAGTGTTTCAAGGCCATCTATGTTAGAGATTCTAGTTATCCTTCTCTGCCTCGCTTCAGCTATGCTATTTTTCTGCCTTTGTTTGTCTACTTTTCTCCTATATTCTACTGCCTGCCCCACTCATTGAGGCCTTTCTGCCACTGTTCCTAAAATGCTGGTATTTTTTTCTCTCTCTAGAATGTCCTTCAGTATTCTCTGTAGGGTTCAATTGGTCGTCACAAACTCGCCCAGTTCCTCTTTGTCATGGAAGCATGTTGTTTCTCCATCAACTTCTAGTGCCAGTTTTGCAGGGTAAGTCAATCTGGGCTGGAGGTTATTCTCTTTCAGGGCTTTGAATACTTCACTCCAAGCTCCTCTTGATCTGATGGTCTGTATCAAGAAGTCAGCTGTGATTCTGATGGGTTTACCTTTATAGGTAATCTGTTTCTTTTCTCTGATGGCTTTTAGTATTCTTTTTTTATATTGAATTTCTGGCATCTTGATTATTATGTGTTTGAGTGTAGATCTGTGTTGGTTGTAGGTGGCTGGAGTTCTGCATGCTTCACACAACCAAATGTCATTTTCTTTTCCCATGCTTGCGAAGTTTTCCTTAATTATTTCCATGAATAGCCTTTGTAATTTGCCTGTATGTATTCCTGCTTCTTTGTTCACATTTCTTATTCTTAAATTGTAGATTCTCTTGTCATCTTCTAGCCTTTGTATTGTTACTGCCTGTTTCCTTGTTATTTTTAAGAGATCTTTTCTTTCATAATCATACACTGCCAACTTGTCTTCAAGTTTTGATAGTCTATCCTTAGTTTCTTTTAAGGAGTTTTTCCAGCATTCAATGGAGTTTTTAATTTTCTGATAGTCTCTTTGAATCTGCTTCGCGTATTCTATATTTTTTTAATATTCTTTATCGAATGTTTCTCTCCTTTTTTTGTGTTCATCCCTTCTTCCATCTATATCATCCTGAGAGATGCTTCCTGAGAGTGTTTCTTTTATTACTCTACTCATATTCTGATTTACCTGATTTAATATTTCAGTTTTGAGCTCATCTACAAGGACCCAAAGATATCTCTTAATGTCCATTGAAGCCATGTCTGATGTTGTGTGTTTTCCACCCTCAGTCTCCCTTGTTTTTCCTTCTCCTGGTTCAGTGTTCTCAGGGTTCTGGGCTGGGGGCCTCCTCCTACCTCTCTCTCCTGTCATGGCCATGGCTTCCTCCACACAGGTTATAGTGTAGGTCCCAGCTCACTTCCCTGTTGGCCATGGTTCCTCCAAAGCAAGCTGGCGAGGGACCTCAGCCCTGTCCTGCCTGCCCCTCCCACCGGGCCAACCAAATTTAAGGGGTCTTTCACCCAGTCAGTGCTTGCTAGGCACAGGGAATTGATTTTGGATGGCTCCTTGGGTCCCAGCCAACGGTGCGACCCAGTCCAAGAAAATCCCACAAATCTGCTCTGGGGAGGGAGCAACCAAATGAAGTCACTGTCACTCCCAGTTCAGGCTCCTCCTGCCCGATTCCAACATGTCACCCATTTGGTCGCACCCTTCCCATGTGGGGGGGGGTCTCATTCCCAGCAATGACTGTGGATTAATAAAGGTCCCTTTTCTGGCTCTGCTCTGTTGGGCTCACCAGCCCCCGACTTCAGCACTGCTGTGCGTCCTGTGAGGGGTGGTGGGAATGAGTTTGGGCGGCTCTGCTGGCTGGTGCGGATTCAAGTTGGTGCAAACTTGGCGGGTCACCATGAAAATGCTGTATCCTATAATTTTCAGCTGTTTTAGTTGTAGTCCCAAATAATTTGACAAGCTTTTTTATGTATTAATTTCTTCCTGTGTTAAGAGGATCCATCTCCCTCTGTTGGGGTCTCTCCAGGGTGTTTTATTCTGGCGTATGAGTTGTTATTCCCGGGAGGCTTTATATTTTGTTGCTCACTGATCATGCATCTTGTCTTCTCTGAAAAATGGCTACTTTTTCCTGTGAGCAGACAGTACAGGGACACAGAGCCTGTAGATCCCCCTCTGCCTCAGGGAAACCACCACTGGAAGCCTCTTCCAGCAAGCAGCCAGCACAGCCAGCGAAAGTCATCAGATCTGCCTGTGCCTGCCAGGCACACCACCATGAAGTCCTTTCCAGGGGACAGTGAATGCAGGTAGAGAGATTCAGCAGGCCTGGCTCTGCCTCCTCTTCACTACTGCTGGAAGGCTTGCTTCCTATGGCCCGCCAGCTAGAATAGGGACACACAGCCAAGTAAGCCCCATGTACCCCACCCACAAGCCACCATTGGAGGCCCTTGCTTCATTCTGCAGCCATCACCCACTGGGGAGATCAGACAAACACACCTCTGTGTGCCTGCCACCATGACTGGAGTCCCAGTGTAGATGTACAGGCTGACAGAAGCAGCCCCAGCACCATGCAACCCTGACCATTAGGGAAGTCCCAGTGTAGCTGCACAGGTCCAGGGAAACCTAGAACACACCCTACTATCTCCCTATATACCTGGGAAACACAGGTATACAGTGAAATACAGGTGCCTGTTCAATTCCCCTGCCAATGTGGGTAGTGCCTGGGACCCCACAACTGGCCTGTTGGGAGGAACCCAGGAGGATGTCAAGATGAAGGAGCAAAAGGCAATCTCAGACCTCCAGCCCACACAGAACAAGTCTAGGAGATACAGTGAAAGAAGCATACGGAAGTCACACACCTGAAACAGAGGATAACAACTGAAATAAAGAAACAACTGCATGAGACTGTAAAAGTAATCAAGTCAGACATAATGTCTCAGGTAAAAGAATAAATGAAAGAAAGAATAGCTCAGCATATCAAAAGAAGACATAGAAAAGAAAGATGAGCATAGGAAAATGATGGAAACCTTGATTGAACAATATATAACAGAATTACAATGCATGGAATGAATTCCAAAAACATCCAGGAAATTAAAAAGTTGATGAAAACCTTGTAAAGCCACTTGAAGAGACTGAAGATAGATTTTCAGAACTTAAAGAGGATTCCAGCTAGCAATTATGAAAGGACTTTTAAAAATATCAAGGAAAAAAGTAATAGCAATCCAATGGTTGCAAGATGATGAAAAGAGAAATAATTTAGGGTAATAGGTATCAGTGAAGAATCAAGGGTCAACACAAATGAAATTAGAAGGGTATTTATAGAAGTAATAGCACAAAACATTCCAAACATGGGAAAAGAATCCAGCATACAGCAAAGAGAGGCATATATTACTCCAACTACCCATAGCTGAAGTAAATCCACACCCAGACATACAATAATCAAGATCCCAGAAATTTAGCACAAGAACGGAATATTACATCTCTTAGAGAAAAAAACAGATCTATAAAGGAAAACCTATCAGAATCACTGCAGACTCATTAACATAAGCCATAAAGTCAAGAAGAATTTGGAGTGAAGTGTTTCAAATCCTGAAAGAAAACAATTTCCAAATCTGATTGATGTACCCTGTGAGACAATAAGAAATTAACATTTGTTACCATCTTCTCTTCCTTAGTGTTGCATCACCTATTACTTTCACACTGTTTATTGCATGAACTATCTTTCAAAATTGATGGAAAAATAAGATACTTCTATGACAAATAACAACTGAAGGAATTCAGGCCCACCAAAGCTGCTCTACAGAGAGTGCTGAAGGATACTCTAGCAAGAGGTAAAGATGGCCATTTTTCAGTAACAATTGCAGAAGAGGTTCACCAAACAGGACAGGCAACTGAACAAAGGGGAAAGTGGAGGGCCAACGGCAGGAGAATAGCATGGCAGAGACAAACAAATATATGTTGGCTGTAACCACTAATGTAGATGGCCTCAGTTCAGTAGTAAAAAGAAACACAGGGAAAGTGGATCAAGAAACAGGATCCATCGATGTGCTATTTACAAGAAACACATGTAACTTAAAGGAAATTCATAGACTGAAAATCAAAGGTGAGAAAATAATTGTTACATGCAACAGGAGACCAGAGAAAAGCAAGGTTACCTTTCCCATCAAAGACAGAATGAGTAAGAAAGATATGGTGTTTTCGTACAGTGGAAAGCTACGCAGCTATAAAGTAGGATAATTTCAAAGTTCTTGTAGGTAAATGGATGCAACTGAAGATCATGTTCATGAGCAAAATAGTTTGAACTCATATGGGTGAACACTAGTATAAAAAATAGAGTTAGTGGGATCAATAAAGAAAATAGTGTGAAAGTGATACAGTAGGAAACACCTAGGAAGACAAGGTGGTAACCAATGTTAATTTCTTATTCTCTTATCCTGAACTCTTGTAATTTTTTCAAACTTTTGTAGTTTTGGTTCTGTTCTGTCTTGTTTTGTTAGAATTTACTTTGTCTCATGGTATAGGCAGTTATTTTGAACATAATGGGATGCATTGTGTTAATCATGGTTGGTCCAAGTTAATCTTGTTTTGAAATCCTATAGTGCTTTTATGCTATTGTTTAATTGGTATAATTCTATTTTGTTTCATTTGATTTTATTGCTTGTGATGGTATGCACAGCTATTTTGTAGAAAAACAGACATTGTAGTTACCATTGTTCATTTTCTGTTATCTGGTTTTGTAATCTTTTAATATTTTCATTCTTTTGTTTCGCTTGGGTTTAGTTTGGTTTCTATGATTTGATTTCATTATTTATGAGGGTAAGGACATCTATTTTGAAGAGAACAGAGACATTAGTGTAGCAATTGTTGATTTCCTACGTATTGTTTTGAAGCCCCACAATTCCTTCATTCTTTTGTTTTGATTGATTTTGTTCTGTTTTATTTTGTTTGATTGTATTGTGTTATGAATGTACAGACAACTATTTTGAAGAAAACAAGAGACATTACAGTAGGCACTGTTGATTTCCTATTGTTTGGTTGTGAAGCCTTGTGTTGCTTGCATTGTTCCCATATTTGCTTTCTTCTGATCTTTTTTGTTTTTCTCCCTTTAAAAGAAAAAAAAAAGAAAAAAAGAAAAATGATTAAAATTTTTAGGAGTAAAAATAAACAAATGTTGCACTTAAATGAAAATATTCTAGGGTACAATATTTGTTGCATTGAAAATTGTATATATTATCTAGAATATATCAACACAGTTTACATTTCAATATTTCTATTAGTTTATATGATTGAAAACACATGTAGTTGTGAGAGAATCTATGGAATATCTCCTACCTAGGGCATGTGTTGAAGAATGCAATAATGATTCAATGAAATACTAGTTCCCATTAAGAGAAAAATTACATATAATGGTGCAGAAATGTAGTAGATAATTAACAGCAATAGTTATAAAATACTAATAATAATTACAATGTTAATTGAACCACTAAAAGCTAATTTGAAATCATATTTTAAGTGACTTATATGTATTAAATACATAAAGTAGATCTATTTTTATCATTAATATTATTATTGCATAGATGATATTTTGGTTTCTATCTAAATGTCTACTCAAATTCCTTTGCCCTTATTGTTGGAAGTTTTAGGGTGGCTGGATTTGTGTATAAATAAATATTAAAGGTATATGATTACAATAACAGTGCATTCTTTGCTTTAACATACTTCTGGGTGTTAATAAGAGGAAGGTCCACCAAGGGATCAATGAAACCATCCAGTTGTGCTACCATTCCCTATGCTCATTCAATATATGAACTTTCACCAATACAAGTTATCCTTTAACTTTTTGGAGAATTCCTTCTTGAATGTGCACATGAGTGATAACAAAAAATAGCACAATTTGAAAAGAGATACAGCAGTTTAACAAGATGAAATGGATCTCAGTTCTGTTACTGCTACCATGTTTTTGTTATTTTAGCTTTGGGAGCTATGGAAATGTTTTGGTATGGCCGATGGAATACAGCCACTGGATGAATATGAAGGTCATAGTAGAGGAACTGATCCACAGGGGACATGAGGTGACAGTTCTGATACCTTCAAGCTTCATTTTTGTTGGTGGTAATGCATCATCTGGAATTAAATTTGAAACATTTCCTACATCTATCAAGAGAGATCAGCTGGAAGAATTTTATATGCAAATGATTGCTAAGTGGATGAATATTGGCTCAATAACTACCTGTTTGTCGTATTTTCCAGTGGTAGAAGAGAGTGTCAAAGAATATTCTACTATTTGGGAGAATGTTTGTAAAGACATAGTTTCAAATAAAAATCTTGTGACAAAACTGCAGGAATCAAACTTTGATGTCCTTCTTGCAGATCCTGTTGCTCCGTGTGGTGAGCTGGTGGCTGAGCTATTGAAATTACCTTTTGTGTACAATCTTCGCTTCTCCCCTGGCTTCCAACTGGAAAAAGGTGCTGGAGGGCTTCCATTTCCTCCTTCTTACATACCTGTCATGATGTCACGCTTAGGTGGTGAAATGACTTTTATGGAAAGGATCAAAAACATGATATGCATGCTTTATTTTGACTTTTGGTTTGAAACATTTAATCTGAAAAACTGGAACAAACTTTACAGTGAAATTTTAGGTAAGTCATGTTTTTAATTATCAGAGGAATATCCTTAATATCTTGTGCCTTTGACGTCAGGTAGAATGAATTAACAATAAGAGGAATTCACTTAGAATAGGAAAATGGTGAACTACAAATTAAAATTAACCATCTATCTCTTGCATGTAGTAGAAACATTCACATTATGGGATCATAGTACGGTCAGTGGCTCCTTAGTGATAGATCATCCTTGCAGCTCACACAATTCCAAAGACAAGATTTTAGGCTTTAATTTTGCAACTGGATACCACATTTATGCACTAAACATGTAAAAAATAAAGCAATTTGGCATCTCTGAAATATGTTTTTGAATAAAGACATGGAGATTGAAGTTACATGTTTCTAAAAATACCAGCAGCACTGAGAAAACTTGTTTCTCTTGAGTAAATCAGTTTCCTTGCCTAAAATTGCCATTTTTTCTATATCATCTAAGATATGCCTTCACTTTTGTAAAACATTTTCTATTCAAACTTCAAAAAGTTTAACTTGGATATTTTAATGGTGCCATATGCTCTGATAGGTCCTTATCAACCATCTATTACAAAGGTTTCAAATCTGTAGAAATATGCACATACAAGTAATGTATTTAAGCATATTTTTCTCCTGAAAAAGAAAAAGTGACACAATATCATGTATAAGTACTAATATCTGTCTGTATAATTTCTTCAAATTTTCCATGTATGTGCACAAAAGCTTATAAATGATACATACAAACTATTACACTCCTGGTATAAACTAAGAGCAATGCCATGAACATGAACTGCAGCCATAACGTTAAAGCAGCCACAGCTCATTTGGATCATGCTGTAACTCAGTCAATGTAGAATTTTTTGAAAACTTGTTTCATGGTTAGGGTAGGATTATTTGACTTTCTAGCTAGAATATTTGTTGATATTTATATCTATCATGTTGGAAGCTTTAGAGAAATAAGAATGCATGCTTTATTATATAACATTATAATTAATTCTTCTGATTGAGAATACACTAAGGAAATATTACAGAAATATTCTCTTTTATTCTGGTTTCTCCCAGAAACAATTGAGCCATTCATAAAATATAAAACATTTGTTGTTCATGCACAACTCTAATTTGTTTATGAACATCTTTATTTTTTACTTTTTTCTTCTTTCAACACAGGAAAACCCACTACATTATATGAGCAAATGCAGAGAGCAGATATGTGGCTTATTCGAAGCTACTGGGACTTGGAATTTCCACGCCCTACCTTACCAAATTTTGATTTTGTTGGAGGACTGCATTGCAAACCTGCCAAACCTCTACCTAAGGTAAGTATATTTCTGTCTTAGTTTTTATTTTAATTTCACTGGGAATGTTCTGCACTATTCATTGAGAATCTTGACTCCCAGTGAAAAAAATATGAGAAAGAGCAAAAGTGCTTTGCTGATTAGAAAGTCGTACATGAGGTGGGCAGTTCAAGCAAGGCGGGACATCAGAGAAGATCTGAGATTGCATAGAAAGATTGGTTTAGAAAATTATATTTGATTTCATCCCAACTATCTGAAATACCTTACCATTACAAAAAGAACATGGGATGTCTAGGAAGTATTCAGAAGTGAGCCTATTGAATTATGGTCTTCATTGTTCATTTTATCAATTTTTTCATTCAAAATCTATAATTTGAATAGTAAAATACTTCACCATCAGTAAAGTTTGAAAAGCATAGCCACAACGCAGCCACTGTGTCCCTCCCACAATGTTGCATACTGTATGAAAAAATAGACCATAAATAAGTAATAAGAAGTATGTGAAGCATAATTTCAAGAGAAGCACTATAATACTAAGAAAACTTTCAGTTTTCATTTTAATCTATGCCATGAAAATTGATAATAATAAAAAGTGAACATGGCTGAAGAACAGACCAACTGATGAGAACTTAAAAAAGGTGCAAACAGAACAGCTGTTATTGTAGTAAGGAAGATATCTCAAGAACTGCAAGTTTAATTCATTAGAATGCTGAATTTGATGGATAGATAATTCAGAACCAGATAATAAAGTCAAAAATATCTGATGAAAGCATTGGTGACATAGAAAAAAAATTAAGCTAGAGAAAGATATTCAAATTTCCTTTAAAAAAATCCATGAAGATAACATCAATGGATTAGATTGCAGACATTCAGAATAGTAGAAATGGGAAGCATTTAAAAAGGAGTTGATTGAAATAGAGACATAGGTATTCATCCAAATGAAACAGCTACTCCTATAGTCAAAGTGCAACTTCACGTTTAGTTTTGTGGGAATAAAATTTAAAACATTGAAAGAAAATTTCTGTGGCATTAATTCAATGGTCCACATTAACAAGGGATGGGAGAGTCAACTGATGTTACTGGCATCTTGTTTTTGATACTAGTTACATAATATTTGAGAGGTTATGAATTTATTTATTTATTTTCATACCAGGGATCAAACTCATTACCTTGTAATTGCCAGGCAGGCACTATGCCGCTATGTCTTCAGCCCCTAAGAAGCGTTTTACATGTAATTTCATTAAACGGGATCTGACATTCCAACAGTTTAAGATAGCCATCTCAAGCAAAGATACAAAGAAAAGCAATTCTATATTCCTGTTTAAAACTAAATTTCCAGGTTCAGGCAATAATATGAACAAAATATAATGAGGAAATATTATATGAACCTTTGAAGCTCTTTATTAGTATTTTAGATTACGAAGAAGAACACTGAACCATGGAGTGCTTGTGCCCCCAAAGCAAAAATTGCTGAGAAGCTTCAGATCGCCTTGTGTTGCACACAGATTCAAAACCATCTTCCTTTATATTCCAGAATTTTACAGCTTAGGGTACAAAAGGTCTGAATTATTTTCTTGAAACATATATTTAATATCATATGCCAAGGCAGCAGGATACCTGAGTAAAGTTTCTTCTTCTTATATGATCATGGTATCAACATGAACTGGCAGAGAAATTATAGGGAAAATTCCAGAGTGTGAACTAAGAAACTCCTAGTTCCTATGATTTCTCTGAAAATCAAGTTGATGTGATCATGCACTCTGGTATAGTAGAGAATGACATTCCTTATGAAAGGTCCCAAAAATCTAATGTATTTTAAATTGATAATAGACTTCTATGATATGTCTAGAAATGAAGCTATCCTTATTGCTCCAGAATTATGATGCTTCAAGAAATCCTTTTTTAACCTTCATTTTGACAGCAATAGAAAACTGAGATCTGAAAAACTGGAAAAAAAAATCCAGTATTCTTTTAAATGCAATTCATTTGGAAAGTGCAAGAAATCCAGAAGTCAAACATTTGAAGCATCATCGATGTACATACTAAAAAACATATCTATAAAATTGAATATTTTCTGAATTAGAATATAACACTGTTAGGAGTAGCAGAAAATAGAAGGAGCAGAGAAAAATGACAAAAAAGTGCTGAAAAACACAGTTATGAAAATATTGCTAACAATAGCTGCTATTATATTCACAAACTAGATATTTACAAACTTGCATCAAGTCTTAAAACTTCTACCCTTTGGCCAAAAGTGATACTCCTTTGAAAGTATGTCAAGAAAAATAATCCAGATGCATAATTACTTATAAAAATAAAACTTGCAAGTAACTTTAACATCCAAATTTAGGTAATAATTATAATAAAAATGTGTACCTAACACAGTATCAAGTTTGTTTTACCAAAGAGACATTGTTAACACTGTATTAGCCATAAGGAAACTTCAGATTAAATAATGTATGTATATGATATCATATCTCTATAGTTGTGGCACCAAAGTATTCTTCGGCAACTGTAAATAAGCTATAATAAGAATATGAGGTGAAACCAAAGGAGAAAAGAAAACTTTAAAAATTCACTCTGTTTTTATAGGATTAAATAGAAATATAGGGCTGGGGTTTGGCTCTGTGTCACAACCACCTGCCTGGCAAGCACAAGGTCATGAGTTTGATCCTGAGTATCAAAAAATTAATAAACAAACAAATGAAAAAATAAATGTGAATCAAGTCTTTTAAAAAATGTTATTAATATACATTAAATAAAAATCTTTAGTTCAAGAAATACCTGTGAAACATTGATTCCACAACAACATCATTGGCATTGCTCCTTGTGTAATGCTGAGGATTGTGAAATTTGCCTTACAAAAATTTTACCAGACTCTCTAATTGATTCATTCTTTCTTGTATTCATTCATTCTTTCCTGTATCACTTTCATTTTCTTTAATTACACTGGTGTCAATAGTGTTTGCTGTGCTCTTGTCTTTTTTTTTTTTCCTGATGGAGACAATACTTTCTTCACAGGAAATAGAAAACTTCGTGCAGAGCTCTGGAAACCATGGCATTGTGGTGTTTTCCTTGGGGTCCATGGTCAGTGACATGTCAGAAGACAGAGCCAATGCGATTGCTTCAGCCCTTGGACAGATTCCACAAAAGGTTGGCAAAGTGTCTCGATGGCAGCATGCACTAGAGAAATCATGAAGCTCTGCAAAGATCTGATTTCAGAAACTTGCTCTTTTTCTCCTATAGGATTGTTGAGGTCACTGTATACACAAGTAATGTTATGGAAAGAGTTAAACTTCACTGAAAAATGTGCTATCTTAGTAACATGAAGAAGGTATTGAAAAAGACAAAATAAATAATGTAACTTGGGATTTTGGTGTTATCTCTTTTTATTCAAATTTTGGAATACACTTCTGTAGTGTAACTTTAAGGGGGATATTACAGCAGAAAAAAGCAAGAGTGGCCAATTCAGTGTCCATTATGCATTCAGTCATGTTAATTATAAAAGAAGGAAACCCAATCTGAGAGATCCCTGACCACATCTGAAGCAGGAAGATCTTAATAACACTGTAGAAATGGCTTCTTCCCTTATAGTGTTACATTACAAAAAAAACACTACAAAACATTCTCTGCAAGGACACTTTGTCCCACCAGTTTAATGTCCATCCAATCATGAAAGAAAAAAAAAGTGAGTGACAAACTGAAAGAAACTTGTCTAGGGAAATTGCTCAGGTACCCTCTCTATAGCATATAATGGGCACTATGTTTCTCACTTATCTAATACATGTGCAATCTTTGAGTAGCTATGAACTAGAGTAGAGTTTAGTGTCAGGTGCATAAACTTTGTATAGTCCTATGCAAGAGAACAAGAGGGTATCATAAACATGTATATTAATTAAAATGCAAATCATAGAAATTCTCTATTCCTTGTAAAAATTATGATTGCTCAACAATTTTTAAAATAATTTTACTTAGCATGTTATATCTTATTTATCTAAATTGCTATGTATGAAATATCATGAATACAAACCATTAAAATGTAATATAAGTATAGAAAATGTTTGTATTCCATTTGCATCAGTCTTCTAGCAGTTGTTGATATGTAGTCTCCTTATCCTGATTTTAAAACTTTATTCTATAGAAGGCACATAAATTGTGTTCCTTAGGTTTTAAAACTCACAATATGGTAAAATGCAGTCTATACCCTAACAGGTGGTTTGGAGATTTGATGGCAAGAAACCAGATACCTTGGGAGCCAACACTCGGTTGTTCAAGTGGATCCCCCAGAATGACCTACTTGGTAAGATGCTGGAGAACAAATACTGGAAACCTAAGGTGGTAAGGTTGAGGATTGCTCAAGAAGAAATAAACCAGGGAACATTTGTTGTCACTGAATCAAAACTAAAACCAAACTTCATTATACATATTTCCAGTATTAGAGGAAATATAATTAATTGTAAAAGTTGGCTTTTTGGCATATTTAGAAACAATCTTAAGGTCCTCATTTCAAACTCGTCTTTAAGAGAAGGATGTTTCCGTAAATTTTAGGATTGTCTCTCTATTTCTAATTCAATCAGTGTTTGAGAAATACTAAATCTGTCTTTCTATAGACATAAGCATTTACAAATACCAATCAAAATAACAGTCTCGATTTACTTACAATGATGTTGTATTTCCATTTTATTTGGTGTGGCATTTTAGTGAGAAAAATTCACATATTTATTATGGCTTATTATCACACTGTTTACACCCATTGCCATATGTTGCTGATGTGCACAATCTTTATGTCAGAATTAGTGATTGAAATAAACTTTAATAGAACAAGTTCTAATTCACACAGGACTCTTCACGATGATCATTTATTCATTGTTAAAGACATTCATCATATCTACCAGGTAACATTCACTTTCCTTTCCAGTCAATTATGTGCTTTTTGTTATGAGATACAAAAGTGACATCACTGCATTTTCATAGATACAAAATCTCTTTAAAAATACTATTTCAACTATTCATAATGTGTATTTCTCAATTTATTTGTAACATTTAAGATTACTTACCTTGCTGACATTCACCATGTCCTAGGCCATCCAAAAACCAGAGCTTTTATAACTCACGGAGGAGCCAACGGGGTTTATGAGGCAATCTACCACGGAATCCCGATGGTGGGCATTCCCTTGTTTGGGGAACAACATGATAACATTGCTTACATGGAGGCTAAAGGAGCAGCTGTTACACTGGATTTCCAAACAATTTCCACTACAGATTTGCTAAATGCACTGAAGAAAGTCATTAACAACCCTTCGTGAGTACAAACTTTTAAAAACTTCATCATTCTAATCAATAACTTCTTACATGAATGCCAAGAAAGTAGCAATGAGTATGAGTTGAAAGTAATGAAATACAAACTTCCTTAATGCTAAAGCCACCATTACACTGCCACTGAGTGGCAGAGTAAGAAAAATATTTCTTTGTTTTTATTGAATAAATGCATGCAAGCTTTAAGAATTGTGTAAAATTTTGAAATAGCCTGTAAATGGAATGAGAGAAATCACTAAAGATGGTCACAGTGGAATGATAATGAAATATGAAGAAACATGAAGTTTGAAAGGGTTTATACTTGCCATTTAGCTGTGAATTCAAATGACAAATATGTGTATAAAATGACAGAGTCTGTGCAGCATTCCAGAAAGGTGTTCTGCTTTAAAGTTGTCATGATTAACCTGTAGATGAAATTTCAACGCTGGTTTTTACTTAACACTGTAATCCTTTGTAAGGTTACTCGTAAATGTTCCATGAACCATGCCAAGGATTCGTATTTTGTCTTTAAATTGTGGCACTAATTTTGACCTTTAGAACAGTTTCAAAACCTCCAAAATTACTCATTCTATCATTTCTAAATATTTCTGAACCTGTTTAATTTTCCTTCAGCTACAAAGACAATGCTCTGAGGTTATCAACTATTCATCATGATCAGCCTATGAAGCCGCTGGACCGAGCAGTCTTCTGGATCGAGTTTGTTATGCGCCACAAGGGGGCCAAGCACCTGCGGCCTCTTGCCCAGAACCTCACCTGGTACCAGTATCACTCTCTGGATGTGATTGGCTTCTTCCTAGCTTGCGCTACAATCATTACTTTCTTTCTCGTAAAATGTTGCTTGTTTTGTTTTCCAAAGTTTGTGATGGCAGGAAAAAAGGAAAAGAGAGAGTAGAGTTTTTCAGGTGTATGGCTTTACAAGTGAGACAACTTCATCTAACTCCAATGCTATGGATAGAGTCATTATGAGATGATCATGTTGTATAACATTCTTGCCTTGTAGATTTTTCCACATATTGCAAATCCTGTTCAAGAAATCTACAATTCAAATTTCAGTATTCTTTAACGTTGGACTTTAATTTTTGCATGTATTTTATCATGAATCTTAAAAGAATGAGTGTCACTGAACCCACAATATGTCAGTTTGAGCAAAGTAACAAGCCTGAAAACTGTCATATTTCAGATACATTTTCAGTTTCAATAAAATGTAACCCACTGGACTTTTTGTGTTTGGGAAGGAACATCAGAGGCGGGCAGTATTTAATGATAACAAGAGAGATTTCATTTATATAACTAAAATAGAGGAGAGGGTCTTCAATATAACCTGAGCTCAACTTACTAAACAAGTATGACTATTACTGTCATGGAAAGAAAATGAAAATTTGGTGAAGTGAAGTATGGAAACCAAAGGGAACCAGGACATTGCATGAAAATGGAAAACTTACATTGGAAAGAAATAGAAGGGATAGTAAAAGTACTGTTTGAAGTCTGGGACAATCCTATTTGTATAAGCAATGATATAAGAAGAAGGGTAAGATCAGCTGTAGGGACATAACCAATGACTTAGGGAAGATAGAAGATATGATGAATTTAGTCACTTTCACAGCACATTGTTAATGCAAGGATTTTATCTCAGGGGAGTTTTCTCTGTGCACATCACTTGAGAAAAACATATATATATATCCTACAAAATTTCTGTTTCACAAATTTTGTTACTTGTAATTAGCTTCCTTCCTCAAACCTTGTAACCCAATGATAAATTTGACTTGAATAATAAATGATCTGTTCTGTTTTTGGTCTGGAATGTTGTTTAGTATTTTTTTTTTTTTACCAAATGATCTTATATAACTGAATAGCAAGACAAAAAAAGAAAAGGAATGCTTTAGTTAGAATTATTAGCTGAAGTTCTGAGAGTTTACACCATTATAAGGAGACTATAATATTAGATTTCCTTCTTCCTCCAAGTAGGTCTCTACTTTTTAAGTTTAATTTCTAATCCAATATTTCTACCATGTCAAGGTGTAAGATACGGAGAACATGAAAATCAGAAATTTGTATTACATTTATATGTATTCCTTTCTCAAAACACATAGAAAAAAAACTGAAGAGGGAACAAAGAGTCCAAGTATTTTGTGCTGCTATTTTTAAAGCCTATGCTTTAGAGAGAATAATACAAAACATTCTCCATAACTTGTCTTTTCATTTCTACAGTAATCACATGTATACTGCTCAGGGAAATCAACAGACAGGAAAGAAAGGGAGGACCAGTAATTATTTTTAGAAAGATGTTTATAAACATCTGGTTGGCATTTTCATCATTTTGACATATGGAAAACACTTAGCTATATAAATAATTTTGAAATATTTTTGGTCAACATATTATGTTAGAAATAGAATAGAAATAGAAATAGAAATTTCAGTAAAAGAAATAATGATTTTCTTTAGTTAAATTTTCATGTCTAATCATGAAGAAGAGAAAAACAAGTATGTATAAACATTACTTTGAGCAATAATGGGACTATATTCACTAACTGAGCAAAATATAAAACTAGTTTTCATTTATTAGTAAAATATTCTCTAAAAATTAAGTGGATTTATTGAACAATTATTAAATTATTGAAATAGAACCATAACATTGAGTCTTCACAGGATTCTTTGATTGCTTTTTCTTTCAATTTTGTTAAAATAATGGCTTCATTGAAATAAAATTAGCATACCATACCATTTAGAAACTTAGAATATAAGATGCAGTATGTTTTAACACATTGACAGTGATGTCCAACCATGACCTCAGTCAAGCATAAATCACCATTTTATCTCTCAAAAAGACAGTCTTCCTACTAGTGTCAACATCCAGTGACTCTCACCTTAAAGTACAAGAACATTCATCTTCTGTTTTCATAGATTTTCACATTATGGCAATTACTTTTTATGCAAACTAAACTTTGATCATAGCACCAATAAAGATCTTAATATATCCAAAGTAATGGGAATCATGCAAACTAGTCTCTCAAAACATAGTGAATAAATAAGAAACTGTCAACAGAGATATACCTAGCAAACAATAACTTTTTTCTTTTCTCTTTTATCTAAGTAACCTTTTCTTAGAATGGAAATGATGTAATGTTGAAGCTTATGGATCTGATCTACTTTCCTCTACATTATGGTCTCAAGTTGCATCCACATTCCTACAAGAGTGTCAAATTTAGCTTTCTTTAAGCTGTTACTCCATTATTAGAAACACTATATGTTTTTAAAACAATTCTTCTGTGAGTGGGCACATACACTGTTTCCACGGTTTAGCTGTTATGAATTGTGCTGCTGTTAACATAGGAATACATACATCACTGTGGATTAATATTTACTCTTGTGGCAAGAGACTTAAAGGGGGAATAGCCATGTAAAGTGTAATTTATAATTGTAGTTTGTAAGGACTCTCATTTGTGACTGCTATTGTGGTTGTATCCATTTACACTCACACCAACAATGAAGAGTGGTTCCTTTCTCTTCATAGCCTCACTACCCTTTGTTATTGGTTGACTTGCTGATGGTAGCCATTCCTCCATGGGTGAAATAGAATGCTAATGTTCTAATTTGCATTTCTGAAATGCCAGTTGTTAGGAGACAACTAAAAGAAACATAGGTAAGAGTTCTACATGACAGCTTTATTTCAGAACAAACTGAGAAGCACTGCTCTGAGCTGCAGGTCTGACCAGCTAAGCTCCTACAGTCTCCAAGGTCATTTCGAGGGTCATGAGTATCAAAGCGGAGGCTGTAGGAAAAAATGGCAGTGGAACTTTTGAGGAGGAGAGTTCAGTAGGGAGGGTGCCTATTTACCAAGATTAGACTTTGAAAACGTACAAGAAATTTTGTTTTGTTTGTTAAGAAAAGAGCCAGGGGGCTGCGGGTTTAGCTCAGTGGCATAAGTGCCTGCTTGGCAAATGCGAGGTCGTGAGTTCGATCACTGGCACCCCCCCCCCCCCAAAAAAAAAGGACCAGAACTTGATTGGGAATTCTTGTACGTGGCTATGTTCCTGGGCCTTTTGAATCCACAGTACTGCATCCGAAGCAGCATTAAATGCATAGAAGGGGGAAGGGATTTAAAGTGGGTTCTGTTGTATCAGGATGGGAGTGGATAGATTCCTTCCCCACTAATATTGAAAAGTTTTTCATGTATTTGTTGGTGATTGTTTTTTCTTCAGCTAGGAAATGACTATTGATTTTAGAATTTAGTCTTTAAATTTGAGAGTTTAATTTCTTTGGTGTTTTTCATATATTCTGGATGTTAGCTCTTTATCTAACGAGTAACTGTCCAAAATGTTTTCCCATTCTGTAGATTGCATTGTACACTTCATTAGTGGGTTCTTTTGCCATACAAAATTATTTAAATTTAATATGTTCCCATTTGTTGATTCTTGGTATTTTTTCTTGCATAACTGAGATTTTATTCAGAAAGTCTTTGTATACAACTTATGTCTTTGAATGTTTATGCACTTTGTCTGCCAGCAAATTAAGTGTTTCTGTTTTAATGCTGAAATTTTAGACTCATTTTGATTGTATTATTACATATGGTGTCAATTAAGGGACAAAGTACAAACTTGAGCATACGTGGCCATTTTTTCTAGCACAATTTGTTCGTGAGTCTTTCTTTCCTCCAGTGAAGGGTTTGGCCTGTTTTGTGTAGGTCATGTAGCATTGTGTCTGGAGTTGTGTCTCTACCTTCTCTTCTGTTCTATTGATCCACAATTTTGAAAAAATATCATTCTGTATTGATCACTATAGCTCTGTAATATAATTTGAATTCTGGGATGTGATGCCACTGCCATGCCCTTGTTGCCCAGAATTTCTTTTGCTCTTCTAGGTGTCCTCAAGTTCTATGTGAATATTAGAGTTGCTTTCTCCAGTTTTATTATTGATAAAGTGATTGATAGTTTGAATGATATTGCATTCAATGTATATAATAGTTTTGGTAGAATGGCCATTTTAAGTCTATTGATTCTGCCTGTGCAAGAAAAAGGAATACCTTTCCATTTTCTGATAACTTCTTTGATCTTTTTGAAAACATTGTTGAGATTGCTTCATTATAGTGGACTATCACTAGCTTGGCTTTTTCTCAGGTATTTCATTATTTTTTGATACTATTGTGAAAATTATATTTTTGAAATTTTCCTCTCCATAAGTTTGTTGTGGTGTAGAAGAACACTATTAATTTTTATGTGTTGGCTTTCTATACTGGCACACTACTGAATTTAGTTATCAATTCTTATCTCATCAAAGTTTTTGGGGTCTTCTATTTAGAAGGTCATGGCATCTGAAAATAATGGTAATTTCACTTCTTTGTTCTCTATCCATGCTCTCTTTTGTCTTTTTTCTCATCTAATTCCTTTAGCAAGTCTTTTGAGTTCTATATTGAACAAAAGTTATAATAGTGAACATCCCTGTTTTTTTCCTGAATCTAGAAAAAAAACTTGCAGCTATTCACCATTAAATATGAAGGAGAATATTACTTCATAACAGATAACTTTTATAAAATTAAGATAAGAGGGCCGAGGGTTTAGCTCAGTTGGGTATGCACCTCCTTGGCAAGTTCTTAGGTCTCTGGTACTTAGAAAAAAAAGAAAAAAAAAAGATAAAGATAAGGAACTTCTATTCCTACTTTCTTGAGAGTTTTCACCTGAATGGATGCTGAATTTTTCAGATGCTTTTTCTTCACCTACTAAAGTGAACATTTTTTTTGTGTGTGTGCTTACTTCTAGCATTGTGGAATTACATATTTTAAACCATTTCTACATCTCAGAAATGAATTTTTCTTGGTCATGATGTATGATCTTTTTGATAATTTGCTGCAGTCCATCTTCTAGGATCTTACAGAAGAGTTTTGCATATATGTTCATTAAAGAGTTTGCACTGCATTTTCTTTATTCATTTAGGACCTTTTTTGGTTTTGGAGTTATGATAATTCTTGATTCTAGAAATGACTTTGGGAGTATGTTGTCAGGGGTTTTGCATGAGAACAATTAGAATCAGAATGCATAATTTATACTATTATTTATGATGGTCATCCAGGGTTAACACAATAAAGTGCAGGAAATCTGTCCACAACACTAAAGATATAGGATATTCAGCCAAGGGCCTGAATTCTACAACAATGTCCTACATGAGTCCAGATGAAAACCTAGAGCGATGAATGTCTCCCACAAGTCCAACCAGAGATCTAGAGTGCACGAGAAGGACTCATGAAAGTCTGCTTTACAGATCTGTGCTGGGAATGTCCAAAGGTCAGTGGTGGAAGTCAGAAAGTCAGTGAGGTGAAGGAGTTGTGCTAGTAGGTAGAGGGTTCTACACTGGAGCTGAGAAGTCACACTCATAATAAAGCACAGGGCTGTCCTGAAAAGCACCACAGCCATCCTCAGTGACACAGAGGCCCCAACCTCCTTTGACAATAAGCACAGTCAAGTACATGCCAGGAAACCAGTGATGAGTTTGTCCTGGAGACTAAACAGCACACATTGTCACCTTTAGAAGTAGGAAGTGATGCTCGATGTAAGGACCAGAGCTCCTTCAAAGTGAACCACAGCCACTCTTACAACAAGGTCTTAAGCTCCTCAGATGACAATGGTGAAGCTTACACTGGGGAAGCTAGTCATGATGAGATCCTCCAGGAGAACCAGTGCCTCAAACAACAACACTTAGAGAAATCCACAATGCCTAGCTTCTCCTTCTCCATGTCTCTCTTTATGCTGGAAACTTTCCTCGGGTGGAAGATCTATGCACAGCACCATGGTGATTTAATTCCACTGGCATTAAGTTGACCACCAGTTTTTAAACCATAACAGAGTACTTCTTCCCTTTTCAGTTTTCTGGAAATGTTTGAGAGGTGTTTGTGGTATATCTAAAGAGCTCAGCAGTGAATGTGTTAAGAGCAGGAATTTTCTTTGTTGGTAGGTTTTAATTATTATATTACTGACATTCAGAAAATTTAGAATTTTCAAATCATTTTTGTTTAGCTTTGGTGGTTTATATGTATCTAGCAATTTAGACTATTCTTCAGAGTTGCATTATACTAGATTAAAGGTTCTGTTGCCAATAATCTTTCAAAATTAAGTAGAATGATTTGTAATATCATTGCTTTCATTTCTAATTGCATGGTTCTTTCTTTGCTATCCTTTTTAAATAAAATAGACTAGTGGTTTTCTGTCTTTTTCAGTATTTTTTAAAATTTTGTTTTAAAGAAAATAAAACAAAAGAGGGCAGAACAAAGCATATCACAACAGAACAATGTGAGCAACATAGCACTTCACAACAAGACAACCAGATATTAACAGTAGCTACCATAATGTCTCTTTCTTTGAAATAGTTGAGCATAGTTTCACACACAATAATATTAAACAAAACAAAATATTATAAAACCATTCAAGAGAATGAAAGTACTACAAGGCATTCTGAACCAAATAACAGAAAATGAACAATGGCTACTATAATATCTCATTTTCCATAAAAAATTTGTTTATACTATCACACATGTTAAAATCCAATAAGACACAACATTATAGAACCAATGGTAATAGAAGAACAAAAGCATGGTAGGACTTCAAAGCAAGATGATATTAAATCAACAATGGCTGTCATAATGTCTTGTTTTCTTCAAAATAGCTGTTTATGCCATCCACACATAATAAAATCAAACAAAACAGAATAAAACTATTCCAACTAATGAATGAAAACATTATAAGGCTTCAAAGCAATGCAATGGGGAATGATGATTACTATAAAATCTTATGTACTCTTACCATTTCTTATACTATGGAGACTATACAGTATTAATACATGTGAATTTGATTTATTTCATTTATGTGTATGGGCTCAAGTTGCATCCATTTATTTTTAATTATCTCCATGTGATCATTCTTTATAGCTGAGTAGTACTCTATTGTGCAAAAATACCACATTATTTTTATCCATTCCTCAGTTGATGGGCACTTAGGTTGTTTCCGATATCCGGCTGTTACAAATTGTGGTGCTATAAACATTGGTGCACATATATCCCTGTGGTATGATGTTTTCAGTTCTTCTGGGAATATGCCTAAGAGTGGAATAGCTGGGTCAAATGGGACTTCCAATCCCAGCTTTTTGAGGAATCTCCAGACCGATCTCCACAGTGGTTAGACCAGTCTACACTTCCACCAACAGTGCAGAAGAATTCCTTTTTCCTTGCAGCCTCTCTAGCATGTGTTCTTGGTAGTTTTCTTGAACTTGGCCATTCTTTCTGAGGTGAGATGGAATCTCAGTGTGGTTTTAATTTGCATTTCTGTAATGACCAATGATGATGAACATTTTTTCATGCATTTATCTGCTATTTTATTTCTTCATCTGAGAACTGTGTTTTCATCTCAGATGCCCATTTTGGAATTGAGTTTTTGAATTTTGGGGATCTGATTTTTTAAAAATTCTTTATAAGTTCTAGACAGAAGTCTTTTGTCTGAGGGACATTACTAAGGTTTCTTTCCCAGTGTGTGGGTTTTCTTTGCACTCTATTGGAGATTTCTTTCCACATGCAGAAACTCTTTAATAAGATGTGATCCCAGTTATTGATTCTGGGAAGCAATTCCTATGTGGTTTGATTCTTGTTCATGAATTCTCTACATAACCCTATGTCTTCAAGATTTTTAACTTCTTTGTCTTCCAACAGATTTAGTGTTTCTGTTTTAATATTTAGATCTTTGATCCATTTAGATTTTAGTTTAGTACATGGTGATAGGCTTGTGTCTAGTTTTATTTTTCAGAATATGGATAGCCAGTTTTTCCAGAACCATTTATTAAAGAGATTATTGTTCTTCCAGTGAACATGTTTGGCCCCTTTATCAAAGATAAGGTGGTTGAGTGTGTTTGTAGTTGTGGTTGTATCTTCTAATCTATTCCATTGATCTTCAAATCTGTTTTTATTCCAGTACCATTTTGATTTTATTACAGTAGCTTTGTAGTATAACTTCAAGTCAGGGATTGTGATGCCTCCTGCCTTGGCTTTGCTGCTTAGAATTGACTTTGCTATTCTAGGTCTCTTCTGGTTCCAGATGAATTTTAGGAGTGATTTCTCTATATCTATGAGGTATGTTAGTGGTATTTTCATTGGGATTGCATTGAATCTGTATAGAAATTTTGAGAGAATGACCATTTTCACAATATTTATTCTTCCTATCCATAAACAAGGGATGTCTTTCCATTTTCTGAGGTTCTCTTCCATTTGTTTGTTCAGGGTATTATAATTTTCCCTGTATAGCTCTTTTACCTCTTTTGTTAGATTAATTCCTAAGTATCTCATTTTGTTTGGATGCTAGTGTGAAGAGTGTGGTTTTCTGATTTCTTTCTCAGTGATTTTGTTGTTAGTGTATAGGAATGCTATTGATTTTTCAGTTTTGACTTTGTAACCAGCTACATTGCTGAATTTATTTATTATATGTAGAAACATTTCAATGGAGTTTTGGGGGTCTTCTTAATGATTTGCTGCATTTTTTGCCATTATTTTATTGAGAATTTTTGCATCTATGTTCATTAGGGAGATTGGCCTGTAGTTCTCTTTTTTAGTTTGGTCTTTCTCAGGTCATGGTAAAAGAGCAATATTTGCTTCCAGGAGTGACTTAGGAAGAATTGCATCCCTTTTGATTTTATTGAAGAGTTTGAGGAGTGTTGTCATTAAGTTTTATTTTTATTTCTTGTAGAATTCCGCAGCGAATCCATCTGGGCCTCGGCTCTTCTTTGTTGGTAAGGACTTAATTACATTTTCAATTTCATTAATATAAATGGGGTTATTCAGCAGTTTTACAACTTCTTGGCCCAGATTTTGTAGTTTATATGTTTCTAGGAATCTGTCCATTTCTTCTGTGTTATTGAACCTATGAGAGTAGAGGTTTTTGAAATACGTGTTGAAGATCTTCTGTATTTCTACAGTCTGTAGTGATTTCACCTTTTTCATTCCATATTGCATGAGTTTGAGTCTTTTCTTTACTTTTTAAAATAAGGTTGGCTAGGGGCTTATCAATTTTATTTATTCTTTCAAAGAACCAACTCTTTGATTCATTGATTCTTTGTTTCATTTTCTTAGTCTCTATTGCATTAATTTCTGCTATGACCTTTATAATTTCCTCCCTTCTTTAGGCTTTGGGCTTAGTTTGCTCTTCTTTTTCTAGATGTTTGAGGTGTAATATCAGGTTGCTTATTTGTGTTCATTCTGTTTTCTTAATGTAGGAACTCAGTGCTATAAATTTTCCTCTGAGGACCTCTTTCATTGCATCCCACAGGTTCTGGTAAGTTGTATTTGTATTTCTGTTTGCTTGTAGACATTGTTTAATTTCTTCTTTAATTTTCTCTTTGGCTCATTGATTGCTCAAGAGTCTATTTTTCAGCTTCCATGTGTTTGTGGAGTTTTTGCAGTTTCTTTTATCATTAATTTCTACTTTCATGGCACTATGATCTGATAATATGCATGGGATAATTTCAATTCTTTTGCATTTACTTAAATATGTTCTGTGGGCTACTATATGGTCTATTTTAGAGAATGTCCCATGTATTGCTGAGAAGAATGTATATTCTGATGTTTTTGGGTGGAACACTCTGTATATGTCTATCAAGTCCATTTGTTCACCAGTGTGATTCAGTTCTGTTATTTCTTTGCAGATTTTCTGTCTAGTTGATCTATCCTTTTGTGTCAATGTCATGTTAAGGTCTCCTGTTATAATTGTGCTTTTGCTTATTTGATTTTTCATTTCTGTTAATACTTGCTTTGTGTATCTGAGTGCTGTGGAATTTGGTGCATACATATTTAAGATTGTTATCTCTTCCTCTTGAATTTTTCCCCTAACTAGTATCTAGTGTCCTTCTTTATCACTTCGGATCATTCTTGGTTTGAAGTTCACATTGTCTGCAAGCAGAATAGCTACTCCTACTTTTTAGGATGGTTCCTGTTGTGTGAAGTATTGTTTTCCATCCTTTGACTTACAGTCTATGAGTTTCCTTTTGGGTTAGATGGGTTTCCTGTAGACAGCATATGTTTACACACTGTTTCTTGATCCATTTGGCCAGTCTGTTTCTTTTAATAGGTGAATTGAGGCCATTTACATTAATGGTTATAACTGTTATATATTGGTTTGTTGTTGACATGGTATCTTTCTGTTGTTGTATCTTTACCTTTCGATACTGTTTGTCTGTCTTGCTTAGTGGTTTTTTTCTTTGTGTATCTAGAATGCCTTTCAGTATTCTTTTGTATTGGTTTGGTGGTCATGAAGTTCTTCAGCTGTTCTTTGTCATGGAAGTATCCTATTTCTCCATCAATTTTGAAGGAAAATTTTGCATGGTACATCAGTGTGGGTTAGAAGTCATTTTCCTTTAGGATCTGGAATACTTCATTCCATGCTCTTGTTGACTTCATTATTTGTGTTGAAAAATCTGCTGTGATTCTGAGGTTTTTCTTTATAGGTGATGTGTCTTTTCTCTCTAACAGCTTTTAATATTCTCTTCTTATGTTGACTTTCTGGGATGGTGATTATTATATGTCTGGGTGTAGTTTTATTTTGGTTATGGGTATTTGGAGTTCTATATTCTGAATGTCAGTTTCCATTCTCATGTTTCGGAAGTTTTCAGCTATTACTTCTGTAAATAGCCTCTTAATATCATTTGTGTTGTCCCCTCCTTTTTCATTTTTCCCTACTAATCTTATGCTGTTTTTCTTTGCATCATCTTGCAGCTGTTGAATTGTTATTTCCTGATTCCTTGTTATTTTTAGAAGATCTTTCCTTTCCTGTTCACTAGCTGCAATCTTATCTTTGAGGTCTGAAATTCTATCTTCATTTTCATTGAGGCAGTTTTGGCAACTTTTAATAGAATTTTTGATTTCCTGTATATCTCTTTGGATCTGCTTCATGGATTCTGTTTGTTTCTTATACTGTTCATTCAGGGATTCTATCTTTTTGTTTTATTCCTCTAATTTTTTAACTGTGTCTTCTTTAGATGTGTTCAGTATTTCTTTCACTACTTTTATCATTTCTTCTTTTACCTGGGAGATTATTTCTGATTTGAGTTCCATTATAGCTTCCCAGAGTTGCTTCTTTATTTCAGTTGATATCATTTAAGGCATTTCAGGTGTATGGCTTATATTTTCTTCTGTGTACATGGCTCCTATGCTTTCTTGGGATGTGCTGGAGGTTTGAAATTGCATTTTGGTCTTTCGTCTTGTCATTTTCCTATACTTAAATGTTTTGAGCAATGTTCCAAACCTTTCCCTGGGCATGTTGGAAATTACCACCTGTGCCCTTGGCTCCTGTGACTGAATGAAGGTTGTTGAGCATGGCCTAGTCCTGCTCATTTCCTGCCTTTTCTTAGTTTTCTCACACTTTGTCCATGGTCCTAATAAAGTAGGCTAATCCAGCTAAGACAGAAGACAGGGTCTTAGCCCTCTGAGTCACAAGCTCAACTAAAGGGTTTTGATCCTCCTGGATGGAGCCCTAAAATTATGCAATTTGTCTCTTTTTATTTAACCTCCACCGTACACTCATTTGGAAGATTGGGGATCTAGGGCAGCACCCGATACTTAATTTTATATAACCACAGGGATATAGGAAGAATGTAATGAAGCCCTTTCTGTACTATTTCTTCTAGAGTTAGGAGATAAGAAATATGTCAGGTAATGTGTATTTAAACTGATTTGACTATCTCTTCAAAATAGAAATAAATGATATCTGAAATATGGACATTTTCCTAATGCATTCTTGTTGCTCTAAAATACTGGGATATACTTGAGACAGGCAACATATTTCTCAAGACTCTCGAGGCTTTGTGAGTTCAAGGGCTGGGAGCAAGCATATTCATTATCCAGTGAGAGTCTGCCCTCTGCTTCCAACATAGATCCTTGAACAACACTTTCCAGGGAAACAAGCACTGTCCTGACATGAGAAGAAGGTGAATAGGGTCAATGACTTATTGATTTCTTTTATAAGGGCACTGAATGTCATCTGTGAGAGGAGCCCCCTTAGATTAAACAACACTTAAAGACCTCATCTCTTAAAAGAACATTGGCAATACCTAAATTTTCAATAAGAAACATCAAATGCCTGCCATATGCAATTGATTCCCATATATTTTTCCATATATATATTGATTCCCATATATGTTTTTTCCATATATATATATATATTTATGTTTCCCATGTTTATATTTTCCACATATATATATATTATTCCCATAAATATATGATTCCCATATACATATATATTTCATATATATATATATATATATATATATATATATATATATATATGAAAGAGGGACAAAGAGGGAAAGAGAGACAGAGACAGAGAATGATAGATACAGAGACAGACAGAGAGAATATGTGCAAAATGATTTTGTAGCATTGAAAAATGTGCCCACTATGTACCACTTGGAAAACAATAATATCCTTAGATAGTTTTTCAAGAAGTTTCCTATAACTCTTTAATATAAGATATGAAGTAAATTATTGAATAGATTGTTGATTTTATGACAGAAGACAATCATGTCAGATTTAGAGTCTCATGGAACCATTTCATTCAACATTGCCTATAAAGGGATCCAATGCTTCAGTCCATTGTGGACACCAACTGTTTTCCACAACTCTAATGTGTTGTGTGAGAAATTCAGTACAATTTTATTTCTCATTTTTTATTCTTGAGTTCTAAATTTTCTTTAAATATTTGTGATAGAAGTCAATTTGCCAGGACCAGACATTTAGCTCAGAGGCATAAGCACCTGCATGGCAAGTGTGACATTTGATCCCAGGTACAAAGATAGAAAGAAAGAAAGAAAGAAAGAAAGAAAGAAAGAAAGAAAGAAAGAAAGAAAGAAGAAAGAAAGAAATTTTCAGATTTATGACACAAAAATATTTCAATTATTTTGTATCTTTTTAAATTTCTTGATGACGATAAATTTTTATTTACAAATGTTCAAAGTGTAGTGGATTTGCTCAATGTATCAATTTTTTGAGTTTTTAAGGTATCATATACATTGTCAAATTTGAGATTGCAAAGTGCAAAGGTTCAACTTATTCCTGAAAACACTAGGGTCATTGTTCTGCTATTTAGATTCCTATTCATTTAAAAATTCCTATAATATGATCTAAAGGATCAAATGTTATATTTTGCATTCTAGCAATGAATTTCATTTCAAGCATGTATATGAATTTTCCCAAGAATGGCTTGGCATTCTTTGGAATACTAATTGGCAGGATTCCAAGTTGACGAATTAGAAGTAGAGGTGCGTGTGAGAGCTTTGAAGGAAAGTCACCTGATAGTGCAGTGACCAAGTGCAGTGCTGCCATACTTGATAGGTCACAATAGTAACCAATATCTAACTAAACTAAAATCACATCAATGGAAAGCTGAATCTACCTAGTGATCCTCATGACAACACCATTCTCATTATGTTATTTGACGTCAAACTGAGCACCTGTGCATATATACACCCTCGCACATATACGAAAACAAACAAGCACATACATAAATACACAAATATACTAAATAAATAAGTGTCAACAAACTGGCTCCAAACATTTTCAACACTTATAAAACAGATCTATAATCTCCATCTATACACAGCCTTCATTGAACCATGTGTATACATATGAAATATTTTTAGAAAGTTGCAATTCTACTCTATATTGTTTTAATCCCACAAATTGTGATCCTGTCATACTTTGCTTTTCCCCTCATATTCTACCTAACATCATACTGGTGATGTTCTGCAGCGGTCCATTATTATTTGATAAGATTATTTGGAAGAGTAATATAAAATCTAGGATTATGTCACTCATTGCTGAAAGATGCTTCAATTATGTCCAGAATTTCTTGTTTAAATAACTTCAAGACTATTATTATGTATATCTTCATCATTTTTCTTTATAATTGCTGTGAAACTATTGACTGTATTTGTTTTTAATATTCAATATATTTTTTAAAATATCTATGCTTCAAATAATTGAAGTCATCAAGAACCAATATTTAGTAGTAGGAAAGCAAGATATCTTGGGGAGAAATTACTTGTCAAAATGTAAGATATTCTTCAAATCTGTTGATTTGAATTCCAGCATTTACATAAATTAATGTCAGTTATTAGTAATTCTATTTTGTAATATTCTGTAACTATTACTCCTGATCTTTCCACTCATTCTCTTCCTACTCTCTGTTGCATCCTGAAACTGTCACTTTTTCCTAAGATGAAAGAAAAACTCTTTCATGAATGGTACTAGATTGCTCAAAATTTTCACAAATCCTACCTTAGGTCTTCAACTGTGTGAAAGTCACATATGTAGCATGAAAATGATCATTTAATTTAGGCACTGGCTGAATTCCTTAAACATAGTCTTAATTTTGTATTATATTCCTGGATAAAATAAATAAAATGAGCTCCTAAAAGATTAAAACAGCAAATGTAGTAAAGAATATTCACTTTTGACATTTTTGTTAACAGTGTTACATTAAGTTAATGTGTGTTAGACTCATATGTTCTGTTTTTATAACATTACATATTGTCTTCTTGAATGTAGCTGTTCAAGTTACAAAAATTAAAACTTACAAAGTGGACATTCAAACAGTGAGGCTGCAGACAGTTCTGTTCTCTGATCTACCAAAAACTTAGCAACATAATTATCAATCTTACACACTTAAATATACATGCAGTTATATCCTTTAGAGCACTTGCTTTTCCTCCTTTTGCTTTTTAAGTCCATTATCTGTTTAGTTATATCATGATTCAGGTTGCTCAGTACCTTACTGATCTGTTTTGTTGTTGTTATTTACTTTTTAAAATTTTCTCTTATTATTTTTTATTTCATTTATTTATCTATTTTATTTTGGAGGTAGTAAAATACAGCAGAACAAGACAGGACATAGCCAACTGAGGCAGTGCAGTGAAATTGGTGCAGAAGCTCACAGCAGGTTACCGGGATAACAGCACTAGGTACAATAGTACATCTGGTTTTCTTCACAATAGTTGTTCCTTCAATCAGGTAGAGCAATATTGAAGAAAATACCGAAATTATAAAAACAGAATATTGAATAGAGCAATACCATTGATCAGAACAGGGCAAAACAGGGATAAAAATATTTGCCTTGAAAGAGATGGCAGAAGAAAATTCTCCTTATTTGCTATATTGCCTATTGTCAAACTCACAAGACATGCTCAGATCTCTGGCTCTCACTTGCTGAGGGGGAGATGCATGTTTGATTCTTAGCCCGCACCCCTGTAGGTTCACAGCTGCCCACCACAGGGGTGAACTGGCTGCCCGTTTTCCCAGTGTCCCAAGGTCCAACATGGCGCGTCATGAATCTCAATATATGCTGATACGGTTCTCACCCTGGGGCAGCCGCGGCTTGAAAGTCCACAACTTGCCAGGCCACAGCCACTTACCGGAGCGGCATGCTGGTGGCTGCCTGTTTTCCCAGTGCCCCAAGGTCCAACATGGCGCATCACTGGTCTCAGGAAAAGCTGATACTGTTCTTGCCCTGGGGCGACTGCAGCTTCTCTTATGTTCTTTTAAAAGGAACATCATCCAACTATTGGGTTTTTTGTTACTGTAAAGTAAAACTAGTTTTCAGTTACAGGTAGCATAAATATAAGGTGCTTTTTACAAATCCAAGGTACATTTTCTACAATTTCTGTCAGGCAGCAATGTTGCTAATATCCATGTTTTTCCAAGAGAGCTTCACTGAGGTGTCCTACAGTCTAGATGCAAGGAAATAACTCATTGAGGAATGCAAGCCAGTTCTTTCATGGTCAAAGTTATAAAATCATGGAATCCTGAAAGAAAAATGGTTAAAATGCTAGTAGTAAAAATAAGCAAAATGTTGCTTTTAGGTGCAAATATTCTAGGGTACAAGTACTTATTTATTGAAAATGATACATATTATCCAGAATATATCAAGACTAATTCAACATTTCTGTTAGTTTACTTGATTGCAAAAATTTGCATACATACCTGTGAGTGAAACTAGGAAATATTTGCTATCTAGGGAATGTATTGAAGATTATCATAATGACAGAATAAAAAACTAGTTCTTAATAAGAGAAAATTTATATATAATGGTGCAGCTATATATTACATAATTAACAGTGTTATAAAGTATTAGCAATAATGCAACATTTAATTTGGACCATTAAATGCTATTTTGAAATTATATTTTAATAATTTATGTGTATTAAACACAATGTTGATCAATTATAATTATAGGTTTAATTATTATTATTGCAAAGATACATTTTAGTTTATGTCTAAATGTCCATTCAAAGTTCCTTGCATTTATTGTTTGGAGTTTTTTAATGGTTTGATTTGTGTGAACATAGATTAAGGATATGTGACAACTAAATTGTTCCACTGATTGCTTTAGCATAGTTCTGTGTGTTTTTAAGAGGAAGGCCCACCCAGCGTGTGGGTGACACCATCCATTATCTTGAATCCAAAGAGAAAGGACATCTTGATTCTGTTTTTACTACTTTCTGCCTGGCTGTCAGAGGCTATTTCTCTTTTGTCATTCTCCTGCTGAAGTGGCACCAGCCAACTCTGGACTGAAATCTCTACAAATTGGGTTCTGCTACTAAATCTTTTACCCTTTAACTTGTGTGTTGAGTGTTTTGTCTCAACGATAAGAAGAGTAACTAGTAGAGGTAATAATCTTCATGAATATTCAGGTTGTGTTTTAAATCAAATTTTGCCTAGAATCTTATAAATTGTCAAGTGTTCTCTACCTAGTCTTATGCTGAGCAATTATCTGCTAAATAAATACAGAATTTTGGCAACAAAATCTAATTCTATCTCCTATGCTTAAATCATTTTCATGACTTCTCAATACTCCAGTTGTTTTGAACTCCTTATTATTTTTAGAGCTTTATTCACCTTCTTCCTTCAAAACTAAATTTGGCACTGGGAAGTGGTACTCACCACCTCATTTGTTTCTATCTTTATGCATTTTTTCTTTTCAATTATTTTCACTATTTGATACACCCTAAAAGCTCCACTCAATAATCAATCATGTTTATATACTTTTACTATCCTCAAAAAGTTTATTTATATTTGTATTCATTCTTTTTACAAACTTTAGACATTCTGTTATCACATGTTTACCCTCTGCAAGCTTTCTGTAAATATTTGAAGGTAGAAACTATGTCTACATTTTTTTACTTTATATGTAGCATATAAGAGTGGTTCATTCCAATTACTTTATTTAATTTAAAATATTTTTAGAGTACATGGTTGACAGTTTCTTGTGTGTTGAATAATGAAATACTTAGTTTCTCTGATACTGTTCTCAAAATATCTAGGATATTTTACCTGATTCTTTAATGAAGATAAAAGAAAGACATGTGGTGATACCAAAATATTTATTTCAAATTGACTGTTCTTTATCTCTCCTTCCATATCTTTCCCACTGTAAGTCAGAAAGGTAAACAGAGCGAGATCCTTCCCTGAAGAAACAAAGCAAACAAGAAAACACAGAACACGCTAAAACCTTAGGGAAGTTTTTGGTAAATGTGTATTGGAACCCTCCAATAATATCAAAATTTGGTTAAGAATGGTCTGAAAAATAGTAAATTCCAGTAAATTTCAATGAGCTACACCTCAGCTTTCACCATTTCTTACATAATGCATTACATCTTCACTCTTCAGATGAAAAAAAATATACATGACATAAGAAAATGTTTGTGTGAATATACCAGATAATTTTTGGAAAAAAGTAGAAATTATATGAATGAAGAAGTCTGAAGTATATAACAAATCAGCATCTCCTGAGATCCAGTCATGTTGGAACTTGGGGGAAAGAGCCAGAAAGCAACCAGCCCTCCTTCCTGCTTAGCAAGCAGCAGCACTGAGCATGTGAACAGCGGGTATATGAGGGAGAGAATAAGTCAGCATCTTCCATGGGCCTACCAGTGTGTGGGCTGAGAATCAAACGTCCCATCCCCTGTACCGTTAGCAGTGGGATGGTATCGAGAACAGCTGGAGCTGATAGCAACTCAGGCACATAAAGCAACTAAATGCTTGTGTTGTTGGGTTGACATTGCTGAACTGGGGCCAGGGGTGTAAGCTTCTCTTGGGAGAATGACCATATGCAATATAGCAAAAATGGGGGATTTCCTTTTATCTTCTGTTTGAAGGCAAATATTGTTTTCATTGTTTTGCTTTGTGCTGATTAAATGTTTTGCACTACTCAATAATCTGTTTTGATAGGTTTTATAATTTTCTGTTTTTGGTTTGATTTTGCTATACCTGAGCAAATGGACAAGTATTGTGAAGATAACAAGATATACTATGTTACCTATTACTGTTATCCAGGTATCCTGTTCTGAGGTTCCATACCAATTTCATTGCATTGTTTTGATTGGCTTTATTCTGTCATGTTTTGTTGTATTTTACTATCTTCAAAATTAAAAACAAAATTTAAAAAACATAAGAAGAATTCTGAAGTGTCATGACTTTGATCTATGAAATATTTGTATGTTCAAACATATATCTATATATGGATAAATATGTGTATGTATATTTTTCCATGATTTAGTTTATGTGTATAATACATAAATTGTATGTATAGACAAATTGACGTAGCTTGAGAGCAGATCTTGTTGCTAATTCTATATGAACATTCCTAGAAATTTAAAAGAACACTACATTATAATATTGAAGAATTAATTTCATTTGATTTCTAATGATACAATAGTAGCAAATATAGATGTAAACAGATAAGACTGGTCATGTTCAGGTTTAAAAAAAACATAGACAAGTTCTCTTAATATATATATATATATATATATATATATATATATACCTATTCTGCAAGATGAATGTAAAGTTTGTATAGATGTATGCAATTTCATGTGCTGCAAAGATACTCTAACAAAATAAAATAACTCATGAGAAAAAAATTCATAAACAATTTTTTGAGCTTCAAAATAAATTGATCTTATGAACCTGAGAAACTAGCTTTCTATATGTAAAATATTATATACAATTTATCAGGTTAGTATACATGATAACATTTGTGAACAAAGTATGAATTCACTTTATAATCCTGTTAAATATTTTAATTTTTACATAGTAAAAGAGACATATTATCAGGAAATATTTCTCATTACTGTATGCCCAATTGTTATACAATATATTGACAAACTTTATCTACCTGACTCTATCAAGAACTCATTTAGTTTTTTTATGTCATTAGAGAGGTAATGACAATATAATTAAATTTGTAATTTATAAAAATAAATCTAGGCTTTTCCATTTTTTAAGTTTACAGTTTTTATATTACTCTATGATAAAGATGGCCCCAATGTTCTAAGTGATCCTTGAATGGAAACTTTTTCAAAATATTTGTGTAATTGGTAAGTTATGGACTTTGTTTTGTTTGTTTTGTTTTATCTTATTGAGGTAGGGTTTCTCAAAGTGTTTGAGATCAACCTTGAAGTCTCTTTGTAGCCCAGACAGGTCTCAAGCTTGTAACAATCTTTCTGCCTCAGCTTCCTGAGTGCTGGAATTATAGATATATACTACTATGTCTGGTTCTGACAAGTTTTGTTATATTTTCATTTCATCTGTAACACATAAGTTCCTCTGACTTTATAGTCATGTATGGTCCCCTTTCTTAAGAGTTAGAAAAGTTATATCCACATTTTACACAATGAAATAAAAAGTTTCCTAGAATTTCAATGTTAAAAAAATAGATTTGAATTCTCCTTAAATACCATGGGGCAAAATTCATAATAAAACAAAATGTCAGATTTCTTCTTCTCCATAACCATAATTTGCTCACTTAACTTTTAGATAAAATAGCCATATGGAAAGAAGGGAATAGGAGTCCCCCACAGTGTTACTCTAGAGTAAAAGTAGGAGAAAGAAAAGAAAAACTATATGTAAAAATACATAATTCAAGTATTTTCGTGGTACAGCGCAAGAAGAAATAGCACATATAAAAAGGAAATTCTCTTTGTCAAGTTGTATTATTAAAAGAAAATACTTTTATAATTTGTAATTGGCCTGAATAACCAGAGATTGGTCTCCAGAAAGCAATCCATCTGTCTGTTTTGCCAACATTGCATTGATTCCATTGGCCACTGACTTCAATGGGGATTCACCAAACAGGTGCTGGGAAAACCTGTGCTCTGCTTTTAAGAGTGGCTGCTGCTATAGTAGCAGTTAATTAGCTGACAGAGTAACCACCTTGTCAAGGTTTTATAAGGGGTGGTTAAAAGCCTGAGCAAGATCATTACCTAGTACTCTATAAATTGATAATAAAGGTTTTAAATTCCACAGCTTGAAAGGTTGGAAAGACTCCTTAGTCTAAATGTGTTTAGATTTCATAAGTGTGCTGCTTTTGGAAGTAGCTCCTGGTTTCACCCAGAAGTCGGTTCTATCCACCGTGTCTCAGGTTCAGTTTCTAGAGAAGATTGTGTCCAGAACACTAAGCTGGGACATGGCTTTTATGTGTGTTCTCCTAGACAGGCAAATTTTGATGTCTCATATGACCCAGGGATGAGGTACATGTCCCTCCTCTAAGATGAATTGCTTGTCTTTGGCATTAGTAAACACTCATTGTCTGTGTGTCTGACTTAGGAGAAAAAGGTTGGAACAGTACAAAGTTCTTTCTGATTTTACATGCCTCTTTAGGAGAGTGGGAAATGATTCAAAGTAAAGCCAAAGAAAGGAAACTGAGGCAGAGCAAGCTTGGCATTTCCTCTAGAGTGAAAAGGAGGATCAAAGCAAGTCTGTCTCAGTGAAGTCTGTCCTCCAAGATGGTCAAGGCTTGCCACCAGCCTAGCTACCACTTAAATGGTGGAAGGAGTCCCAGTTTTATTGTTGTCATGTATATTTTCTAAATTTGTGCTAGATTTCATTTAAGAAGAACTGTATTACAGAAATTTATATTAAAGTCTACTAGGGATGTTCTAATATTACTTTCTCATGCTATTGTCTAAATGCAGTCAAGCAAGGAGTAACAGTAAATTTAGTAACTAATTTAAATGCAACATGTACAAGAACAAAATAGTAAAAATGTCTCATTAAAGAAATATATCCTTTTAATTTCCCCATGTTTTAACTTATTATTTTATTATTATTTACTATTATTTTAACAAAACTATACAAAATAAGGCAATTGTAAAAAAGGGTAAAAACAAACCTCGAGCAATTTTCATAGGTAATTATAAGTAAGTGACAAAGACAAAGCAAAATTTGATGCATAAAAATTTGTCCTAAACAAGTCCCAGTCTAGAGTCTATGAAACAAAAGAAACTTATTACTTCTATGCAGTGATCTTGGTGGAAGACCTCCAAATGATATAGGACAGCAAAACTCCCAACCTACTATATGTCTGGTACAAGTTCATGTTCTCTAAAATCAAAGAATGAATTTTAGAACAACAGAGTTTAAGAGCAGAATACATTTATTGGGAAAAACAAAGCTTCTTTCTCAGAGAGAGACAGAAGACGTCCCAAAAGGGTTGCCAAAGACTCTGTCTTTTCTTGGGATTTTATAGAGTAAAACCACAAAGTGAGAAATCCAAGATGGGGAAACCATGGGAACTTGAAAAGTGTGCATCAGGTGAGACAGAACTGTGCTCAGCCAGTAAGATTAATGTTTCAGGTAAAGTTGACCAAATCAGGGACTAATGGGGAAGCGAATTACATAGTAAATGAACATGCTTAAAGAGCAGTGAATCTTCCTATAGGGCTTGGGATGATGATTCCTGACTTCCTCAAGGTGATCCATAACCTATTGAGAATATCAACCCCTAATGTTCATACTTAGGGTATGGTTTCATTTGTTTTGCCTTTTGTCATGATATCTGGCACACAATGGGAAGTGTCTGACTCCTTCAAGGTTGCAAGTTATCTAATCTTCTGCATGGCTCCTCCAAGGGCCTAGCCCTGTCTGGCTGTCTAATATTTCTAACTTAGCTACCTGTAAAAATATAAATTATAACTAAGAGCACATATAGATATCCAAGTGGGGACACTTTGGATAAGTGGCAAATTGATACTTATTGCTGAATGACCAATCAGAGGATATATGCAATGTATGTGCAATTAACACACTTGGTAATGAAGAGATATGTTTGTGTCTAATATTAATTTCTATAAATATATAAACTGTGTTGTAATAACTTAATGTACTTAATGCATTTATGTAAAGTAAAGAAATGTTTTCTGAATTTTGGAAACTGAATTTTTATTCAATTTTCTCTGGATCATCATTCTCAACTATCATTGGTTTTATTACCACTCTTGACTTGTAAGTCTTCAATTAACATTTAGTTTAATAGATTATTGTAAAGCCTAGCCTTCAAGTATTCATGACTTTTGCTCATGAGATTAAAATCATTGACTGCTCTATTGTCAGTCTATTATGAAAATGCTACATGGACAAAGAGTACTCATTTAAGGAGCCAGGTACCTTCACTGAAGGAAAAATAGACTTTAACAAATAGGCCTGAGAAAACTAGACATCCACATGTTTAAGCTTTAATTTAAATCAATGTCTCTCACCATGCACTAAGCTAAAATCAAAATGGATCAAAGATCATAAAATCAAAAATTCAAAACAAAACAAAAAAAACCCCACTTAATCTGCTAGGGGACAAAATAGATAAAACTCTTGAATATGAAGGCATAAGGTAAAACTTTCTGAATAGAATCACAGTTGCATAAGAAATAATATAAAGAATCAAAAAAATGAAACCACATAAAATTTTAAACCTATTTATAGTAAGAAAAATCACTATCAGTGTGAAGAGAAAAATTACAGAATGGAAAAATAATATTTGTTAGCTTCTCCTCAAAGGAATGACATCTAGAGTATATTTAGAATTCATTAAATGATCACATCAAATTTAGAAATATTGTAGTATATTTTGGCTGTCAGCACTTAGTTTCACTTAACTATGGTGTGAGAGATCACTTTAGAGAATTTCCATCTTTTTAGATATATTAATGCCTTTTTGTTGCTATGAGCATGCTCCATTTTGAATGTAAAAATGCAAAAATGAAAAGTATTCCATGATAGCAACATACATAGATCAGTGGTTTCCTAGAAATAGATAGGAGATTCCAGGAGATGATAGCTAGTGTGTAGAGTGTTTTGCTTTGGGATAGCAAAAATTATATAAATGTGATTGTTATCATGGGCATACAAGTTTGTGAATGCACAAAATTCTACAAATTCTTACAGTTTAAGTTTAAAAACTTAAGATTCACTGAGAGAGAAATTAGAGAGCACCTTTCACTATAGTATCAAAAATAATGAAATATCTAGGAATCTATCTAATGAGGGAAGCAAGGACAGTTACATGGAAAACTATTCTCTGAAAAAGGAGATTAAAGACAATATCAGAAAATAAAAGATATCCTTTGTGGTCAGAAAAATGAATATGTTGAAAATGGCTATGCATTCAAACGTGTTATGTATACTTAATGCAATGAGGATAAAAATAAAGGTAGTATATTTCACCAGATTAGATAAAATAATCCCTAAACTCAATGGCAAACAGGAGTAAAACCAGTTCTAGGCAAGAAAGACAGGCGGAGAATATCACAATTCCTGACTTGAACTTTTACTACAAAGCTACTGTGCCAAAAAAAATGCTGACAAAGAAAAGGCCAAAGAATCAATGAAATATATTGTAAAATGTTGAAAGAATGCCGAACACATTTGGCACATTATATTTGAAGAAGGAGCCAAATACTTCCACTGAACAATAAGTAGCCTCTTTAATAAACGGTGTTTCAAAAACTGGCTATCCACAGGTCAGAGATTAAAATTAGACTCATATCTTTCACCAGGCTCTAAACTAAAATCAAAATGGATCAAATATCTAAAGTTTAAAAGGGAAACACTAATTCTGCTGTAACAGAATATAGAGAGAAGTATTGAAAGCATTGTTGTAAGCAAATTTTATGAACACATGATCACACTGGAAATATTACAAAGAATGATCAATGGGATCTCATCTTATTAAAAGCTTTTGCCTGCAAGAGAAATCATCGAAGAGTGAAGAGGCAATCAACATTGTGGAAAAATAAATTGATGGTTGTTTTCCAGATAAAGGCCTAATATCTAGAATAGATACAGCACTCAAACAAGCAAACAAAAAAATAAAGCAAGCCCCTCAAATTTAAAGACTGAATTCAAAAATAGGCAGCTGAAATAAACAGACACTTCTCAGATAAAGAAATGAAATGGCACATAAATGTATAAAAATGTTCAAAATCACTGGTCATTTAAGAAAATCAAATTAAAATAGCACTGAGATTCCATCTCACTTCAGAAAGAATGACTGTTAAGAAATCAGCTAAGAACTAATGCTGAAGGGGTTTCAAGGAAAAAGAAACCCTTCTCCACTGTTGGTGGGAGTGTAGACCGATGCAACCACTATGGAAATCAGCTAGAGTTTCCATTGGACCCAGCTATATTCCTTCTTGGTTTCATCCTGAAAGAATTAAAAGCATCATACCACAGAGAATTACACACACACACACACACACACGCACACACACACACATTTATAGTAGCATAATTTGTAATAGCGAAATCTTGGAAACAATTCAAATGCCTAGCAATCAATAAATGGATAAAGAAGATGTGAGTTTTTGTACAATGGAGTTATACTTAAGCAAAAAGGATAAACTTCAGATAATTCTCCTTAAATGCATGCCCCTCAAGACTACATTCTAAAATGTAATAAATCAGACACACATTTAAATACTGCATCTTTTCTTTGTTATGGGAAACCAAAAGTGTAAATAGAGACCAAAATGTATAATGGATATTGGGAAATGGGAAGAAAATATTCAAGTGGAAAGGAGAATGTGGGATGGGGAATAGGCAAGGAAGGAATGGACAAGAGAAAACAACAAAATAAATGGAAACAAAGCTTTTATGAATCAGAAGGGGAAGTAGGCTTGAAGGGAGGGGAGGGGAATGGGAAAAAAAAGGAAGATATATTTGTAAACCTGCAAATTCCCTATGCTGAGTATTAACACTATGTATAACTGAAATATATCAACAGAATAAATTCAAAAAATTAAAAAAAAGAATCTTTGAACATAGGTGAAAAATCAACATTATCCATCTAGCTTTTTGATCTAGTATTCACCAAAAAACATACAAAATTGTTGTTTTATTTTCAGAGAGTATTTCATCAAGAAATTAAAATAGATTGAAATTTGGTACATGTAGTGTATATATAGTCTCATTATTGCTCAGAATATTTATATATAGTATTTGTTCTTTTTAGTGGTTAAACATAAAAAGTTTAATAAAAGAAAATAGTTGCCACCATCTCTGCTTGACACTTTTATATAATTTATTTGATTCAAATTTTTAAAATGTATTTGTAAAGATAAGCGCTTTTGGAATATTTTCCATAAGTCATAAATGATAGTTATCTCTGCTTTACATCTATTTAAACATATCTTTCTTTAGGCAGAAGAAGTACTGTTCAAATGGTTTCATTTTTCCTTTTGTTTTGCATAGCATGCTGTATATTCATAGATGATGATTGTATTACGACTATATATGGAGAATTTTTGCAATTTATGTTCTTTAAAAATGGTTTAACACAATATTAGATCTATTGTTCCATCATCAGTTTTTATCCATATGTTTTGAGAGGAGAAAAGTACAAAAATAATACCAATTTTTGAATTTTAATTCCTCACTATCCAAGGTTTTGAAGTGTTAGAAGCATAGATAAGAAGCTACAGATCTAATTGAAAGAGGAGAAAAGTCTAGTGGTACTGAGAAAAGCTCTAAGAGATACAGCTCATATTCCTAAATAAACAGACATATTTCCCTCCCTTTTTCTCTCTCTTTCTGAGTCTGCCTGTCTGTCTGTCTCTCTCTCTTTCTCTCTCTGTCATCCTATTCATGTTTATATGATCATTCAGGAAAACTAAAATAAAATCTAGAAATTATTAAGGTCTGCATATTGAAAAGTTCTGTCATCCTCATAATCTAGTAAAAGACCCTTACAAGCCCTCAGGAAGAAAACTTGTTAGGACAAACAATTATTTGTTAAACAATTGGAAATTCCATAGCAAATATGTATTATCTCTTAAGAGATACATGTTGTTAACCCTCCTATATGATAACATATATATAGGTTATATAACATATAACCTTACTGTTGTGCTACACATATCACTAATTCACCATGCTTTCTACCCGCCTTAAATGATGTATCATGACCTTTCAGATGATCCTAAACTTCCTGTTGCTTCTTGGATGAGGAAAACGTCATTCTCCCAAACTCCAAATAGTGCTTTGTCTCATCCAATTTGCCAAGTCATTTTCAGAAATTTTTATATTACCTTACTCTGCAATTTTTCCATTTCTCTCTCTATCTCCAAAGTTCCCTTTGGTATCCTTTCTTTACTTCATCGGAGTCTCTTTTTTTTTTTCATGGAAAAAGACATAATTTTTTTAGTAGCAGATCCATTCCATTTATATTGAAGTTTCTCTCTCCTACTTCACTTTTCTAAATTAAATTTATCATCTTTCTATTACTTAACACCTGCCTCTGCTGTTCTTTGACATACAAAATATTCAGAGAATTATATTTCATTTTAATAGAAAATGTTTCTAAAAATACAACAAAATATTCCTCTTCTCAATTCTACAAACTGAGGCTGTGGTTGTAGGCAACCATGGGGAGCATAGAGAATGAAAATATTACCTGGACATGAGATTTTGTTTAATCTGCTGAGTGGTCCAGAGGGGACATTTACCAAGTGAGAGAAAACAGCCATTAAAAACACTTTGGGAGAAGAAAAAGGCCACAAAGCTGAGAATTCTCTTATTTTATTTAGACAATCAGTGTGAGAGAAAATAGCAGGAGAAAAATACTTTGAGCCAGGAGCTGTATGAAAGCTAAACACATTTTCTTGAGGCTTTAGGAGGACATGTCCAGGACAGAATCCTTTCCAAATATAAAATTCTTGTTCTTTAATTGTTTGACTCTTACAATGCATGTGTGATTTTCATCCAATAGCTTAAGCATTCATTCCTCTCACAGTATGTGTATTTTATACTCCACAGTTTAACTATGCATTCTCAAAGAGCCTGCATGACATTTACTTTGCAGTTTCATTATCCATCTGGTTTTGCACCATATTTAAACCATTTACATCTCATAGAGCCTATCTGCTTTTACCCTAAAGTTTAATCATTCAGTTTAATCACTCACTCCTGGCCAGGTTGCCCACAAGAGGTTTAAGTGTGACTCACTTACTTAGCATTGACTATTAAATATATGTCAACAGAAAATGAATTATTATAGGAACACTGAGATTTGAATTGTACATTCTGTAAACAGGATTACAGTGTGTAGGAATATCAAGAAAGAAAATTTCTTGTAAATCATTGAGGATCATTTTGTAATGACTCTAGGCAAGGTGGTGGAGTTAAATGAAACTGTCTCACTTCTAATGCCATCCAACTAAAAGAGCTCACTCCCTCTTTGTTTTCGTTTCTGTTTTCACAAACTTTTGAAAACAAAACAAGCAACATTTTATGACAAGGAAAATAACGGTTGCCACACAAGCTAGTAGAAAACCAATCACATCCAGCGAATGGTACTGGTACCAGGTGAGGTTATAGGCAAGTGGCTGCAGGTGCTTGGCCCCTTTGTGGCGCATGACAAACTCGATCCAGAAGACTGCTCGGTCCAGCGGCTTCATTGGCTGATCATGATGAATGGTTGATAACCACATAATATTCTTCTTATAGCTGAAGGAATTTAAATACTTTTAGAATTATTTCAAAATTATGGAATGCAAATTTTTTGCATCAATAAATGTGAATGAACAAAAATGTTTCAAAACTTCTTTTTCTCCAGAAATCATTCTAGAAGGCTTAGTTAAAGCTTCTCAATAAATAGGATTTAAAGATATAAGCACAGAAGCTGGGAACTCATTGGTATTTCTAATGCAGAGTTTGGAATCATTTCCTTCGCAAAGGTACAAATAACAATAAAACATACAAAACCAAAACATGCTATTTTTAAAGCCTTAAAATGCAAATTGCACAGTAAAAAAATGAACTGTTAATAGACCTGCTGTTTAAGGTTCAAATCACAACCAACATTTAAAGGCAAATGACAAATCTTTCTCTAGGTTCATACTATATGTGAAAGTAAAATTATTAAGATTACAGTGTTAACCAGAAACCAGTACTGAAATTTTAACCATAATTTAGTTATTAAAACTATAAAACAGATTGTCTCTTAGAATGCTAAACTGGCTCTTTATTTATTGTCTCTTTTTTCATTTTTTTGGTTTATTTATTTATTTATTGGTATTTTGAATGGAACTCACAATCTAGTGCTTGGCAGGTAGGTGTCTATGCCTCTGAGGTAAATCCCAAGCCATTTTATGTGTTTTTATAAATACCCTGTCTTGAGTTTATCAATAAGTAGGAAAATCACATCCTCACAATATTCATGACTCCCGTTTTACTGTTTCCTTTATATTTTTTTATAACTCCTCTGTTACCATCTTCAGTGAATTTTCTCATTCCATTTACAGACAATTTCAAAATTCTGCATCATGCTTAACCTTGCACAAATATTTCAAATAAGAACACTAAAAAAGTTCACTGTGATCCTCAAACTAGGTTATTAATGATGGATTCTGCATTAAGCACAATCACATTTCATTAATATTTACTTCAGATTCATTGATACTTTTTTGGATTTTTATGAGGACTTATCTACAAGTACATTGTGAACAAAATGTTTGTACTCACGAAGGGTTGTAAATGACTGTCTTCAGTGCATTTAGCAAATCTGCACTTGATAAGGTTTTGAATTCCAGTTGAACAGCTGCTCCTTTAGCCTCCATGTAAGCAATGTTATCATGCTGTTCACCAAACAGGGGAATGCCCACCATCGGGATTCCATGGTAGATTGCCTCATAAATTCCGTTGGCTCCACCATGAGTTATAAAAGCTCTGGTTTTTGGATGACCTAGGACATGGTGAATGTCAGCATAATAATTCATGATAAATCTTTATAAATTTAATGAGAAATGTACAATATGAACAACTGAAATGTGTAGTACTTTATAAAGAATTTATGTGCATATATCATTGTATATCTGTAACATTGTTTTGTTTTTGTTTTTGGGACAAGGTCTCACTATGTAGCCCACACTGCCCTTGGTCTCTTTGTGCAGTCCAGCCTGACCTCAAACTCTCAACAGTTCTCCTGCCTGAGCCTAACAAGTGCTGGAGTTACAGTTGTGCACCACCACACTTAGAGCAATGGCATTGCTTTATGTTTTAGAGCAAGAAAAGAGGAAAGTGAATGCTACCTGGAAGACAGGGTATATTATCATAGCAGTGAGCACAAGATTGCCAGGAAAAGTTCACATGTGATAAAATGAACCCAGTAATATAGTTGAAGGATGATGTATGTATTTGAACTTGCTCCTTTATTTTTTTTACAATGATTACTGTGTTGTTTCTTATTATCTTCAATAGAATTATCTATATCATCAGGCATAATTGAATATAGCAGTATAGTTGAATATAGCAATACATAACAATATTAGTAAAAATAAAACATTGTAGACAGTATAAAACTTCAAAGGCAGGTAATAATCAAACCAGAGTGGATATTCTAGTCAATCTTGCCATCTTAAGTGCAGTTGCCTATACTCTCAGACTTGATACTATCAATCATAACAGCTTTGAATAAAATCTATCAATGCAAAACAGCAATCTAACAAACCAAATTCCATTACGATAAGTCATGGTAAAACAGTGTAGGTTTTACAGAGCTTTAGATTCAATTAATAAGAAATTAAAGATGATTACTGTAGTATATCCTGTTATTTTGGGGATTACTGTCTGTGCCTTCAAATCTAGTACAAGTAGAATGACTGGAACAGAACATAATACAGAGTACTGTGAGTAGCAGAGTAGTGTGAGTAATGTGGGTTTTAAATCCTGGTGCGCTAGTAACAATATAGTGTATCAATGCCATCTATGTTAGAGATTCTAGCCATCCTTCTCTGCCTCCTTTCTGCTATGCTATTTTTCTACCTTTGTTTGCCTAGTTTTCTCCTGTATTCTACTGCCTGCCCCACTCATTGAGGCCTTTATGCCACTGTTCCTAAAATCCTGGTATTTTTTTTCTCTCTCTAGAATGTCCTTCAGTATTCTCTGTAGAGTCGGATTGGTGGTCACAAACTCCCCCAGTTCCTCTTTGTCATGGAAGCATCTTGTTTTGCCATTAATTTCTAGTGACAGTTTTGCAGGGTACATCAATCTGGGCTGGAGGTTATTTTCTTTCAGGACTTGGAATTCTTTACTCCAAGCTCTTCTTGACCTGATGGTCTGTGTCAAGATGTCAGCCGTGAGTCTGATGGGCTTAACTTTATAGGTAATCTGTTTCTTTTCTCTGATGGCTTTTAATATTCTATTTTTATATTGAATTTCTGGTATCTTGATTATTATATGTCTGGGTGTAGCTCTGTGTTGGTTTAGGTGGCTGGAGTTCTGTATGCCTCACATAACCTAATGTCATTTTCTTTTCCCATGCTTGGGAAGTTTTTCTTAATTATTTCCATGAATAGCCTTTGTAATTTGCCCATATGTATTCCTGCTTCTTTGTTCACATTTCTTATTCTTAAATTGCAGATTCTCTTGTCATCTTCTAGCCTTTGTATTGTACTGCCTGTTTCCTTGTTATTTTTGAGAGATCTTTCCTTTTATGATCACACATTGCAAACTTGTCTTCAAGTTTTGATAGTCTATCTTTAGTTTCTTTTAAGAGTTTTGCCAGCTTTCAATGGATTTTTTAATTTTCTGGTAGTCTCTTTGAATCTGCTTCATGTATTCTATATTTTCTTTATATTCTTTATCAAATGTTTCTCTCCTTTTTTGTGTTCATCCCTTCTTCTGTCTGTCTTCCTGAGAGATGCTTCCTGAGAGCATTTATTTTATTACTCTACTCATATTTTGCTTTACCTGATTTAATATTTCAGTTTTGAGCTCATCTACAAGGTCCCAAAGATATCTCTTAATGTCCATTGAAGCCATGTCTGATGTTGCTTGTTTGCCACCTTCAGTCTCCCTTGTTTTTCCCTCTCCTTGATCAGTGCTCTCAGGATTCTGGGCTGGGGGCCTCCTCTTGCCTGTCTCTCCTGTCATGATCCCAGCTTCCTCCACACAGGTGTACAGTGCAGGTCCCAGCCCCCTTCACTGTTGGCCACGGTTCTTCCATAGCACACTGGTGAGGGACCTCCACCCTCTCCTGCCTGCCGCTCCCCACCAGGCCAACCAAACTTCAGGGGCCTTCACCAGGTTAGTGTGTACTAGGTGAAGGGAATCTATTTGGGACAGCTCATTGGGTTCTGGCCAGGGACATGGCCCAATCCAAGCAAATCCCACAAATCTGCTCTGAGGGAGGTACCAACCAACTGAAGTCACTGTCGTTCCCAGTTCAGGCTCCTCCTGCCTGATTCCAACATGTCGCCCACTTGGTCATACCCTTCCCATGGGGGTGGTCTCATTTCCAACACTGACCGTGGATTAATGAAGGTCCCTTCAGCAGCTCCACTCTCCTTTGGGCTCACCAACCCCTGACTTTGGCACTGCTGTGGTTCCTGTGAGTGGCAGCAGGAATGAATTTGGGTGGCTCTGCCAGCCTGTGTGGATTCAAGCTGGTGGAAATTCAGGCTGGTGAAACCTTGGTGGGTCGCAGAGAAGACGCTGTGTCCCATAGTTTTTTGCTGTTTCAGTTGTAGTCCTGACATGTTTGATGAGCTTTTTTATGTTTTAATTTCTTCCTGTGTCAAGAGGATCCATCTCCCTCTGTCTGGGTCTCTCCAGGGTGTTTTATTCTGTCATATGAGTTGTTTCTCCTGGGAGGCTTTGTATTTTGTTGCTCACTGGTCGGCCATCTTGACTTCCTCCTCTAAACTTGCTCCTTTAATGGATTAGTTTATTGCCTAATTCTGGTAAAAATTATGCAAGTCATCAAGATGTGACACTGAGCCCAAAGTTAAGGAAATATTAAATCATGATAAAAGGGAAAATACAGTTTAACTGAGAATAAATCCAGGGGGTTGTTTTAAATATTATTTGAAAAACTCCATTTCAGTGAAAAGACATGTAAGACAATCCTGGAAATTATTAAAGCATCCCCTGAGAAGTATGTGGATTTGCAATGAGAACTATAATATTGTTTCTGTGGATAATAAAGATCAACCATTACAATTTATTTTGCTTCCCCTAAAACTGGAAATATATTTAATGCACTTGGTTTTTAGGTTTGATTTTGCAACAACAAATGTTCCTTGATTAGTTCTCTCCTGAAGTATCATCATCCATACTAAACTAGGTTTTCAATATTGGGTCTCCAGCATCTTACCAAGTAGGTCATTCTGGGGGATCCACTTGTACAACTGAGTGTTGGGTCCTAAAGTATCTGGATTTTTGCCATCAAATCTCCAAAGAACCTATAAGGTATAATGTGCATTACACCATATGTTGAAATTTAAAATTTAGAGACCAGCAACTTAAGTGACTTTCATTTCATTGATTTTAAATTGAAGATAGTAAGTTAAATATTAAGAACCATGGAGATACTGAGACCAATAGACCACCAACATTTTCAATTTTATATTTAATCACATGAAATACAGTCATGTCACACACATAATGGCTAAGACAAATAACCTACATTATAGAAACTGTTTTCAAATATTTAAATAATTAAAAGTATTATGATATTTTAGAAATATAGACACTTGTGAAGAATAAATAATTTCTAATGGTTTACATCTTCATTAATATACATAGTAATTTACGTATATGTATACATATATTTTCAACAGTAGCTCTTTTGTTTGACTATTAGTACTAACCTGTTTTAAAAAACATATTACTTTGGTTTACTTATAATCACTTTTTTCAGAAGTGATTTTATTAGATCTGGATGGATAAAATATCATTTTTGGTGTATAAACTATGTAATTCACATAATCAGCTTTTTGTCAAAAATTAAGTAATTGGTTTTAGGAAGTACATGCAATTTTTTCATGTTAAAATTCATTACTACTTAATGGTTGATAATGTCAACAAGAAGTATTATTACTACTGTTAGGTCTGGAAATTAAATTTAGGAAATAGTGTTGCTTTGCAGTTTATAAATAATGTACTTTTTCAAAAAGCTTGTATATTTTAAAATGGTTAAATTTTCTTCAACTAATTCTTTTCTCATGGTTCAGTGCAATATTCATAGCAGAGATCAACAGGGCTGCCATAGCCTAAGCATTTCATTATCCTGTCTTACAAATGAGGTATGGACTTTAGAAAGTCAAGCTATGCTTAAACTGTAGCATCACTTACAAATATGTGAGTTCTATTTATTGTGGAATTGTTAAAAGTAACTGCAGGTTATCCACTTAAATTGCCATAGAAGATTACAAATCTTCTGTATTTGACCATAACTAAAATCTACTGTAGTTCACAGCTACTCAAAGAGTGAAGTTGAATTAGATATGTTAGAAAGTTAATATCTATTGTTTTACAAAGAGGGCAACTGGATATTTTCCCAAGCAGGCTTCTTTCTCTTTGATTCTTTGTTATTTCCCTCTGCCTTTCTTTGCTTGGAAGATATGAAGCTGATGTGATAAAAGTAGAATCCTTCTGGAGCACACTGCACAATGCACAGGTTCCACTGTATGGAATAAAGCCAACTTCACTCCAGTTTTGCTTGTCCTCTTTTAGATATGGGTGGCCCCCACCCCATCTAGCATTCCTCATTTTTTAATTAACAAAGCTGAGAAGGTACCTGGATCTTGAATTGCAGCTCTTTGCTTTTCTCTGCTCCCAATATTTTCCTGAAATGTACACTAAAGTCTACTCCAAAATTGGGCTAAGCACAAAGGTGAAGATAACATGGAAATCCTACCTTGCATGATTTATTCCAAAGCGTATTAATACCTGCTTAAATTTACTGTGTTAACTTACTGTGTTAATTCACTGTTAAAATTCAACTTTTTCTGGAACAATACTGTAATAAGCAGTTGACCTTATCACTCCGGTAGGAAAAATGGGCATGTTTATGAAAACAGAAATTGCAGATCTTAGTGATTTCTTCATTGGCTGCCTGCCATTGAGACACTTTGCCAACCTTTTGTGGAATCTGTCCAAGGGCTGAAGCAATAACATTGGCCTTCTCATCAGTCATGTTGCTGATCATAGACCCTAGAGAAAACACCACAATACCATGTTTTCCAGAGCTCTGCACAAAGTCTTCCATTTCCTGTGAAAAATTCATTCCATCAGAAAAAAAAACAGCATAGCAAACACTAAAAAAAACTGTAAATTCAAAAATGCATTTGAACCTGTATTATATGAGCAGGTTTTGCACATGTGTGCATACCTTAGTCTACATTTTATGATGTGTTGCCTGAACATGTACAGTTACCTTCCAAATGCTTACCATTGCTACCATTCCATAACTCTCCAATGTAATTCACTGATGGTATCTTCAAGGTTTAAAACATAAACAGGAAATCTGATCGTCTCTTTCCCTAGCTCAATTCTTTTCTGCGTGACATCAAAGCTTTTATTATAGCTATTGGACATGGTCATGTGATTCTAAATTAGCAATCAAGCAAAATTAGCATTCTGATAAAAGAAGATTTCAGTTTTGGGGAGTTATTCCTAACATTCTAACAGCTAATCTTTCCCAAACTCTTATTCTTTGGCTTATTCCTGTACTTCGTTCATTTATTATTATTATTAATTTCTCTGTGAAAGTTACTATAATCCTAAAAGACAGTTTTCTTAATCATATAACCCATCCCTTTAAAAATACATTTCATGCAAATTCTCAGATCCAGCTCCACCTGTACCTGTCACTGTCACTATCACTGTCACTGTGATCATACACATGGTTGCAATCATCTGATCACTGTATCTTTGAGGGTTGTCATGCCAAAACATTAAACAAATACATGCTATTTTATATTTAAAAATGCATTTCACACAATTTTCATTACTTAATTATACTCTATTTTTCCAAAGAGTACACAAGACGTGAGGAGCAAACGCTGTGTGTGTGTTGCTTCTATTCTTGTTTTACACTTACTGAACATGTATATAAGTCACTTTAAAGATTTTGAAAGAACAAATGAATGATATGAGGAATAACCAGGTCCAGAATCTAATGGAATCAGTTCTGATTACCTCCTAGGAATCCCATTATTTCTGTAATGGTAATAAAATGCAGATACTTGAGCTGGAGTGAAAATATAAGTCTTCTTTCTTAAACCAAGATCTTCCTATGCATTTCAGGCTGTCCTTCAATTTGTTATGTTGCCTGGGCTTGTTCAAACCAGTGGTTTGCCTACCTCAGGCCCTGGAGTTCTGAGATGATAGGCTTGTGCTACCGTGCCCATCTGAAATACATGTTTCTATTTGACTGTTTCCCATGTATTGCTCACTGTAAGTCAAGACACTTAATGAGTACAGCAAAGCATTTTCACAGACAATGGAAAGGTAAAATAGAGTGAGGAATGTATCTACCTTAGGTAGGGGTTTGGCAGGTTTGCAGTGCAGTCCTCCAACAAAGTCAAAATTTGGTAAAGTTGGGCGAGGAAATTCCAAGTCCCAGTAGCTCCGAATAAGCCACATGTCTGCCTTTCTCATTGTCTCATATAACGTAGTGGATTTTCCTGAATGGAGAAAAAATAAAAATAGAATAGGATGGGTTATTACAAAAATATTCAGTGAATATACCATGGATTTTCAAAAATACAAGAATGATACACAAGTTAATTGTTCATTTGGGTCTTTAAGAGTGACATTGAGATACTAGTAACAGTACATTCACAGTAATATGTAGATATTTAAATTATTATATAATTAAGCATGAATTTCTACTTCTCTAAATCTGTTAATTGAACAGACCCATTTTTTTTGAATATTCTAGCTTCATAGTTGAGGGACCCTACTATAATTTGGAATAAGTGTTTCAGAAATTCCTTAGTGTCTACCCTTTACTAAGTTGGTACAAGATCCAAGACTATGCATGAATTTACTGCTTTATTATCGGTTTTGGTTCATATATAAAGCTTAATAATATGTACTTATCGTTTGCCAGCATTTTTATACATCTTGTGGAAAATTTGCCAGAATTACAGAAAGAGAGACTGGCTTTTGTACTTGATTGTGTCTCATTGTTTTTTCTAATGAAAACACATAATGCAAAACACTGCATGTATGTCTGCATTTCCACATATTTTAAAACTTTGAATTGAATGATTGCTAAGGATCTATCATAGTATATCAAATCATTAGAAAACTCAAAGTAAAATATTAGAGGCTGAGATACAACACTGTAATACAAGAGTCAAGGAGTGTTTCAGATTGTAAAGGGAAAACAGTTGTTTTATATAAGGAAATTGATTTACTCATAAGAAAAAAGTTCCCTTAATGCTGCTAAATAGTTTTACTAGAAGCATGTGTAACTTCTCATTACACTTGTGTTCATTTATAAAAAGGTTCCAAATTACTTTTATTTTGAAATAAAAAGACTAAAATCAAGATGAAATTGCAAAATGAAAGCCTAAATTCTTCATTGAGAAGTTGTGTGACCTCCTGGAATGATCTGCATCAGTAGTGGGCTATTGTGTCAGACGTATGACACAATAACATAAGTGTTCTTATGTATTTTGTGAAAATGATAGATAATTTAACTTTTTATTTCACTGTTTACATATAAAAGAGAAATGTATTTGGTTTATATTCATCCAAGCTCAATTTCAAAGCCACAGTATAAAAAGACTTCAGTTAACTAATTAAAAACATGACTTACCTAAAATTTCACTGTAAAGCTTGTTCCACTTTTTCTCATCAAATATATCAAACCAAAATTCAAAATAAAGCAGGCATATCATGTTTTTTACCCTTTCCATGAAAGTCATTTGGCCACTTAAACGTGACATCATGACAGGTACATAAGAAGGAGGAACTGGAAGCCCTCCAGCATGTTTTTCCACTAGGAAGCCAGGAGAGAAGCGAAGGCTGTACACAAAAGGTATGTTTAGCATCTCAGCTACCAACTCACCACAGTAACCAACAGCATCTGCAAGAAGGATATCAAATTTTGATTCTTCTAGTGTTTTCATAAATTTCTTGTTTGTGACTACTTGTTCACACATAGTTATCCAAACTTTATAAAACACTTTTAGCAAGTTTTCTACTGAGTAATATTCCAAACATGTATCCATTGATCCAATATTTAACCACTTATTGATAATTTCAGAAAAAAATTCTTCCACCTTATCTCTATCCATAGAGACGGGAAATGTTTCAAATTTAATTCTAGATGTTGTGTTAACATCAATAACAAGAAAGCTTGAAGGTCTCAGGACTGTCACTTCATGTCCCCTCTGGATCAGTTCCTCTAATATGATCTGCATATTCATCCAGTGGCTGAATTCCATTGGCCATACCAGCACCTTTCCACAGCTCCCAGAGTGGAAGTAAAAGCACATTTGTAGCAGCAGCAGAGTTGAGATCAATTTCATGGACATCTTGATAAAATGCAATATTGTCTTTCAATTGTGCTACTTTCTGTCTTTTCTCATGCTTATATGTACAGGGAAAAATTAAACTAGATGTTATAAAAATTAACCTAGATGATAAAAAAATTAACCTAGATGTTAAAAAATTAACCTAGATGTTAAAAGGTAACTTGGACTAGTAAAATTTAACATATAAATAGAGCACGGGACTGAGAGCCAATATAAAATGCTAATGTAAATTATAACATATTTTTATAAGAGCATTCAGTTTTCCTGTTAAGGTTAAATGATTTTAGGTAGCTTCAATCCAATGACCAGCAAGTGTCAGGCACTTGTATTATGCATGAGATAGTAAAATGTTGCAAGAACAGTGCCAAATGGAACGTGACTTTTGCTGCAGTCTTGGGACACAGATCTAGAAATGAAGTAATTTCACAGATGATGATGGGCAATTCTTTGATACCACAATTCATGAAAAATTTTCTACAAACTTTGATGGTGTATATTTCACATATGTACAATTCATTAATTTAAACTGTGTCGTTCAAAGTTTCATAATATATTTACAGCAATGTATAATGTTCTAATTCTCAGCTTTGTAATATTTTGTTACTGCCATTATAAATCCTATTCCCTGTCACAGGACATCAGCGAGATGACTGACTAAACTGCTTGAGTCTTTCCTTCTAAAAAAAGGAAAAAAAATAAAATTTACATTCATTTTCTTAAAATATTTCATGCAGATTGTCAAAGTAAAGTAAGAAGGCAAATTTCTGGAAAGCACAGATATTCACAATGGTCTCCTAAAAAAAAGGAAGGAGGCACCCAGTACCTATTCTCTAATCATTTGGTATCCACATGGAATGAAGAGGGACTTAGTTTGTTGAGAATAATATAAGCAGGAAGTCCCTGAGAGTCTCTGTTCAGACCACAGAGAGCATAGGTGTTTGCTGCTGAAAAAAGCTCATGTCACTTAGGTTGATTTTGAGATCTGCCAGGTTACGATGCTGCAGTTGTGTTGCCACAGAAAAAGAACCCTTATGTTCTTATGTTGCACCCTTGACTACTGAAACTCCTGCTACACAGGTGATACATGTAACTCAGTGGTTTTTCCTGTTTTAGTTTTTATTTATTTATTTAGTAACTGTTCAAGTTTCCCAGTATCTCTCACTTTTGAAAACTAATCAACTACTGCTGTTGATTCTCACACAGCCCTAAGAAATAGGTGGGAACTCAGCTTTTTAACAGCTCAGTCTCTAAATCCTCCAGATTAAAAAAAAATTAT